>OX596150.1:2400000-3000000 GCA_951394285.1 Epirrhoe tristata | reverse complement strand
GGTTTAGGTGCTGGGCAAGCCTATTCCATCTCAAACAATATCCCAGGCACTACAGCGTCCCGTTAAGTGTAGGCATAGATTGCCTCCTGACGCTGTATAAATCATCTAATAAAGATGTAAAGGCCTAAGTTTTTACACTAGACTAGATAAACGAGGTAAAAATAACAAATTTTTCCAAAAATAAAAGTGTAAGATCGAAAAAAAATTGCCGTTTCGATGCGTAGAATACAGTTTTATATAAAAAAAGTACGTGAGTGTCGTGGAACACTCGCTTGGAATGAAGTTTCAACATTGTAATTTGGAATATTTAAATCCTAGAAACGCTCTTCCGTACTAACAATGTAACAATCTATGGACTGTTTCGCTTCTGCACACTTCGCACTGTGACGATTTGACATATACATGGGTCGTGACGCGAAAATCGAACACATTTTCATCCGATACCGCCCGAAAAGGAACTTCGTTCCAAAAAGCGGTCACTGTGCAGACAAACGGCTAACTTCACGAATGCCGAGATCCATTGAACGTAAACGTAATTGAAGTTATTTTTGTCTTCATTTTACAAATGCTAGTTCTGAATGATCCCAAATGGTCTATTCTCATTGAGCAGAAAGTAGAACTACCTACTATTGAAAGCTTTGGCATCGGCCTTGAGTTAAATAATCTTATTTGATGATACTCAGTGTAGGAGGATTACTCCCAAGATGTCAAGCGGAACATTTAACGAGGGCAATTTTTCTAGATCTCGACCCCTGAAAGATTATTTTCATTTGAACTTTGCTTTGTTGATTTTTAACCCTTTTCGTGACTTAGTAAGAAAAAAACGTGTCTCAATAATGGTATTTGATCAATGTAATAATCTTTTCTACGAACAAAACTTTCAACCTACAAAAGAAAAGGTAGCGTTGCTCAAAGAGGTAAAAAATTGCCCCACCCTATAATACCAGGCTAAGACATCTCACGGAATAGTACAATACAAATTGTGTACAAATAGAACAGCTATTATTATACTCTTGTTCTAGGCCCCAACTCTGAGGAATTTATGTGACAAGCGCAGAAACGGTACAAATTAATTACTGCTTTCTGAGATGTGGTTAATTAAATAGGTGGTGTAATACTGGAAGCTTTAGGACGTGCGATTTATGAGTTGATTTCCACCAGGATTTGTGAATATTTGAAAGCCTAGAGCAACTTGAAGCGTCTTAGAATTATACGGTAGCCTGCGAGCTAGAAATTGTTGGCAAATAACTTGCGAACTGGATTCAAAATTAATATCAATTCCAATAAAATAGCCAATAGAAACATAATAAATTTTAAATATGTTATTTATACAACGATAATAAAATCTGCATGAGATTTTAATTCATTATTTGTATCAACTCAATCCCACTAATATATTAAAGCTGAAAGTTTGTGAGTTTGTTTAGATGTTTTTTTTTTATGGAAGAGGGGGCAAACGAGCATGTGGCACACCTGATGGTAAGTGATTACCACCGCCCACAGACAACTGCAGCATCAAGAAGCACTGCAGATGCGTTGCCGGCCTTTATGTTTGTATGTTTGTGTTTCAATCACGCCTAAACCAGTGAACCGATTTGGATGAAACTTGGAATAGGCGTAGATAGTGACCTGGAATAGCATATATATATATATATATACATAGGCTATTCAAAATGTGGGTACCACGCGGGCCAAGCCGCGCGCAGTAGCTAATAACCAATAAAATGAATTGATGAGTTATTTTATGCCCAATAAAATCTTCAGTACTTCAGAATTATTGCATAACTAGCTGCGCCTTGCGGTGTCACTCGCGGTCCCTCGTGAATACTTCAATTCCAGCCAATAGTTTAGGTCAAATCCGTTACGCATTTTACATCAATTCTCACAAATTTTCACAAAAGTAGGATTTTATGCAAGTTAAGAGGACAGTCATTAAATAGGTGGTAATGATTGGACATCTTATACGACATGACAGCTTTATCAAGAACATCATAGAAGGAAAAGTGGAAGGAAGACGAGGAAGAGGAAGGCCTAGAATAAATTTCATGAGTCAGATAAAGGAGAAGATCGCTGTCATGTCGTATAAAGAAGTAAAGGAGACCGCATTGGAAAGGGAGAGGTGGAGGAAGTTGCATCATTGCACCGACAAGAGCTGAGCTCTTAAATTTGATGATGATGATGAAGAGGACAGTCATTAAATGGCTGACATTTAGGTCCAAAAGTAAAACAAACTCTACTTTGCCGCTTAGATAATCAATCTTTCCTAATATTCATGTAATCAACTATGTAGTTTAACTGATAACAAAAAGATTTTTAATTGGACATAATAAAACTTGACATAGCTTTTGAGTGTTTATAAAAATTAAACTAAAATAATTCATACATCTTTACAGCGATCATCTTACGCAAAGAGCTTCAAAAATCAATTTATTTTGACTAGCTCATGTTGTCTTACATATTATATTTGATTACGCGCCTTATTTCACGCTCGTAAATATTCAATACACGCAAACAAAATTATGCTTCGCCTTTGAAGTGGCTCTACTAAAGAGGAGAAAATAATCGTGCACGTGGTTCAAGGAATTTAAATATGGAATTTATTTTGTTTATATTTGCGTATTTTGTAGAAGTCTGTCTAAAAAAAGCCTTAACTAGGGCTTTCTTTAGTAGATGATTTACAGCATCAGGCAATATGCCTACATTCATTCAACGCTGTAGTACCTGGGACATTGTTTGAGATGGAAAGCACCTACACCATCCTCTGAGCTTAATCGGCGTTGCCTTATGAAAGAGGGTATCGTGTTTGTTGGTCTTCTACAGATTGTACTATGGTGAGTGTGCCCAGGAGCTACACGACCTTATTCCGCCTTCACCGTTCCTTTACAGGGACTTCAGACGCACAGCTGTTTACCATCCTCAACTGGTTGATATTCCACTTATGAGAACTAAGCGCTTCGAAAGTTCTTTTATTATGCGCACTGCAAAAATTTGGAATCAGCTTCCAGCGTCTGTATTTCCGCTGAGCTACGACCCTATTGTTTTTAAGAAGAGAGTTAATAGGCACCTTTTGGGTAAGCTCACTCCATCGTAGACCTCACTCTTGCCTGTGTAAGTTTGAGGTCAAGAGCCGACCCATTAATCATAAAAAAAAGACAACATCAATACGTGCGAAGCTGACTAACCTGCGGGTTTCCTCACGATGTTTCCCTTCACCGCTTCGGTTAAGGAATTGAGAGAAAATTCCACTACCCTAACACGGTATACTGTAGAATTTGTAAAATAAATTGTGAATATCGGGCGTTCACTGTCTTATTCATAGTCAAATAAAGGTATGTGTCGCGATGGCCACACAGCACGTAACAGACTTTGGTATGCTTTACTGAAATTCTCATAGCACTGCGTCTGTGCCCCTATGTCGGCAATATCAAACATTCCTGAAATAACAGACTAGTGCTATGTATAAACCTCCTTCCTCAAATACCAATCAAAACGGTCCTATGATTTCTACGTTCCGATCTATTTTCTATTTTATAAGTCTATTTGTTTCACCTCTGACTACCTAGCTAGAGGTATCGTATACGTAAGTACATGTATATAAGGATTCTTTTAGCTTAGCGAGAATGTGTTCCTACTGCTAAGGAACATTTTCGCTTTGTGAGAATGTATTCTTACAAGTAATGATGGAATAGCTCAGATAAGGATCTACATGTCTATCTACAGGATCACACTAATTATGCTAATATGGTGTCAAAAATTCACTGTACCAAAATAATAATTACCTATTCTATATCAATGATGACTTCGTAACATTATTTAAACCAAATGGATTGGATGAATAAGCTGGATTTATTTAGCTAGATGGAAATGAATTGTATTTGCACCGAATTCAAAGATTTGGCTTTTACCTTTAATGTTTGACGACCTCTGTGGCGCAGTGGGCGAAGGTCCGCCAGCGACGCAGAAGGTTGCGGGTTCGATCCCCGCTGCGAGACAAATGTTTGTATGACCTACAGATATTTGTCCCGGGCCTGGATGTTTCTATGTATAATATGTATGTATTTACAAACAAAAAGTATATAAGTAGTGTATCAGTCATTCTAGTACCCATAACACAAGCTCTGCTTACTTTGGGGCTAGATGATGCTGTGTGAAAATTCCAGCGTTATTTATTTATTTATTAATGTAATGTTATAAATACTATGTAGGTAATAAGTATTTATCAATTATTCAAAATGCTCAGTTTGGATAGAGTATGTTCCTCCTTCATGTTAAAATGGCTAAATGCATTGAGTATAGAATCAATGCATAGGTTACCTGTTTATCCCGGAAAAGTACCCGTGAAATTAATTACTACTAGTTTGATAAAGTGATTTAAATTACCGAAACCAGCAATAAATTGAAGGCGTTACTACAAAAACCCATACGCGATTAGTATCGATTCGTAGTTCAATTAGCGTTGACCCATTTCCACTAAAACATTATAATTAATACGTGGCATTGGTAATTTGCTTTGCTAATATTGGCTAAGCATGTATGGTATGGCGAAGATATTCCGACTGCGTAGCTGTGACAAATAGGGGCTTAATGATAACATGCCTCTTTCTCTCACCCCTCGTTCAAACCAAACTACAAAAACATGGAATAAATACCAGCTTTTTCGTTTTTTAGAAATAGAAATAGAAAAACATTTATGTTGTGTTTCATACAGCATAAAATACAATTAGGAACTATACTAACACTTATTACTAGACACAAAAATGGACACCACTCAGCGTGTGCTGCAGCAACTTAGAGGTGCTGCAGCGCTGATATTCTGTAAGACCGGTGACATCTAAAGGAAATTACAGACCATCTCTTGCTTTGTAAAACAAAACTAAAGAGATCCATGACTTCATCTCTATAGCGTGGTTGAAATTTTCTTAAATCTGGCTATTTAGATAAATTCTCACAATGATTTTGTTAACGGAATTAGTCCTAGATAAATTCGCTCGTAAACAATTGCGACACGGCTTTCATTTGTCATTTTAATTTGGCTCTTAACAAAACCCCTTGTAAGACGTTTACTGTCTAGCGGTTAGTTTACGACTGAAATGGCTATTATGAAACGTGAAAGCGCAGGACATGCGTTTATATGCAACAGCATAAATTGGAAACGGAATTGAAATTTCAAACTGTTTTTGAGCTTGAAAATTTGTACAATTTTCTTCAATAATACCAATAATCAATCGTAATTAGAAAAAATCTGGACATTTCCTTCTACTTCACATGAACTACTCGTAATAACAAAATATTAAAGTACTTAACTCTAACCAAATAAGTTGCCTTTGGAAAATTGTATTTCACTTTAACATTTTTAAACGTTTTATTGAAAACTAATTTCCAAAAAAAGCCTTTGAACTGTCCGTTTGTCTAATTACCAAAAATGTGACAATCGTAAGCTTTTCCTTTTAAAACAGTTTTTTTTTCATGTTTTTATAGTTTCATCTTTCGTTATCATGAATTTCCATTTCAAAACTACGTTTGCGTATCATACAAAATAGTTGTTCTAAGCGAATATGTTTACGGGCTATCAGATTTGATTGTGGCGCGCTGCGATTATGATATGTGTGAGGGTAAAATTGTATTTGGCAACGCAGATATATGGGAATTGCTACAGATATCGACATCGGTAAAATAATATGGATCAGTTGGATTTCAACAACATTTATCTTAGCAGTCGGGTAAAATTGCTTTTATATTCAGCTGCTGCTAGTGCTCAAAAATTTATGATGGAGCGATATTTTTATTACTCGGGTAGATAAATAATTTCAAAAAGAAGGCTACCTAATAGTTATCGATTTTACAAACTTTTATGAAATTTCACTTTGAAACGACACAGGCAACTTTTGAATAATATGCTTGAAGATTTTCCATCGAAACGTTCAAATGTTTTTTTATGTGCGTTGACATTTTATGGAAGAAGGCTTCGGAAATATCAGGTAACCTACTCACAAAGTGTTTTGAAATCTTTTTCCTTTGGCATTTGCGATGTTTTCTAATAATAAAACAAACGTGTTTACTTTATACTGAAAGCTCTATCCACACTGACCTTAGCATCCCATGCTCTACCTAATACGCGAATGCTGTTTCTTATAGGAGTTGACATTTTAAAAACAGTAGGATAGATATCCAACATTGGCATCAGCACATAACTGACTTGCAATCATGACTACTACACCACCTACCAGGTGGTGTAGTGATTTTCTTCTTTTTATATCTGTTCAAATTAAGATTTTTTCTTACTATTTTCTTGTAGGCCAGTTTTGCTTTTAATAGATTGTTTTAACAAGTTATAATGAGTCAAGTGATTCCATTGTAATTACTTATTTAATTTGTAAAATGTAAGTAGGTAGGTATAGTAAGCACAACGGATCTTTAGCTCTCTGAATTTAGGTGCAATAGACGATTGCGCAGGTTTGGTAGTTTAAGCGAGATAGCACGATTTTACGCGTCATCAAAAATGGGTTCTGCGCAGCTACTTCAGAGAACTAAAGAACGATTGTGCGTATTGTACATCGCTTAGAGATTAGTTTCGGTAGTAAGTAAGCAAAATAAAATTAAGCCAATCATGGTTTTTGAGAAAGATTAAGAAGAAAAGGATATTGGAAAATAAGCGATTAATTGAAATCGCTCTTATTTTCTAGAGTAAGCACGGACGATATTTTTAGAGGAATAAAGTTCAGAGGGCGTTCGATTTAGATTGTACAAGGGGGTGGTGACCTGTGTGATTGGTCTTGATGACCTTACCTTGAACTTCGTTGGATAACTGCACATCGGGTGACAGTTTGAGCGTAAAAAAACAATTGATCATTTTTATTCTATTCAGGTGAGTATGGACCTGAAGCCTTAGTGTAATTCAACTGAAAATAGACATGGGCTTCATTTTGACATTTGAAACCTATTCTGGACTTAGGAAATAATGCTGGACATAGAGCATCATCTAGCCCCAAAGTAAGCAGAGCTTGTGTTATGGGTACTAAATGACTGATGTACTACATATACTTTTTGTTTGTAAATACATACATATTATACATAGAAAACACCCAGACCCGAGACAAATATCTGTAGATCATACAAACATTATTTGTCCCACGGCGGGGATCGAACCCGCAACCTTCTGCGTCGCAAGCGGACTTTCGCCCACTGCGCCACAGAGGTCGTTAAATTTTTTGAATTAAGATGGAAGCTGAACGAAATATTTAGACTTACGATACGATTCAATCGCTGTAGTGTATGGTTTACGAAACTCGAACCCTATTTATGTAGTATCTAATTATTACAGTTTTATTTGGGACAATTGTGATCTTAATTCGTTTTCCCTAGTTCACTTGATAGAGTTCAAATGTGAGAGATGTCACTAGTTCCTTCGAACCAGTGTGGCGAAAGGATTATAAAAACGCCTCTGAGAGGCTCCTTTCGTGCACTTTATAAATGTTTTTGAACTTTTCAGGCTAGATTCTACGACATGCTGGTTTCCTCACGATGTTTTCCTTCACTGTTTGAGAGTACTGGCATAGTGCACATACATTTTTCGGCAGAAAAACTCATAATTGGGTGATGATGATGGTGATGTACAGTGAAAGTAAGGATTCCGAAATCAAAAGGCAATAACTAAAGTTAATTGCTTTCATAAAAATATCACAGTGTTCCACATAACTTTATACCAACTAATTGTACCAGCAACTTTAATTGGGCGCCAGGGGAGCCCTATTCAATAAATCCTACTAATAACACAGAAGTATTAATAGCACCTATTATTTATGTAACAATAGCATTAGTTTTTCGCTTCAAAGTGTTGACATATCGAATGCTAAACTTATACCTAAAAATCATTACAAAATTGTCTTGAGATTTTGTCTGTGCTAGTGTTCAAAGTTCAACTGCGACTGCATTACATAGTACAGCCTCAGGACACTTTTTGATTTCAGTTATAATTTTTACATAAATGTTTCATAAATAGATTTATGAAACTGGTGCTAATTCTACTCACCTTTACATTAGACATCAATGAAACCAAAAGTAGGTAGGTATAATAAAATGCTTATGATTATATTCGTTGAAAATTGCTAAGAATTTTTGAAGCACACACATAATAAAGCAATTTCAATATTGATACAAGATTGAAACTTTGAAGTTTAAATGTAGCGTGTGACAGGTCAATTCCGTTTGACAAAATCACACAAATAGCAACTGTCACGCTCGCAAATTGAATCTTAATTCAACACAATATAGTTTATTATTATACGAGTATTAACTCGCAATTTGACCTTAAATGACATGATGGCTAACGCCTAACCCCCACTTGTGTCAATGTTCGCCTGACCTCTTAGTTCGTATCAAGTCTTATATTAATAGGAACTATAATGAATGACTAATTCAATAATCCATTTGACTTCTCAAAATTAAAATAAATCTCAAATGGTTTTTACGTTCATTCATTACATTACATTGTGACTTACGACGGGCGAGAGAGGATTAAAAATACTATGAAATGTAATATGTTTTATAAAGTCTAAATTTGTGACGTATCTATTACCTAAAAGAAGAAAACCATGACCTTTTTAACGCGCTTTTGTTTTAAAACATGTCGTTATTATCATCAGTTTGTCGCAGCTTTTACGACGACTGTTCATTTCCGAGTCAAAAAGCATTTATTCAGGTTTAAGATGTTTTTATTTCTCATAAGAATTTACAAATTCACTTACATGAATTATATTTAAACAAATTAAAAATTTTAGGGCTAATCGTACATTAAAAACAATTCAATAGTAGGTAGGTAGGTACTGTACTAATGTATGACTTACGTGGTATGCCATGCGTAGGTAGGTAACTAATACCTATTATCTTAACTTCTTAAGTTAGTTATTCCTCCTACAGAATAAATTATTTTTGACTTTGATTTATTGTCAAGTTATATAAATAATAAATAATGTTGGGCATTTCACACAGCATCATCCCCAATCTAAGCAAAGCTTGAACTATGGGAACCAGATAACTGATATACTACTTATATACTTTTTTGTTTGTAAATACATACATATTATACATAGAAAACACCCAGACCAGAGATAAATATTTGCAGACCATACAAACATTTATCCCGCGGCGGGGATCGAACCCGCAATCTTCTGCGTCACAAGCCACTGCGTCACAGAGGTCGATTAACCTAAAGGTAATCAGGTTGCTAGTAAGTGCAAGTCAGCCTATAGTTTGAAACATTTAAAGTGAATGGGAACACCTCCAATAAGCGGAGGGATCAATGTCTGTAATTTATGAGCACTCTGGGATTTTCATTAAAGTTTAAATTAAAACTTAAGGTACCCTCGGGATGTGATGAACTTTAAGTTTTGGGGCACAAGGACGATAATAAAATTATTTTTATAACAACTTTGTCAATTAGTAAGTTAGTCGATTAGTCATTCGATCTATAATTTTTGTGTATTCCAACTGTACCAGACGAAGGTGACCCACATTTTACTTGTTTTGCGTTTTACTTTTTTATTGCCTACTAAGACAATTTTTTGTTTTATATAAAAGGTTGAGAGTATTTAGATAATTAGAAAGAAACTGATATGTAAGCCCTTACAACTAAGCTTCGGTTTATCGACCTTAGATTTCAAAGTCATGCTATTATACCCTTTATGGGCCTGTAATTCGGCAATTCTGAGAATGAATTAGGATTAGTTTTCATTATTTCAGAGGTTCTTAGTAATAAATTACTAATACCTACCTATTACTTATTCAATGGTTAAGTTGGTTACCCATTAACATAGATGGCTGAAAATTTACAGTAATACTAGTGAACTTACTACTAGTGGAATTTTGCAAGTAAGATAGTAAGTAGACGGTGGCACATTCAAACATATGGACCATGCGTAATGATTCCCGGTTATTACAGTGTAAAGTTATTATGCGCTTAAAGTTTTTTTATTACGCTTACCTAAAAATATAGTACTTTTGACATACATTAATGTTAGTATGGTATTTGTTGTCATAATGTACTTGTGCAGAAATGTTTAAAATGGAGTGATCGGGAGACAAGCTTCAAATACAAACAAGGCTTCAAAACACAAAACATGTTCTGTGTGACTCGCACTTACCTCGTTACTCACAAATCCTGTAATAGCAACAAGTTTAAAAATGTTTTGTCTTTTTCACTCTCCTATCAGAAATAAGAGATGGCATTACCTGATCGGGCTATTGAATTTATGAGCATCAGAAAATAACAACAAATACAAGCTCTTTTATAAACTTAGCATAACTCTTGACACATGAAGAGGGTTTTAAGTTTAGCGTGACCATGTAGCTATTCATATATGTAGGAAATGAATGGTGATATATCCGAATATAAAATTAGAATATTGTATCCGAACGGTAAGGAATGGAAGGAATAGACTGAGTGAGTGAACGAGATGAAAGAATGAGGTGAACGATGAAAAAAATGAGCAACTCTCTCTTCCGGCTACGATGTGTACGTGTACGATGTTCGGCTGTGTAAAGGTGTAAAATAAAAGAAATAGTTGAAACTTTAGTGTTTATATTGCTCCCGCATCCCACATATATATAAACACATTATACTAACCGTTTTTAGTTTCGTTTTATATACCAAAAAAATTACTACCATAATAAAACATTTTTGAAAAAAAAAATTGAACCGACTTCACAGAACACAAACAGAAGAACCTTCTACACACTAAAAAGAGAAAAATAAGAATATAATTTGAAGTCGGTGCCAACTATTCATTTACATCTAAGAAATTCAAAAGAACTTGGGTGCAAAATTGTATCCTGGTACGCTATCGCTCGATTTTTTTTTTGATAGGTACTTAATCGTATTCACTTGGCACCGACTTCAAATTATATTCTTATTTTTCTCTTTTTAGTGTGTAGAAGGTTCTTCTGTTTGTGTTCTGTGAAGTCGGTTCAATTTTTTTTTTCAAAAATGTTTTATTTTTCACTTTTTAGTGTAAGTAAATAAATACCGTGTAAATAAAAGTGTATGTGTAAATAATATAGTAAGCTACGAGTACATTAAGACTTTGCTTATCGTAGCTTAAGTAGGAAAGGATAAGAGAAGTCATGGGCAGACCTACTAAAGGACACACCGGAGTTCAGCAAGGGGGAAAACTATCAATCCATAAGGAAAAGAAAATATTTTGGACTACCTCGGGTGTAATACCCTTTCAAACTATTTAATGTTTGACTCAGATTGTGAGTCAGGGTGTGTTGTGTAGTGAGAATGAGGTTTTTTGAATGTTACGGGAAAACTGTCAATCCCTCAGGAAAAAAAATATATGGCGCCACCTTGAGAGTGTGTCCTTTACACTTTCTAACAAAAAAAATTTTGGAAATCGGTCCACAATTTTCTTAAAGTTCAGTGATTGTTTTAGTTTTACGGGAAAACTATTAATCCCTCAGGAAAAAAAAATATATGGCGCCACCTTGAGAGTATACCTCTTTCTAACAAAAAAAAAATTTTGGAAATCGGGCCACAATTTTCTTAAAGTTCAGTGATTATTTTAGTTTTACGGGAAAACTATTAATCCCTCAGGAATAAAATTTATGTGGAACCACTATAAGAGTATACCCTTTCAAACAAAAAAAAAAATTTTGGAAATCGGTCCACAACTGACGGAAATATCGGTGAACATACATAAAAAAAAAAAAAAAAAAAAAAAAAAAACATACATACAGCCGAACATATAACCTCCTCCTTTTTTCGAAGTCGGTTAAAAAAATTAAGGACGGTTGCAGTAGATGCAGAAAATGATAATGACATGGTCAGATTTTTTTTTATTTAACTTACACAAAGTCATCGAGGATTGTAGTCAAAAATAAAACCGAACAAAATTTTATGAAAACTGTACAAATAAGTACTACAGACAACAATTGCGTACGGATTCTCATTCAAACTTTGCTCTCGTATCATCCCCAATCAGTAAAACCCCAGTTTTTTTCTCTTATTTTGAGTTTAAACTACATAAATGTGATCAGTAACAGACACCGAGACCATGTTTAAATTTTTTTTGGTAATTTAAAAATACAGGTGATTTGAAAAATGTTCTTATTTATCTCAAATAAGAAGACATGTTATATTTAAATTTTTATTAGTCCTCAGTTTTGAAACGTAATGAACGTTTCAAAACGACTGAGGCTGGATTGACCAACCTTTTTAGCTGCAGTATTGAGTCTATGCAAATAAAATCTTTGTAATTATTATTAGCAGTTTTAATCGCAGTAAAAGACTTATACTGCGACTGACTAGTTTGATCTAATCAGGCATGAGCTTGCTTAGCATCCGTTGAATTATTTAACAAGGATTCTATCGAACTATAAAGTAGAATCGGCTCATAGCTCGACAGATATAGTGAAACGGTTCAAAAACTACAGGCTAGTATTAATTACTAAACATAGTACAGGCGACTGACACCGATAGTGATTAATGCGGCCGTCAGCGTCGATGCTGACGGGCTAACGACTTGCCGATCAGCGCGCGCCGCCTCTGTGAAGTCAAATAGTTCGGTTGACTGATGGCAACCAATGGTAATGCTAGGAAAAACATAGACAGCGTTACCTTGATTATAGTGTTCATATCGATTGTGTAAAGCAATGATTTGTTTGGCTTTACGATTGTGTTAGAAGTAGGTTAGTTCGTATGAATTAACTTTGAAGACTGAGTTTTTAGGCTGCTTATAGGTCTCCATGGCTTTACTTTATAGCTGGGACTGACAATATATAGGGTCTTTCATTTTAAACTACACAAACTGACAGGGCCTCATTTTTGGGTTGTAAATAGATGTTTGACCGTTTCAATTTAATTCATAAACCCATTTAAGTTTTCACTTCAAAATTTATAATGATTTTTTTGAATTGTTGCATAATGATTTTCAAGGAGAACAGACGCTCCACCAATCGCAGCGCAGCTACATCACGAATGGACTAAGTTATACAAGAAGCAACAATCAATTGAAAGGATAGTCTTTATCGATTTTCTCGGGATTTTTTATAAAAAAACAAAAAAAAATCATTACATAAATATTTTTTAATTAATTCTTTGAACCCAATTCCTGAATTAAGTTAGTATAAAATGAAAGATCCTATATAGTGCCTATCAAAGTACGGCAGCGATCAGTTGATGCTCCTAGCGGTCACAAATCTACTGTGACACAGAACTTTGCTTCACACCGATGATCAAGAACAAGCTACCATGATCGTTTTATTTACAGATTCTGTACAGAGACTATGGAATTTCAAGTGAATTCATTGTTATTGTTTGATAATGGCTGATGTTATGACGGGGCTGTCAGTTAACTGCCGTTTGTTTAATCGAACAACCTTACCGCCGTCAAATTAACCAGACTGTAGAATTTCCATGAAAACCGAAATTCGTTGAAATCATCTTCCTTTTACGGAAGTACCTAAGTAAGTATATGTTTTTCTAAGATTACATTGGACATAGAAACATTTTTTATACATAAGGAAGACTAAAATGAACACAAAGAAAGCTGGTTGTCTTTGCAATGTAAATTGTTGGGGAAGGTTCACGGTTGTTCGGAATAGTTGATCTCTGATCAAGCAAGTTTGGAGAGAACAGAATAAATACTCGTCTATGTAGGTTAAGTATACAAGGTGAAATCTACTATTAGCTACTTAGCAATTCTCATTTAACTATCAGCGCGCCCCGGCTTAACGAATAAAACAGCAAACAAAAAACCATGATCCCTCACTATGGTGCTCTGAATCATGGGTATCATTAGTACGCCAAGGTAGAGTCACACGTGATAATCAAAATTTAGTTTACTTACTGGTTCCTAAAGTATCGAAAACATAAAAGAATCGGCGATTTCGGAAATAACTCTACGTTACGATAGCTTAAAATGACACCTATGAAAAATTTGAATTCAGGGACTCGCGCGTCAGTCTATACCAACAGGAAATTGTGCTCAAGGTACAGTTCATCACTGGCCCTTATCGAAAACTTCGCTTGTCCCCAAACCGAAACTCATTATGAACGTAATTACAGGAACAATCTGGATAATTCATTAATTAAATCAATGCTACTCCATTTCCGTACACGCGACTTAATTAAATGGGCTAAGTTTATTTACTTGGAGCATGTATTTTGCCTGAGTTACGATAACTCTGTTGAACCTTGATGCAAGGCAATAAAGTTGATAATCGCGGAACAGTATTAGAAATTATATAAGATGCTACGAATTTGTGGCTGGAATAATATAACCAATCTAAATAGCTTTAAATAAACCTGAATGTACTAGTATGCCCCGAATTGAGGACACCTTCTCGACTGATTAGGTTCTTTTGTTTCACTAACTCAGAATAAAGCATTGAGTAAATAACTTCCTATAATGCGTGTCCCAGGAAAATCTCTAAAGTTCAAAAAGTTCAAAAATGCAACACTTAAAGGGTACCAGAATCACTCCTTGTTTGTTCTGAAATTTTTCGTAGTTTAGAAGTTGTTTTTGAGATTTTTCATTAATTTTTGCAAGAAAATTTTAGAAAAAACATCGCTAGGTCTCTTGCTTCCTGAGCTGAGCAATCGCTGCGCCACCAAGTTCTTCAACATTTTAGTCGCCTATTCTAGTGTTCATACACTTGAATAATACATGATAGTACGGTGGGTACCGAGCATAGGACCTTATGTTATGCGTACTTCGTGTTGTGACAGTTAAATTCATCCAATATACGACGTGGTCGCCGAATTGGGTCAACCAATATTATCGTAGAATATCCAGAGGGAAGTTATCTAAGATCAATTTTGATCAACTTCTAGCTTCCACAAACGGTTTTTCTCGCATGGTAACAATTATTGAAAAACGTATTGATACCTCGAAATTTGAAACCAATGAGTACTTATATCTATTCCAAACATCCAAGTCAGTCTTGAAACACGAATAAACATCTAAACTTCAAGCTATAGATTTTGTTCTTATATCAATGAGAAAGTAGGATAAAAATATTTTCTGACATAAACTTTTATCCTCATGAATTTCAACGGCTTCTTGGCATTTGATTTGTACCACACAAGTTGAATTTAAGTTGGACCTTTATGAGATTTTAATAAATGAGTAATATAATACAACGAGAATAATCTTTATAAAATTCAGATTTAGGTATATTGATGATAATTTTTATGATTCAAAATGATTAAAATGAAAAATGAAATGAAAGATCAAACAATTAACATTTTCAACACAGGATCAGGACTGAATCCCCAAACCACTGTAGGTACATATTCAAGGTCTTTGACGATAAAGTTGCCTGAGGCTCATCCTAAAATATTATCCAAAAGAATTTCACATGTCCACATTGGACAATGTGGTCCATACGTATGTGTTTCACCAAAACAACAATACCAATTCTAAACTGCCCTCCATTCTATTACACGAAATAAAAATACCGGCATGTTGCGTCAGTCTTCCTCCATATTCAACGGACGTCATTCGACAGACATTTGAGAATGTTTTTTGCATGTCACTACCATTTTTTTTGTCACGCGTAAAGAGTGCTCGTGCGGGTCACAAAAAATACTAGAAAGCTAGGCCATAGACTAAATAATACTAGGTGTTATTTCGTATGTGCATGTATTTAAGGGTGAATGTATGAAATGAATATTTTTACATAGTTTTCGCTTTGTGAATAGCATCTATTTGTAGGTTTTGACGCTTCGATATACGATGTGGAAATAATATTTTCAGCTATGATTTTTACTACGATTTCTTTAAAGGAGTTAGGTAAATATGAAAGGGGAAGATGTAGTGAATTTCTTCTGGCCTCGTTATGTGTCTGGATAGATATCTTCATAAAAACTCGAATGCATACCTGATAAAATGCCCACTTCCTGGGAATACAGTTGTGATCCTGTGAGAAATAAACCTAGAGTGTAGAAACTTGCTCAATTTATACATACATAAAATCACGCCTCTTTCCCGAAGGGGTAGGCCAGAGACCACGGATCTCCACTTGCTACGATCCTGACACACAACTTTTGGCTCATTCACTCTCATTACATTCTTCATACATGCTCGCCGGTTTAGGGTACTTTTGACCTGGCCCTTCTTCAAAATGTCGCCAATTAGAATTTGAGGCTCAATTTATCTTATAATGAAGTCGTTTCTTTTCAGTTTTTATTTCAATAACCCTGAGACAGAAATAGCGTCTAAAGGAAAGGGAGGAAGAGGCAACACAGAACATGTAAAAACATGATACCGCTGACAATAGCCAGTACGTCCGGCTCGGCATGTAATGCTAATACGGGCTAACCTCGGGGGCGATACGGCCGAGGCTTATAAATGAAGCTGAGACACTGACCACTACCTCATGGTTCGGCTGACATATCCCGAGAAATACTTAGGTTTACTTGGTCAAGTACCTAAGGCGCTGTCTGAAAACCCTACTGATAAACTTAATTCCTTTCGGACTTTTATTCTTCTTGAATTCTTTTACAATATCCTTGTGACCACGATTGGTGCAACCCGATCAAAATGTCGAGGTATTATTACGTGATCTCATTCAGATCTCATTATTATCAAAATTCTCCTTGTCGGTCATTGGTTCTTTTCAAACCAGTCACCAGTCTAAGTCCTAGTTTTTAAATACATTTTTGTCTTAGGTCATATAACTCTGAAAGAGTTTGGTACTCGTAAAACAACAAGCTGCCAATGATTCTCATGAATATGTACCTAATAGTTGTCATTTACCCAAACTGACAGTATCTCATTAATTTGTCCCCGAACGTCACTTCTTTCCTTATTACAGGCCACTTGACTCGTATCTGTTACCAACAGGCCGGTCGAATAAATATTTGTGTGGCTCGATAGAGATTTCTACGAATAGCCTCGTTAACTTGCTATTGATACGATTATATTCGCCATTTTTGCTTTGTACTTTTGTATTATTTTATCGTAGAGCATCGGTGGTCTAGTGAAAGCGTCAACGCCTTCTGATCCAAAGGTTAGAGTCGGTCGTAAAAAAACTGTTTAAAACTCAGTCCATGATTGACGGAGATCAGTGAACATGTATAGAAGAATCATACAAACAGCGAAATATAGAAACTCCTCCTCTTTAAAATTGGCTAAAAATAATGGCAAAGCTCTACTAAAGGTAGAGTTCGGTTATTACTAATCGCTGTCAGTGAGACAGTTGCCTAGGTAAGAGTGAGATAGTTGCCTAGGTAAGAGATTGATCACATTGCGGCATTTATAAAAATAATGGTAGCTCGTGATTTATTACAGAAACGTTTCCTCCATGCTAAGCTATGTAGCAGAACGAGTAAGATTTGTGCTATGAATCCATAGCACGCATCCATAGCGTGCATCCATCCATATAAAAAACTAAGCTTAGTAAAACCCATTTCCACCTGTGCTATGATATGGACCAATGAATACCAATGACTGGCAGTTATCAAACGAAATGATAGCAACATCGCATAGCACATTTCTGGTGGAAAGGCAACCTAAAAGTAGTGTACTAAATGACAAATGTACGCCACAAAGACAATTCGCGTCGCGAAACGACAGTGCGACACAACTCAACCATCAATACTGCGATAGGAACCTAATAACTGCTGGGAAATAAACCATACATTACCGCGTGTAGGCACGAGACACGTCGTTTGTAACCGGCTATTACAGTACAGCACAACGTTCTGGTAACAGAGGAAACTTGGAAAAATCTTCGAAAAAAAATGCTGAACATCACACAGCGTCATCCAGTCCCACAGTAAGCAGAGCTTGTAGTATGGGAACCAGATGATTGATACTAGGTACCTTTAAAACCTTTAAAAACATACTTTTGTCTGTACTTTTACATAGAAATATTCAGATGTCCATTGTGCTACTACAGAAGTCGTATACGTAGGTTTTATTATGAGCTAAGTCAAAGATGCACGCTAGCTTTTTATTAAAACTAAAGACTAAAGAAACTCCACCACGTAACTATGACTACAATAACATTTACATGACGACCTCTGTGGCGCAGTGGGCGAAGGTCCGCCTGCGACGCAGAAGGTTGCGGGTTCGATCCCCGTCGCGGGACAAATGGGTGTTTCTATGTATAATATGTATGTATTTACAAACAAAAAGTATATAATTAAAGTAGTATATTAGTTATCTGGTTCCCATAGTACAAGTTTTGCTTAGTTTGGGGCTAGATGATGCTGTGTGAAAATGTCCAGCATTATTTATTTATTATTTATTTATTTACCCCTATCTTATTTTATAACATTCCTAGTTCCACGCATCGAAAAATTTAACTTGAAAACGCTGTAAAATCTCGCGAACAAAGTTTAAGAAAGATGCCGCTGGAACTTATTTCGATAGCGCTTTCAAAAGCTTTTGTTCTTCACTCTGTAACCGACTATTACGCAACTTTACGAGCTATAAACCGGACAAATGAAATAGTTTGTAGCGCAGTAGCGGAGAAGGAGCGTCGCGCGCCAATTTGTCACGCCGCGTAACACTGACTTTTGGAATAGGTTTTGTATGCTTCGCGTATTTCGGCTGTTAAGGTACAGTCGGCGATATGCTTTACAAGAATACTATACTTGTATAAAAGGAAACGTTGTACGGTCAGCGTCACCAACTGCTGACACCCCTGCAGTTCAAACTGCCTTACTGAGAGGGATACCAATTGTTGACGCTGACTGGTTTCTATGACATAAGTGACGATTTTTTTGATAAATTCTTCATAACAAAATGTTTAGATTGAAACATATTTATTTCAGTAGGTAGTAAAACAGAATGTTAAAAGTAACTAGCAGTGGATAAAATTATAGTAAAATATTTTTATGTCGAGCATAATAAAACTATTCACATTTTTAGGAATGTAATTTTGAAGCCTTTCGTTTGTCATTAAACACCATTCGTTTATTTTCATAAGATTTTGAAAACATAACTATATTTTATAGAAAAAACTACGTAAGTGTCGCGAAACCTCCGTGGAACACTCGGTTGGAACGAAGTTTCAAATTTAAAATTTGGCATTTGTCAAATATTAAAATCCAAATCTATGGACTGACTCGCATCTGCTCACTTCACACTGTGACGTTTTGATCGATCTATATGTCGTGACGGAAAAATATATATGTACCTAAAGTCATTTCAACATAAAATGTTGAAATGAATACGATGATCAAAGCAGGAACTTTTAATTTCTTCTCTAATACTATTGTCTTCATATTTTTACGATAGTTGTCCCTCATGATTCTCTTATCATAACTACCGTAAAAATAAAATAGAAAGATCTTTAGTCTACATTGAGTCGCTCGAGTTAAGCTTTCATGCTCAGTAAATATTGTATTCAATATATTTAGGTACTCAGTGATCTGTTACATATACACGTAAAAAATAAACAGAAAAAAATAATTTCCACTTACAAAGTACTCTTTGATGCATGTTTCTCTCAAGTAAGTTATAGAAAGATATAACAACGAATATATCTATAAATATCTGTATAAACGTTTCGAAAACTCAGAGAAGAACATCCAAATCATTAATCTTATAAATGTTTATTTAATTTGATCGTGATCAAAACTATTTGGGTCAATGTTCGATGAAGAAACCCGATGGGAACAGAGTTCATTAACCCTTTTTAACTAAATGGTATTTCTTAATGTAAATTATAATTGACTACCCGCGGTCCCTCGGGAAAACTTCACTTTCCCGGAATAAAATATAGCCGATGTACAGGGATAATTTAGGTGTCTACTGGTGAAAGAATTTTTCAAATCGGTCCAGTAGTTTCGGAGCCTATTCATAAAAACGAACAAATCTTTCATCTTTATAATATTAGTGTAGAAGTGTAGATGAGTACTAATACTTAAATAATATGATAAATAAATAAATAAACATTTATTGATCCAACCAAAATACACATTTAAATGTAGTCCTGACTCCCAAACTAGGGCTACCTGTATGTTCATTTCCTTTCCATTATTGGTACAAAACAATGGTTGCACTTCACAATGTTCTTCTTCACAATTTGAGAAAATCACAAAGAATAATAAAAAAGGTTATTATTAATTAACCAAGAAAAAGAAGAAGATTAAGCTAAGATGTTAGATTGGGCGGTATAGTCGCTCAGCGACAAAGCCCTTTTCTTTTTTTTTTGTTCAAGTAAATAAAAAAAAATTAGTAGGAAGTAGGTAACGATTGATTTCGATACAATTAAGCATAATGTGGCACTGTCACGCTATTCATTTCGTCACTGTCACAGTCTATCATTCTCATAATGCTACGACACAACTGCTACAAACAGCTACGGTGCTACGTTGCTACAGCTCTACGATTTCATAGCTATTTTTAAACTACGTTTCGTTCTTAGCGATTTATTTAATCGATCAAGTTTACAATTCTGATAGTACTTTCGTTGTTACATTTCAAGACGATTGGATTAATGGTCTAAAAGCTAGCGCCGAAAAAACTCATAGTTCTCTTTCTATGTTGTACTGTGGTTGTACCTACATTCATTTCGTGGTCAAACAAAAAAACTCGAATAAGAAATGTATTTGCGTTCGCGAATTCCGATTCACTTGCAGTTAACTTATTCTTGCAAATATGTGAGACCAATTTATAAGAAACCATTTCGTCCATTTCCGTGAACGAATTCTCATTTCCTAAACAATATTCGAAGTTTGTTCATAATTTGAAAGCAGACTGTACGCAAAACAAATTCGTAAGTGTGTAAGCATAAGCAATATATTCGCGCCTTCTCGTTCCAAGAAACCGTTGCGATAAATAACATGGTATGGAAGACGTGATAACTATTTACATGTTGATTGAACATTCTGAATAATAGTTCTATCTCTATCTATCTGTACAGAATCTTACTAAACTGTGGGATCGATAAAGTTGAAACAACCGCATCAGAGTAGAAAGCATTTATTCCTCAATTCACACTGAACTTACGTAGGACGCAAAACGCAACGATAGCGCGATCTAAAAAGCGCCAACTAGCGACATCTAGTTGTGTTTTATGAACTAAATATTCATACATTGTTCTTAGGTTCTTTCTAGTTTCTAGTTAAATATGAATTTACATTGAACACTATCTATCTATTCAGCCCGGCTGCACCCACTGCTGAGTATAAGCCTCCTCTCTACAACGCCACTCTTTTTGGTTCTGTACAGTCTTAATAGTAAAAAAAAAACTTAGGCCTTTACATCTATATTAGATGATTTATACAGCGTCAGGAGGCAATTCATGCCTACACTTAACGGGACGCTGTAGTGCCTGGGACATTGTTTGAGATGGAATATGCTTGCCCAGCACCTAAACCATCCTCTCAGCTTAATCAGCCGCCCACAGGAAAGACGACGTCAATACGTGTGGAGCTGACTAAGCTGCGGGTTTCCTCACGATGTTTTCCTTCACCGTAAGAGCTCGTGTTAAAGCGCATATAAATTTTACGAAACGAAAATCCATTGATGCACGGCTGGGATGTGAACCCACGACATTCGGATTGAAAGTCGAGGCACAACCCCATTCGACCAACACGGCTCACAGTCTTAATAGTAATTGTTCTGAATACAGATCATTATTATTAGTTTGTCAAAGTTGAACATCTCTGAAGTATAAAGTCTTGTATCTTTGATAGGCATGCATGGGGCCGAACCAAACACACAGAGGCCCTTTTGACAATTGTGACCTATTGCCATAGAAACACATTACCAGCTATAATGCCTGTTACACTACAGAAATAGTGCACGAAATGAGCCTTTGAGGCGCACTTAAAATCCTTCCACCACACTGGTTTGAAAGAACTGGTGGCACGACAAGAAAAATACTATAGCAATGAATCCAGGAACAGCCTGGTACCAAAGACATTGGCAGCTGTGGTACTGAAAAAGTAAGTTCAGACACTTAAGTCCTTTATACTAAGTTATATAATCAAGTAGTGGCAAAATCTAATAATGCAATATGTATTCGCGCCTCATACTAAGAAAAACAGACCGTCTCCATAAATAAGAGAATACAATGAAAGCGTCCCTTCGATTATATTATGGACATGTGTGAACTTGGTGTAAACAGACATAGTACGTAACACAATCGGTTATTTGTTTTCGCATTTGAACATACAGCTGAGCTGATCTTGATAACATAGAAAGATTTATGAGTTGAATGAATGTATTCACGAGCGAAGCCGCGTGCCGCGGGTTTCCTCACTATAAATCAAAGCTTCCATTAATTATACAAGGATATTGGTTCGTGAAGAATGTATGAATCAATGGACGTTGATAAATTAGCATGTTTTATATTCCCTTGTTAGTCTCAATGTTATTGTAGTAGAGGTTATGTGGTGTTAAATAAAGAAGCGTATAGATGTGAAACTGCCCTAATAAATCGTTATACAGGCGTTATTTTTCAATAAACAAAACGCTTTAGAGCTTTTTTTTTATCAACCTATCGTGTCCCACTGCTGGGCAAAGGTCTGGTCCTCCTTTAGCTTACACTTCTTGCGCTCCAAGAAGCTTTAAATAGCTTTAAGCTTTAGAGCTTAATAATATAAAAATTACAGTCTGTCAGTTCCTATAGAAACTGCTGAGAATCAAAGTATGAAAGAGTCGTGGACGGATTTTGTGACGGATTTTTAAAGTCATTCATCGAAGTATCGAAGTCTTCATGCATTTCATGTGGATCAATGATTTAGTAGACTTACTTATTCATATCTATGCATAGTTATTACTAAATGTAAGAAAAGAATTACTGTTGTGGTAGGTGTGAATGAATACGAGAATTAATTTGAAGGGAAATTAATGTATTGATATCGTTTCACTTACAATTAATTGATGTTCGATACTAGAGTGATTTTCGGTTGATTTCCTTTAAGCTGAAATGTGTTTCCTTTTAGTTGCATTTAGTTTGCTATTCAAGTAAAAAAATAAAAACGAAGTTTTACCAAGACTAATTCTGTCCTGGTAAAATTCGTTTTAACGTTCACTTGAACTTCACTGACGCCCTCTGTGGTGTAGTGGGTGAAAGCCCGCTTGGGACGCAGAAGGTTGCGGGCTCGATCCCCGCCGCGGGACAAATGTTTGTATGATCTGCAAATATTTATCTCGGGTTTGGGTGTTTCTATGTATATACGAGTATGTATGTATTTACAAACAAAAAAGTGTATAAGTAGTATATCAGATATCTGGTTAACATAGTACAAGCTTTGCTTAGTTTGGGGCTAGTGATGCTGTGTGAAATGTCCAGCATTATATTTTTATTAAATATTAAAAACTTCTAGCTTATTTATATTTAAAAATCTTTTTTTTTATCTTTTATTGACCTATAAAAAAGACCTTCCCTCTTAAAAAATACTATTGAATCACCAATTACATATAATAATTATTTATTGAATCACCTTACCAGAAAGATTGGATTGTAAAAAAGACACTTGAACTATTATTAAAAGAAAATGTTCAAGCGTATCTTCAAAAGTATCTTTGAATCAATTTATTTTTAGTCCAAAGTCTATTCTAGTATACAAGTCTTTATTAAATATTCCATTGTGAAGTTTCAAGTAATGCACCAGAATTGTTTTCCATTGGAACGTTAACAGAAACAATTGAAGGAAACAAAGAAACTAAACACGAACGAACTTTAACATGGACCACATTATTGGTGTAAGTTTTGCAGAAACAAAAGTGTTACTATTTCCTTGTTAATTATTTGCCGTGAACGCGAATGTACGTACATTCGCGTTCACATTTATCATTTGTTACAAAAAGTGATAAATGTACAATAAAAAAGCTATTTTATATTGTTTGCAACATAGCTAAGTTATAAAATTTGTAGACTCGGCTAAAATAGACTCCAGTATATTTTAGTGTCATTAGCATTGAATCTACTCGTACCTAGTCTCAAGCATTATAATGTGGTCTTATTATGGTTATTTTAGAATGGTCCTCAAACTAAATTAAAATTACATAAACTAAACTTAGTTATATGAAAAACCTCTTCTAGGATGTTGACTATATACCCAAAGCTCGGTTATATAAAAGAAATTAAAGGAATTCAAAATAACGACTTGAAATAATAGTGTTGTCTTTTTTTCTTGGACTTGAACTTCACACAGCATCATCTAGCCCCAAACTAAGCAATGCTTGTACTATGGGAACCAAATAACTGATATGCTACTTAAATACTTTTTGTTTGTAAATACATACATATATACGAGTACATAGAAACACCCAAACCCGAGATAAATATTTGCAGATCATACAAACATTTATCCCGCGGCGGTGTTCGAATCCGCATCAACCTTCTGCGTTCCAAGCGGGCTTTCACAGAGGTCGTCACGTCGAGGGCCACAGAAGTCGTCATAGAAAAAGATATCTGGAGAGTCTTGACCGGAGAAGAATACTAAGCTCAGCAATGGGAGGTACCGTACGAAAATGATGCTTATGCTACTGCATTCCCTATGTATAATGTCACTGACAGCACAGGCGGGGCCAAGCTTGAAGTTATTAGATTCAGCTCTACTGCCTCGTAGGAGCAGCTCTATTCTGTGCCCGAACGCAGATGGTCCTTAAACGTCTCTGAATAATAGCTTTTGTGTAGCAATAACCACAAATAATGAATGGATGTTCTCATACTTTCTACTGAAATAAGACTTGTTGTTTGAGTTGAACTTTTTAAGTGGAAGTATATTGATAGAACAAATGTATTCAAGTGGTTGAGTTTGGTCGTGGGACGAGTTTTATTATGTTGATAAATGTAGGCAGGTACTTCAAATAGTATTGTAAAATGGCGATGGACTTGATTCTTTCGTAAAAAAAAATAAAAAATAGAATTTCCTTCAGAAAAAGACAATTTTTGTAATTTAATGCGTTTTATAATAATCTCTCTTTCCAACTATTCATCCCGCATGGTGGTGGGGTCAGCCTTCATAATAGTCTTCCTCCACTTCGCCAATAATATAATGAAATTAATAATGCTTTTATTCCATTTTTCCACGTCTTTCCTGTGGACAAATCCGATTAAACTGAAAGGATGGGTTAGGTGCTGGGCAAGCCTATTTTATCTCAAACATTGACCCAGGCATTGCAGCATTCCGTTGAGTGTAGGCATAGGTTGTCTCCTGATGCTACGCGACATTTCCCTTCATCTGATTGAACACGTATAGCATGCACCCCATAAAGTCTCCAAGCATTTAAACTCAGGTATTTTATTGCAGTCCACAAACGTAAAAGTACGGATTCCATTCCATGCTGCATTCCGGCAACATCGGTCCCTCTATTCAAAAAGATTCAGCGGGAAAAAATCACGCCGAAATATCCCTATGGTTTGACATTTAGATCTTAATCCATTCATCACAATGACTAACTGTCAGGCATTTTTAAATACACATTTGGTGCATGCCTTTGAGAGGGGAAGGCCTTTGGTGTGGGACGCTACTTGCGTAGACACCCTTGCGCTTTCACATCTACCGGGGACATCCGTTAGGCCTGGCGCGGCGGCAGATTCGGCTGAGGATCTCAAAAGGCGCAAATATATAATTCTTGATAGGGTTTATATATTTGAACCATTTGGGGTTGAGACCCTAGGTCCGTGGGGGTTCTGGAGCCCTTCGGGTTTCCAAAATTCTTTCAGGGGTCTGGTCGAAGCGACGCGTGATCCGAGAGCTGGCACATTTTTGGCTCAAAGGATCAACAATGCGATCCAGTGTGGTAATACCACCAGTGTTTTGGGCACGCTTCCGACTGACAGTGACCTGGATCAGTTGAGCTATCTATAGATCGTTTCTAACGATCCCTAGATAGCTAGACTAATCCTGTTGTATTTTGTAAATATATTTAGATATGTAGTAGCTTAGTTTCTGTAAATAAATTTCTATTGTCTTGGTACATGCCTACATTTTTCAAAGTCAGCATTCCAAACGTGACATGGATTCTTCAAGCCCATAGCCGCCAAACTGATTTCCTCCCAATATTGTCTTTTATTTAGAGGTTGTGTTAAAATACGCATCGAATGCCGATTACATAAAATCGCAGCTTGTCATGTTCGGCGTACAGATTAGTAGTACTTTTTGAATAAGGCGGCAAGCCCCTAGAATCGTCAAGTCAGTGTTCCGGTAAATTGTTCCCGGCCCCGATCATGTTACATGAATTTAAGAGTTTGATTTAGTCACCTATAAACTGACACACTACCTGAGATGCAAGATATGATTTAGTATAAGAAAGAAGAGTTCAGCATGTAGAAGCTGCTCGGAGTCACATACATACATATTAATAAATCTTGTAAGTAACTCATAATATTATTTAGTATTCCTATAATAAATAATATTATATAACACAATGCACATTTTTAATAATTCAGGTTGCATCGCCCATCATCCCACGGTAAATATTTACTAGCTTCCTCAAGGTGTTTTCCTTCCTAAGAGATTGCATAACCACTTTAAGATGAACACTAAATACAATAACAAGTATTATAAAAGACCACAGGTTTCAGTGATTTTATTTTTGTTGCACTGATTTGAAATGGTATTTGCAAAATAATAACACTCAACATTTTCCTATCAACTGTGGACACTCACGGACACGTCGGAATAGTTGATTCAATTTATTTATTCAGTAACGTGGTGTCGAATAAAATTATTTGGTTAACACCTGAACAACAGCTCCATGCATTATTTTACTTTCATTGTTTTTATTCAGTGGTATTAACGTGTCATATTCGTAAAGCTGTACAAGGCCTGATGCTTTTGGTAAAAAATGATTGTGAAAACATAAAAAAAATATTATACGGCCTTACTAATAAAGGTGATAATATTATGAAGTTATGATAGATATAACCTAAAAATAAACATACAATTTATGGATTTATACCTGTTATAACTGTATTTATCACGTTTAGCAGTAAGGCCAAGCAAGTCGTTGAATCTAAATTGTGGAATAATTTGGTCAAGCGCACGAAGCTCCTTTTTAAGGTGCATCCTTTGTACCGTTAAAAGTAGTAAAAGTCTAGAATGCCTGAAGGGCCCTACTTTTCTATCCTATCTGCAGAGGGAAGAATAAAAAAATGAAGGATTAAAATTTATACAGAATTTAATGAATGAACAAGTTTAGGTATATAAAGAAAAATAACAATTTAAAATATTAAATAAATAACGTAACTAGCTCAGAAGGAGGCATATTAATTTATTAGGGTCGTCGGTGGTTGAACGACCTGGAGATTTTGTGATTCTAATTACGTCCACGTGGCCGGGCACTCCCCTGGTCGTAAATCGCCGACCGAAGATGATGGTAGCCCCGGAGTGGTCTTTGGTGGTGAGCAGCCAGGAATGCGGTGGAGCGCGCGCCGTAGGATTCCACGTGGTAGAACCCAACGTGGATCAGCCTAGGTACAGCCGAGGTCCAACCGGGATTCAGCGGTGTTGTCTAAGACAGCGGTACTTCGTGTCACCACACTAGTTCGAAAAAAATTGTGACACGACATGAAGAATAATATCTCGCATCTTTGGTGTACAAGCTCATGCATAGTTTGCTGAACTTTACCAATAGACTAGCTTAGTAAAGTCACTGAAGTTGGTTCGACGTGAAAACTAAAATTAAGCTAGCATCAGTTTAGGGCTACGATTTTGGGTATATATACCTACTAGCTGGTACCCGCGACTTCGTCAGCAAAATAACATACTTAATAAAAACAGAACTGAAAACGGCTGTTCAGAAGATTCTCTTCTGATACTTTTAAAAATAAAAATGCAATAATAGCGCCATCTCGACCTCAGCCATAGGACAGCAACGCCATCTAGTGGCCTTCAACTGGAACTTCACTTTAAGTCCCCATACAAAATTTTAACCCTACATAATTAGTTTTGAAAAAAAAAGTAGCCTATGTCCGTCCCTGGGACATAATCTTTATCCATGTCATATTTCAGCATCCTCTGTTCAGTGGTTTAGGCGTGAAAAGGTAACAAACAGACAGACAGACAGACACATTTTACTATATAATAGATGGCGCCACAGGAAAAATTAGATCGCGCTATCGTTGCGTTTTGGGGAACGTAACATATAAACTCGCTAATCCTCTACTTTTTTCAGCTTTATAATATTAGTATGGATATATCAAAATTATTCTCGTAGCTTGCTTCACGTATTACCGTTTTATGAAATGCAGCTCAACATTATTCAGTCACGATGTTTTTGTAGATAAAAAGTATCATCTGTGATACATCGATATTTATTTTATTAAGGCCATTTGTTATAAATAAGCCTGGCCATAGGTTGTCCTCTTACAATTTCGACTTTATGCCAAACCCATAAAATGACCAAAACAGGCAATTTTAAATGACTACTCGACTGGGACTGGACTGGGTATTTAATTGTTTTATATGAGTTCAAGTTTTTTTATTTTATTTTTTTAACCTACCTTTGCCCAGCAGTGGGATAATGTAGGTTTAAAAAAAAATAAAAAATGAGATTTTTACAAATCGTATCTCCATTACATAATCAAAATGTTGTTTTTTATATGCCCCAAACTCGTGCTAATCCTTTAACTGGCTATGAATATCAAGCTGCCGGCGAAGATTTCGAACTTGCAGTACAAACTACACTATTTCCTTCACAGCTTGGCTCGTTACTACTGAGCCGAATTGCAATGAGAGCTTTGCGTTTTGAAACAAAAACTGCTGACTGTACATTTGTACACAGCGCCATCTACAGAGCTTGACTAATACATAGAACCTAAGTACTAGCTTGTTAGGGTTTGAGATTCTTCCTCTTCAAATGATACGGAACTCCAACTTTAGTAAGTTTATTGAATAAAAGAGGTACAGTGGTTGTAGGAATTATTAATTAGACATAGAGAGTCAGACCTCTGACTACCCCCCTTAGACATCTTCAAAGGATCTGGAATAAGTAACATAAAAAGATCTGAGAGAATGTCTACCGCACCTTGGGGATACAGTCGTGAACCTGTTTTTTACGTGACTTCTTCACGGCTTCCGTCCGAAAAAAAAGTGTGTGTGAATGTAATGGCGTCGCCGGATGCGCCTAGGGATGTGATAGTGTCCGCGTAGGGATTTCCATCGACCACAGATAATGCACTCCACTTTGCTTGTTCACATTAAAGATAAAAAGTATTTGTTTCCTAAACAAGCTATACAATCTATAGTTCATATACGAATGTAATTGTTTGTTATCCCTAAACGTTTCGTGCACTGTGATTGGTTGCGATCGGTTGAACAGTTGACCTATTTCAACCTGAATGCATTCCGCTGAAGTCTGAATCAAGGGCCTGACCTCCAACACAATAGAACGCCATTTCCTTCTGTCTTACCAAATAAATAAAAATATATAAATAAATAATACCGCTGAGTAAGTATAGGGAAAAGAATGACAAACGATATGTAAAAATCAAAGCAATAAACAGTTATACTAAAAGATGAGGTCAACTCACAAATTATGTCCAAAAATCCTCATTTTGTCTTTGGTCGTTTTATTTGTGGCCATAAAAATGTGGTTTTATCTTTTCATTTATCATATCAAGGCAGCGCCATCTGTTTTTAGTTCTTAAAACTACCCCTACGGAAAGAATGGTGATCAGGTTTTAAATGAATAATGTTTCATCTTCAAACTTGATTGAAACCATATAAAAATAATTAATTAACTACGAGTATGTTTCACTCCATATCTCTTACTCCATTCGTAATATTGTTCGCGTCTGTTGCTGTGGCATAATGTGTCCTATTTATATTATAGGATTTCGAATAACCAGTCTTACAAACATTTACAAACCAATTTTACAAACATCTTTTTTTACTCAAAATAGTTTATTTTGTGATCTTGTTTTTCTATAATTTTTTAGTGCATCACTTAATATTTAATATATATTTTTTTTAATTAATGTATAATATTTAAGTGGACAATAAACAGTTTTTGAAATTATGGCACACGTTTGTTTATTTTTTTTATGATGGAGTTATATTTTTATTAGGTAACTATGTAGTTTTGCTAACTCTAGTCCGTTCATCGGTCTAAACATGGTCTACAATCTGATTCCTGAATTGACTACCTCATCCATATGCCACAGTAGCGACAGAGAACTGTATGTTTATTTAGTAGTACATTAATATTTGAGCGTCCCGACCTCGGCTTCGGTTTGTCCTCATTTGACATTCCTTTGTTGGGTAGGTATCCGGGTATTTCATTACGCATACCGACCCCATAGATCGAATAAGAGATTCAGCTTACTTCTTATGTCAAGCGCTCGTGGTGTAAGCAAGATTGAGTCGTTCTTGATAGATCGTCGAAGCTAAGGAACGCTCTGAGCGGTAGCATTATCAACTGAGCGTTTCTGTGCTTTGGAGGACACGTTACCCGGTCGTCAAGCCATGACGGAGGCCATACGGCGGTCTAAATACTCCGTAACCAGAGTTGGCCACTACTCATACGAATATTCAAAATTATGAACTGAATATCGTGGGGTTTACTGAAGCTTCGGTCATTAAATGAAAATTGGTTTTTACAAAGCAGTGCCTTGGTTTTGACTGAATTTTGGCATCAGTTTGCTTGATTGTGGGTATGTGTGCCAAGTGACGGTTTAGTGTGCCAATCAACATTTAAAACAAAAAGATACTTATAATAATAAAACAGGAATTTACACTTTATGTTATAGCCTCTTTTAATTAATTTGTAACATTATAATATTTTGTTGACTTATTTTTTCCCAGGCTTACTTATATAACTTTTATGTTATTTAAATATAAGAATGCAAATTAATGTAGAGTTTGCAAAAAGGAAAATGATTAGACTTTAACTATAAAAAAAATCGTTCTTTGTCACTCCTTATTCAAATAATTACGTGATCATGATCAAATCAAAAGTTTAAAAAGTGAAAACTGTTCAAGTAATATGTTATTCCACTGAGTGATGCAGTGTATTATAATTTCCATTCCGCGAGAGGCGATAAAATTTGATGAGACGTGTTGGCAAACTATCCAGCCTGGATAGCTTCGCACCCGATACAAGTTTGAGCGAGAATTCCATACCAAAGTATTTGCATTTTACATTACAACACAGATGACGTAGGTTAAAAATGATTAATGTAACCTGTAAATAAAATGCATTTATTGAAATAACATATTTTCTTGTATAAAAAACGAAACAATCAAATGGCCATGAACTGCTGGATGATAAATGGATAATCAAGTCACCAATTTGTATTGTACAGTAACTATTGAATATTTTGTGTGACGCTTCGAAATTATAAATGGTACTTTTATTTCTGCTGCACGCATATTTAACAAGTTACCTTTTGATCTTAAAATTCTTGAAGGAAATAAATTTAAGAATAAACTTAGAAGTTGGTTAACTAGCAGTACATTTTATAGTTTAGATGAGTATTATGATAGGTAAAATGTTGAATTCAATTGTAAGGTATTTGTAAGGATTTCTTTTTTAGTTCAAGGTTTAAAGGAGGTATAAGTTACTACCTACTTATGTTTTTTAATAATGTTGCACATCCGAATTGGATAACTGTTTAAAACTACCATTTACAATAAGACCTTATCATGTACAACAGTATGCAATAAAAAAATTCTGATTCTGATTCTGATTCTGATATACAAATTCTATCTGAATAAGAGATTCGAATCCTTCATATTTTGGTTATGCTGAACATGTTTTCATCGACATATTTTGCCTCGATTGTAGTTTATGAATGCGGATAATATGTATGATGCTCAGAACTACTTGATTTTGTCAAACTCTTATAATCAAAATCACAACTGTATTCCTAAGGCGTGTTAGGCATTCGCTTATAATAATAATATAATATAAGCCTTTATTCAGAGGTTTACAGTTTTTCTTATAGCTAATTTTAGTTAATCTTACACTCTTGCCCGATTTCCTCCGTTTGCCGTAGTTTGGCATAGGCCTCTTCCAACTTCCTCCACTCGTGTCTATCTCTGGCAGTTCTTGACCATAATTTCCCAGCGATAGCTTTGAAGGCGTCTTCCCATCTCTTAAATGGTCGTTAAACCCTTAAACATTCGCTTATACTTACCATTAAAAAAATTACCAATCCAAAGAGATATATTTATTTAGCCTTTTCTTATAGATTGTTGTTCAAACATTAAATTTAACTATGACATAGCATACTCAAAGTTTTAATTTAGGAACAAAGTCCGGTAAAGCTGAAAGAGGCTCCTAATGGCCATCAGCATTTAGGCCGTCCGTGAAAAAAAAATTGAGAAGACTTGAGCAATGATAGTTTTATCAGGGTAACCGAGTGTAGTTTGAGGGCTGTCCTAAAACTCAACGTCAAGAATTGTAGTGTAGTTTGAGGACGGTAGTCCTTAAAATAATATTTTAGGACAACCCTCAAACTACACTACAACTCTTGAGACAAAATTCCTAGCTCTAGCAGTAGGTATTTATTAGTTTAAACTGTAGGACCCTTATTAATAAACGTGGTGTAAAGTTACGCCGGGTGTAACTTAGGAGTAAATATACAATTTTTGAGTTTAAACCACGCATATTAATAAGTTAATGGTGCTTAAGTTAATCAGATGATCCTTGGTAACGGTAACAATCTGTAATACGAGCCTTTAGTATTTTCGGTGTGTTATTATTATAATTATAGTTATTATACGTATCTAATTATATGAGGTTTGTTTTAGAAGTACCTACCTATGTAGAGTTTTGGGTAGGCGACAATATTTCCTACCTACAAAGACGACAAACGTATACTTATGTGTAATCCATATTTTCTTAAATCATTTAAATATTCAAATGTGATGAACTGACATTCATAATGTTTTGGGTAGGTACAATAATAGTATTGTTCATTCAACTCTGGAAACTAACTGTAAACGCCTACCTTCCATGTTCATGTCAAGTCAAGTCTGACAAGATAAATCCTATGCTCATGTTACTATCATAGATAAACTCTATGCTCTCGCTGTGTAATTTGGAATCGTAAGTATAGCATCATAAAGCTTGCAACAACTGGAAGTGACAAGTTGCTCAAATAACATTACTTCACCTGCTTGGGTCTTTCAATTCTAATCGCAAAATTGGAACTTTTCTACTTACTCGGTACGAAAAAGCGCCTTGGTTATGAATATTTTCAACCGACTTCAAAAAAGGAGGAGGTTCTCAATTCGTCTGTATGTTTTTTTTTTTTTTTTTTGTATCTTGTTACGCGATTGCTCCGCCATTTGTTGACCGATTTGCAAAATTCTTTTCATGTTTGAAAGGGTATACTCCAGAGGTGGTCCCATATATATTTTATTCCTGAGGGATTGATAGTTTCCCCGTAAAACTCTAAACACCTTCCCTCCTAGCCATGTCACAAATAGAAATCGAATCGACAGCTTGACGCCCTGAGTCACACCGCGTTTCGAGTCAAACATTGAAGTCGGTTTTCTTTTTAGTATAAAAACGTAATTATTGTTTGTTTCATTTTGTAAGGTAAAGCTGCGGTCACAGGATCAATCATGCATGCGCATACAATTTAATATAACACAAAAGTTTTCTTAAAATATTTGGAGCACGGTGCGACGTTCATACAAAGTTACGTTTTGTGCAATTGTTTTGGAAATATTTATAGTATGCAGTTTCACCTGCGGCTTGTTTGTGCCTACCGTCTTTAAATAGCCTGACATAATATTCGAGATAAAATCGATGCGTTATTGAAACACAACTAAACCAGTTTTCAAAATTAAAAGTAGAAAGTACGATTCTCCTCATCATCTCCTCAAGCTACATAAAATTCGTCATTTGAATCGTGGCACGTTTCAATATCGCACCGACGACACATTGTTTAAAGTATGCTAGAACAAATTAAATTTATAACATGTAAGACTTCAACCACGTTTATATTTTCAAGAACTTTTAATAACGTTTACAAATAACAATTTTTATTGTTGCTCGTTGTAAAACTTAAAAAATATGAAAACATGACGTGTCAAATGTACGAAATGTCCTTAATATCCTGGTGACATGACAAGAGGAAGAAGATGGACTTAAGTAATAATTGAATCAAGGCTTAGCTTTTCTTTCGAAATCAATACCTTACAAAAACCCATTACATTTATTTTTTCTCCCATAAATACAAAATAAAGCCGGATTTGGGATTCCTCATTCAGAAAATCGGTAAAGTAGAGCTCTGGTCGATTTCAATAGTAAATCCTTGACTACGATAAAACTCAGCGAAACTAAAGGACGGATAAACAGGCTTGCTTCTCCATTTTGTATTAGAGTATTGAAAAATGCATAAAACAAAATAAATACAATGTATAAAATCTGGATGCTTTCGATAATTTGTTGTTAGAAATATGCATAAAACTGCTCGGCAAAATTAAATAGTTTTCAATTAAATGACTATTCAATTAGGTAGTCTAGTGTTGTTCAGATGAGGGATGACCGTTTGAGTAGGGCCCTTATTATCAAAAAAGGTTATCTCAACGTTGGATGTCCAGCAGTAAAATGGGCAGATGATAAACCAAAGTCGCGTTGATCGTAGATAGATGTCTAGATCAGGTTCTTGCTGGTCAAAAATCCATGCGTCAGGGATTCTTATAAAAACAAAGCTAAAACAGAAAACTTAAACCGAGAACACAATTGTACGATAGCAGATTTTAACCACGTTTAATGTGTACGACGCAACGTAATCTCTGGAAATAATTGCTCGATGAAACCCAGAGGGATATGTTGCGTTCTCGTATCGCTTAAGAGCGGCCAACCCGTCTAACTTTTCATACAAACGCTCGTGATTATGGCGTCGTAACAGATTTATCTTTGAAACTTTTGAACTAATAGGTTTCTATCAAAACTAAAAATTTAAGTTTTGAGAAACTAATTCAGTATAAGCCTCCAAAAATAAATTTTACATGAACTTTGTCCGTTCAACGTTACTCATAAATTGTAAAAGTAAAGGAAATATTGTGATGGAAACCAAATGACAAAAAATTATTTCACAAACTTGTAAGGCTTGCTGAAAAACACGTTTGTCCTGGAACAAGTTTTATGAAATTTCCGCACACTATTTTTCGTTCAATGTCCGCCCGCGAGTGAGCGGCGAAAGTTACCGAATGCCAACTGAGCGCTCAGCCGCTCTCTCTCTCTTTTCGCTTTGCCTCTTTTCAACATTGCGCTGGATGAGACAACAAGCTTTTCGACCATGCTCGCGTTGACAATAGACGCATCGGGAAGGGTCCTCTTAAGCTTTATTAACTTTGCAGCTATCGATGTATTAATGTGATGTTTCACGATCTTTGTGGTACAAAGGTAAGTCTGAGAGGCAGATGGTTGCGGGGTTGATTCTCGCCGCGGGACAGGTTGTATGATCTTCAATATTTTCTCAAGCCTTCCTAGGTAATATAATGAGAGTTTGAGGCAGTTTTCACACAACGAATTCCGATCATTTTTTACCAGCATACATTTTCTACTAGCCTAAATATTATAATTGTGTCCTTTTTAAAGGTATTTTCGAAGTTCATCAGATCTTATCCGTTGCCATAGGTTGATGATCCAGGAATTCAGGCACTGTTGCTTTGAATTACAGCTCGTGAATTCCAAATAAGCTTCACACCTGTATCGTGGTAGAATTGAACGTATTTCTCAGTTCTCGACCGACGGCACGAAATGTTCACATACCCAGTTTCTGGCAGAGATTCTTTACTTCAGGTGTTGCTAGCAAAATAAATGAAGAATGCCGCTATTTTACACAGAACGGGCCCTAATTAATCAGAGCTTGTGTTATGGGTACCTTATTATTTGGGAAATCATAATAATATTCGTTCATAATCGTACAATAACGAGACAATTAGTTGCATACTTAGATATTATGACATACCTTCAGTTTAAGCAAACTCAAATTAGTTATTGAAGTATTTAGCTAAACAACACCTCAGATGTTCAATAGATTTTTTATAAGAATGACCGTCTGACTACACTACTAAGCATGTCCAAAGTATGTTGAATTACCTAAAAAGGTCTAAAAGATGGCTTCAGTGCCTTAGGGATACATTTTCTTTCTATCTGTAACTGTAACCTCTAGGCCATGGAAATAAGAAACTCTTCCTAATTCTGTCATTTGTGATTTGCAGAAGACCTCATTACTAGCGAGTAATAAGGATTATTATTTATTTACTTATCTAAACATAAAAGAAAAGGGCTTTGTCGCTGAGCGACTATACCGCCCAATCGGTAACATCTTAGGTCAGTCTTCTTTCTTCATCTTCTCTATCACTTCACTTCTTGGTTTCTTCTGGTTTTACTTTACTCCCCGGCTTCTTCTCTTTATTCCTTCTTCCTCTTCATCTTTTTATTAATGGCAACTAACTGTAAACTGTATTAACCATAGATTTAGCATGGTACCTTATTAACAGTATATTCTGCAAATGTCAAGTATCTTCACCTCTCAAATATGTATTATGTCACGTCAATTTGGTTTTGAAAAAACATGGCGACTTGTTATTTCAAAACTCCAACGAAAATCTTTCGTCAAATGAGAAATTTACTTGAATACTCCCCCATTCCATTTACCAAATCTCCTGTTACGTAATCCAAGGCTTCATTAGTAAAATGCCACCGAAATTACATAATAAACCTAGTAAAACACGAGAAAAGTAAATAAAATAGCAGAGCCACAAGCTCCTTCAAAAATGGCGAAAGAACTCCGAGTAATAAGGATAAAAATGTGACATTACTTTTTCCGGGCGTAGCTGGGATATGTATGAACTTACTAATATGTATTTATATTATTTAGTTCATGGTTTTATTTCATCATCATCATCATCATGTCAGACATCTAGTGTCCACTGCTGAACATAGGCCTCCCCCATCGATTTCCACAGCGATCGATCTTGTGCAGCCTGCACCCAACGGCTCCCAGCAGCCTTTACCAGATCGTCTTTCCATCTAGTGGGGGGCCGTCCTCTACTGCGGTTTCCGGTGCGTGGCCTCCACTCGAGAACCTTTCTGCCCCAACGACCGTCAGTTCTACAAGCTATGTGCCCCGCCCACTGCCACTTCAACTTGCCAATCCTGTGGGCTATGTCGGTGACTTTAGTGCGTCTACTGGTTTTATTTATACAAAAATAAACAGATTGATGATCAATTTACAATTTAAATACTTTGAAAAGCCACAGAAACATTATCTCACCTCAGCTGTGCGTCCATTACGTGAAACACAAACCCTTTTAAAACTAATTTGCGGTCCCGTCACACTCACTTATTTACAAAACTAATTTTACGAGTTCAGTAAAATTAGTTTGGTAAATCACGATTCCCAAAAATACTTCAAAAGATTCGCTCACAGCGTGAATATAGATTGAATATTTACGTGTTTGACTGATGTCCCGAAAAGTTATGGATGTTTATAGATTTCCCAATGGGTGGCTTATCAACCTGCGTCGTGCTGGCACGCATAAATATGTCTACTTACATATTCACTTACACGCTTCCATCTTTGGGATTTTTGCTGACAATTTCCTTCTGCTGCTGTTTATCAATCGCACTTATATTGGTGACCAACTCGGCTATTTTGTAGCTTTGTGAAATTGTGATTGTCTGTGAGGTAGGTTTGTGTAGGTCGGTTTGCGTGGGTTTAAATGTACACCGAACTCAGTTATCAACTGGGGTATCGCAACATTATAAGATTAAAATAATAATAATAAAAGTTGATTTATCTTTAGATGGTTTTCACTGTATTTTTTACCTACTTACTTTACTTTGATTTTACTAATATTTTTGCAATCGTTTCATCTAATGTAAACAAACGTAAACAGGGTCTCGACTGTATTCTCAAGGCGCGGTAAACATTCTTTCAGATCTTTTTACGTATTCCACAGATAATTTGATGATGTCTAAGGGGGGTGGTCAGAGGCATGTCCAAACACATACTTGATACATACCCACATTTTGCAGAAGTTAGTATTCCATACGTGTCAGGTTGTAAGCCCATCGCCGCCTATAAGAACACTATCTGGTTTCCTCATGATGTTTTTCTTCAGCGTTTAGACACGTGTTAAAGCGCATATAAATTTTACGAAACGCAAAATCCATTGATGCACGTCTGGAAGACGAACCCATAACCTTCATCTAATGAAATACATAATAACCGCAAGACTGATCAAAACGTCATTCTAATTCATCACAAAAACCATATCTAAACATTTTACATTCTAATTATGTAAGCAGTAGTAGTAACTAGAAACCTTATCTCCGCATGAAAGTTTCATACATTTATACTATCTTACTAATGTATAAATGAGGAAGACACATGACTTAAATATTTTATTCTAGAGCGTGCTCCACCCAAACCAAAGAAAATTATACTCTGACGAGACCCAAACGTTCTACAGTGTCTAAAACTTAGAAGAAAACTCGATCATATTTTTGTTAGAAAAAGCAAGTTCGTGGTTCAAATGGTCAACTCTGGTGATGGAGTTTTTAGGCCTCCGTCATAGCTTAACGACTAAGCTGGGACAGACAATTCAACGTGCCCTCCGAAGCATGGAAGCGCTCAGATGATAATACATTCTACATTATTTTTACAATGAATTTTTTAATTGCATTTAATTTTGACTCATTAATTTTGACTGAACTTGGTTTTAATATTTGACATTGATAATTTTGTAATTAGTTTAATTGGTGTTGTAGCCATGCTAGTTTCAATAAATAAAATATAAATAATGTCTGTCACCCATCAACTTACTGAACGGTCAGAATGTTGCTTTGTCAATCCTAAGCAAGCTACACGAGCGCTTCGAATATTTTTGTTAGGTAACCATATTTCATCCAATATACTATGAACACGTAACACAAATCCTTCTTTTAAATTTATTTGATCAATAAACAAAATAACCGATATCACAGTATTACGTATATAACGCTAAAGTTGCGTGCACACTGGCGTGTTAAATAAGGCCTTGAAAAATTTTCTTTGACGTTTTCGTAATGCGAAATTCTCTTTTATTTTTATTTCGAATAATAAATGCACAGATCGTAAATTGCTTTAGTTTAAAATTTAGATTTAAGCAAGGTTAGAAAAAAAATGAAAAACTGTTTATAATAAGGTCCAGAATGGTTGCGTTTGTACTATTAAATTAAATCGATTGTAGCAATTGAATGGCTAACCAATTAACCTAGAATTGCAAGGGCCAGACAGATAATGAACCTGTCGGCGCCAGTATATAAATATTATTTCCTACTCAAATAGTGCTTTAATGGAAATTAAATACAAAGCTAAAGAAAAGAATTGTTCCAGAAAAGGATTGTTGCGTTCAATAAGTAAAAAGTGTTTCATAAACATAATAAAATGTGTCCCCAATATTATTTTACTTATTCGTCCTAAACAGAAATTGGATTTCTACGAATTTTGCGAAAAAATAAAAACCAGCAAACATTTGCTTAGGTCACATCTGCCAAAATGGCTTAAAAGGAGTTATTACGTCACAGGTCACGTGACTCTTTAGCATTCCGCGGCCGTTCAAGCGAGAATGTGACGTAATTTGTTGTTTTTTCCAGTGTGCGCGCGGCTCAACAGTACGCATTAAGAGAATGGGCGTCGTTTGCGGGGAATTTCATTAGTCATTCCCTAGCGTGGGGTTTCCATCATAGATTCCTTTCGCGTCTCCCGTACCACGGATACTTTCGAGACAAATATGTCAAGAATAAGGTTCAATTTTGAATTGGATCTTCACTCATTATTCACTAACAAGTTGAACCGTGTTAGCCGAGTGGGACAGTGCCTCGACTTCGGATGGATCTCTGACCTTTTACGCTAAAGAAATGCCTAAAGCTTTAAAACAACTCCGGTGCCTTGTGAATACAGTCGTGATCTTGTTTCGTTTGAACAAGTTCCTGGAATTGTTTGGCAAATAAGGTAAATAGGGCAAATACATTGAGAAGAGTCACTTGTTTATCCTGTTAGGCTTCTTCGAGAGTTTTGAAAAGCTGCCACCTTAATTGACGTCTAATATTGCTTACGAAATAATTAATAGAAGACAGAATTTCACAAATGCGTGCGTGCCATGGCAATTTGAACTCGTAGAGGGTTGACAAACTTCTTTTAATGTTACTAGTTTTTTTCGAACTAGTGCACATACATTTTTCGGCAGAAAAACCTATTGGTGCACGACTTGCTTTGTTCTTGATAGATCGTTCAAGTTAAAACCTGTAAGAAAATTAATGAAGTGAAAATAGCCTTTGCGTGCTTCGCAGGGCAAGTAAAAATGACGATCACAACTGTAGTCATGAAACCATGACGGAGGCTTTTAGGCGGACAAATAACTTCGGAACATTGATGTAGGAGTAATAGTTGATCGAAGCTTCGCAAGAACTAGTGATGCGACAAGATGAAGAAGATAACTCCGTCACTAGAGTTGGCCACTTGCTCATCCTACTTCCTACTTCTTACTATCCTAATTCCTACTATTTTAAGTACTTAATATTATAAAGCTGAAAGTTTGTGAGTACGTATGTTTGTGTTAAGTTTCATAATTTACTTCCGCTTTATTACGGAAATAGATTTATACGAATGTCAATCTTTATCAAAGTAAGAGAAAAGTTTGGACCAATTAGGTGCGATATTAGAAGCCGGCCTAAATTATTTGCTCAATACTCGGAATAATAAATTAATTCATGTCGTAATAAATCACATTAATTTACTATTTAATTAAGGCTTATGATTCACGCTCGTTCATATTTCAAATACTGAGATACGATAATTATTATTTTGTTTTGGTAATAAAGCCACTTTCAAGATGCAGAGAAGTTTATTTAAATTGTATTATAATGTTTAAAAAAAACACATTTAAATAATTTACAAGTTGCCAAAGTAGACCACAGTACCTAATTGATCCAAAGAAATTTTATAAGTACTATAAGTACGAACAGATCAGAATGATCAATATGATAAAAACTGCCTTTGAAACAAAGTATCCGAACTTAATAAATAACCACTTCTAGAGATCATAAGGGAGAATAACTATCAGTACGCCAAATGCTTCTAGATACAGCTTTGAGACGGTGCATTTTATTCTAGAAAAATCTACACTTTTACTAAAACAAAAGAAGAAAAATCATAGATAAGTCACGCCTTATCTCCTAAGAGGGCCCTTCCCTCGCACGCTCTCACTCAACTTGTCATTTATAAGCAATCGTATTAGCCCTACCACTAGAAAGGGTTTTAACGAATTTATCCTTGCCCTGAGATATGACGTGGACTACTCTTCGCGTTTTTATCTTAGGAAAATAGATTCTGCGATGAAAAAAGATACGAAAAGTTTGCTGCGATAAAAAGAAAACTCAGTTGTTTTGTCGCTAGAAACTAAACAAGAAACACGATTACGAGTAACACGCAAAGTAGATATTCCTTCACGTCCTTAAAACTTAAAATCTCGTAGTATTTTATATTATTTATGTTGGATGGGTCCACATAGAGGCTTGTAAGTGATGAATTTTTACTTCTAGGTACCGAATAATTAATGCTTTTTAGGGTTCCGTACCTCAACAGGAAAAAACAAAACCCTTATAGGATCACTTTTTTGTCCGGTTTTTTATTTTAGATTGGATAATATATCTTACTTAGTATGTAGGTAATCAGATAAGCATTAGTTAGAACTATCTTATGAATACCTACTTTACTTACCTACCAACATTAAATGTTTTACAGAATTTCTCGAAAATTTTATTTCATTTTATTTTCGAATAATAAGAAACGAGTATACCTTGAACCATGTTGGAAATGGATGTGGATGGATATGTAAGTAGAGGTAGACGAAAGAAAAGATGGATGGATTGTGTGAAAGAAGATATGGGTAAGAAAGGAGTGGATACGGAGATGACGTGATACGGAGTGGTAGGGGAGAGTGGAAGAGGAGAACAGGCTGTGCCGACCCCGCATAGGCGGGATAAGGGCAGGCAAATGATGATGATGATGAAGAAAAGAGCTACCGCTGTTCACGTCTCAACAAGCTTTTGTAGTTTCCGTTATTTCTAGCGTATTCGTTTATGACCAAAATAAAAATATTCAATTTGAAGTAAATTTTATTATGGACAATAAAACCGCTAAAAGACCGGCAATCTTGCCTAAACGGCTACCCACTCTATAAATCCACAAAATCCGATAGTAACTTACTGAAAAACGGATGAATAAAAAATCTGGACGCAGTAGAGAGACGTGAATTGACCAAAGCAACTAACGATCCACTTACAAAGATTTATAGAGATAGGCGGGAGTGAGCAAAAAACGGTATGGACCCGTCTGTGCTGAAGTAATGGGGGTTCCGTAATACCTTGTCGGGAAACATGAGTGTTTAGATTGCATGCAGTTTGGCATAGTGCGTTAATAGCCTTCCCATTTATTCAGGGAATGGTCGAAGCGATCTGTTCCCGTTAACTAGTGGGGTTAATGAAGCGAAAATGTATGGAGGCTGCCACGAAACGTCCCGCAGAGGGCGTGAGCGTCGCCGAATAATTAATTCTTGTAATGTTTATTTATTCGCTGAGCAAGGGCAAAGGGCGTGAGGCCATGATTGAAAGTGTTAGACACACACGTTTTGAGACTAAAGAGGTCAAGTGTTACGCAAGGGTTGTTTGCTATTTAAGATTTACAGTAAGAATAATTACAACCATTTATAAAATTAAATATAAACTTTTAATTTAGACAAATATGTTTGAATTTTACAATATCTCTTGGATTTTAGTTTTCAAACTTTTGTGAGATAACACGGGAACACGGGGAAGCCCAACAGTGGAACGGCATAGGTTTTTTTTTAACTATATTTTGCACGCATTCTGTTTTCAAAAACTTATCTTCAATGTTGATCGAAAATCAAACTCAAAAAAATTACTCTTCGTTTACGAGTATATCTACAAACAGAATTAATTAAATCCCTTGATGTCAACTTGTAAGCGGCAACAATACGATGATTGAAATACACGACACAAGCGGCCATTGTAAGCACACAAAGCCGTATTATCTTGACCTATCCGTGGCACACAACCACAACACAACTGTGAAGTGGCGTCTACATCGTACGTATGATAGCTGAATTGATAGCCTATTTGGCATCTGTGTGTGTAGGTTGAGCCACGAAGGTTGTTATTGAATCTGCAACCTCTTTTAGTAGTCAACCTGTACTGGCTATCATGCATCTTGTCCATTCAATCTGAGAAGATTAATCTGAGAATATTAATACTATTATTAGAAACCGTAGACCCGTAGTAGTGGACCCGGACGCGACTTCGTCTGCGCATTTGTTTCGTCATACAAACTTTACATATAGAACTACCTTGTTCCAATCCAACCCATGAAAACACTGAATTCATTTTTGGATTTGCTGTCTTTGATAAATATAAATAAGTACCCATCTTAGGGGTTGGGTAGTTTAAAAAAATTACAAATACGTGTTTCGCTATTAATAAAAAAACTAATTTAGGCATCACAACCCCACAAATAGTCTTTTAATATAAGTCATAGAAATTGTTCAAAGGATAGTAGAACGAAATGACATCGCCATTTTGAAAAGTCAAAAGTTATTGAATTTGGTTACCATGGCAACCTTAGAGCAGTGCTATTTAAGTCAAACAGAGTAATGCTAAAGTTTTTATGAAATTTTCCTTTTACATATTTTATTTTTTGGTTTTCAGGATAAAAGATAGCCTATATGCTATTCTGGAGTTATACCTTTCACCTTACCAAATTTTATTGTTAACTGTTTCGTCGTTTGAGCCTGATCCTTACACAAACATACAAACATCTAAACAAACTCACAAACTTTCAGCTTTATTATATGAGTGGGATGAGATACAATTATGTTGCTGCATTGTGAATATGTTTTGGTTAAGAATAATATTGACTTGTTTTAACCATGTTAGTAATCTGATCTAAGTAACAGTAGGTAAATTAGTTACGTTCAAAGCAAAACTAAAGATCAAAATCGGTACAGTAATGAAATCGTTAATATCTACCAAATATAAATGCAAAACCATTAAATGCTTAAAAAATAAACTCGGAATAAAAATTTATATATAAAAAGCTGTGAAAACATTTCGTATTTTACTAGGAGGCTTTTGAAATCTTTAATCTGAATAGGAGTTGAGCATTGGGGGAGATCTATAAAGGTTCCTCATTACCGCTTTCCGGCTTGAAGACGGGAAAACTAGTGGAGTGACGGATCCATCCGTGACTGAAGCAATCAGTTGGATTTAAAAAAGTCTTACTATACACAAGCAAAGTAGAGATGATTCAGTCTAAAAATGCACGCCCCTCCACTGAACGTGATTATTTAAATGTGTGAAAAGAAATATTTGTTGCAATGGTTGACTTGTGTGCGTGAAGAAAACTCAAGAACCAATTATATTGACGAGGTTGCGTGTATTGCGTATGTACACCGATTGTGCATGTAGAGGTAAATACATTGGAGGGGCGTGCATTTATAAACTGCTTTATCTCTTTTTACATATTTTTTATGTGAATTAAAAAAAAGTCTTACGACTGTATTCTTTCCGATTGTTTATGGATTTCAAATAATTTGTAGATAACTAAGGGGTTAAAGGGAAGCCTTGACTGTTCTCCATTCTTTTATTCCTCCAAAATGGTCTATTGACAAAGAAAATCACTCCAAATAAAACAACTTCAATTAACATTCAAAATAAAAAAAGGAAAATATAGGATTATACGGTTTCGCCCGTAACACGCGTCTCAACTAATCAATGCCAAAGCAAAGAAAAGTAGACTACAAGGCTTACTAGAAAGATCAATAAAATAGGCTAATAATGAATAATGTATTCGATCAAACGCTTAACAGATTAGAGAATTAGCAATTCAATTACTTTACCTTCCAAGTTTTCACCGTTGTTTTTTTCGCTCTCAGCGCTCTAAATAACACTATAATAAATGTGCAGGAGTAATATTATATAAAAATACAGCTTCCCTCCAAATCAGGGTGAATCTTGATTAGGTATGTTGAATAATCTTACCAAAATTAATAATTTGTCTTTAAAACTGTACAAATAAGTACTACAGACACGTACGGACTCTCATTCAAACTATGCTCTCGCATCATTCCCAGTCAGTAAAACCGCAGTAGCTATCATAAATCCATGTCTGCCTCGTCTCGTCTCCTTTTTAGGTTATCATATTTTTTTTTTAGTTTCAACTACATAGATGTGATCAGTAACAGACACCGAGACCACGTTTAATTTTTTTTAATTACAATTACATATTATAGATTTTAATATACATCTCAGGAAACGTACGCTTTTCGTGAACTTAAACAAAAAGCCAATGATATTCATACAAATTTTCATCAATTATTTTTGTGTAGTAGCGTGCTTACCGTTAGCCAGTGTACAACTCAGCTTCTTGCTGAGTAACTCAATAAGTATTTCTACGGCAGCCAAGAGTTAACTTTAGTCTGTTCCGTCACGAGACGTTCAAGTCACGTATCCGTGGACTGTAAATTTTTCGAAGAAGATTTAGAATCTGTCGATATTTTGATACAGAATCTGATACTATTAAAAACATTTCAACCTTCTTTAGATCAAACTGACCTTTGAGCTTCGTAGTTCAGAAAATACTACGGGTACGTACTTGTAGTAGTACTACGAGGGTCTACGGCGTAGATAACTACGTAGTTCGTGAAATAAAGTTACCGTAGAAGAATTCGTTTATATAATTTTGGGAACATTTATGATTGTTTGAACACTTAACAGCCAAAATAATGAGGTAGTTTAGTGTGATTAAGAATAATCAATTGAAGATAAACTGGTCCTCATTTAACGTAAGAATTTAGTAAAGTTAAAAGAGTCGGCGCAGTCAGAGCTGTGTCAAGTGTTTTATTAATGAGCGGCTGCGCCAACTTACGACACACTCACACAACAAAGCTTAATACGTACAAGTACCAATAATAATGATAAGAAACCTAATTTTGTTTTTTCTATGACCGTTATAAAACTTTAAAAGACCTCATAGTTCATCCCGTTGCAGTTTTTGCAGACTACTCGTTAGTTGTCTAGTCGAGTTATAAACAGCTATTATTTATCCACAAGGTTCAAAACTACAGTTGTGAAAAGTTGCTTCCTATTCGTGTCTAAGTTTACGTCGATAAATATGTATTCATTGGACGTGCACGAATTTGGTCGGTTTTAATCCGGATTTAGGTTGACTTTGACATACGAGTACAAACCATAAACTTGATTTTTAGTACCCTGAAAACTCTTGCTTAAACTATATTTTATAAGATTTTTTATACAATTGACAGATTTACACGAAACATGAATACTAAGCTTATAAAAAAATACTACCTACATAAGAGTTATAATGAATAAAAATTCGAAGAATCCCAAGCCTTTTTGCGCTACGCATAGACACTGTACGCTTATAAAAGGGTGAATAATAAAAAAAGTACTAGACATATCGCATCCGTATCATCAAAAGTAATGTTTTTTATTGCGTAAGACACTCCAAGACATAACTATGAAAGCCGGAGTATAAATTCACGGTCGCGGAAAGCTGGTAAAGCCCTCCATAAAATAAAACACGGCAAGTTAGCACTCGCCTTGTGTGCCAAGGTCTTTAGCTCAATGAGTGTTAGTCACAGAAGTGTACGTTAAAGATACATACATATTTTGCACAAGTATTAATGGGATATCTACATTAATCAAGGAAAGAAGCAAGTAACAAAAAGTACAGTGACAAGGTGAGCACCTAGACAAAAAAGCTGACTTGTCACTGTCCGATTGGTTTATACTACTTGTTCACTGTACTTGTTAAATTCCACTGTCCTAGACTAATATGAACCGCCTATTTGGTAGTGCATGGAAATAGAACAAGCTCTGAAAAAAACAAAAAACACTTACATAGGTAAAATATTTAAGTAATGTGGTTCATCAAAAACAAACCAGTATACCTTGGGACTTCAAAACACCAAAATTAGAAACTTACCTATTTTATACAGAGGGCTTTTTGACATGTTTGCAAAGTAAAAAAAAAAAGTTTTGTGGCTGGGTGTGAGCGAGGAGTAAGTAGTTATCCCTTTACGACATGTCATGATAGTTAGATTACCATTTATTATCGATAAACTATGTTCTCACGTTTTAAATAAAACATTACGGAGACAACGACGCTATAAAAGAACAATAATATTATCATTTTCTCGGGTAAACCAAGAGTAAACACAACTTATAGTCCGTTCCACTGATGAGGGTAAAGTCCAAGCGATTGACACCGATTCTTTGACAGACGACAGTGGACACACATAGACGACAATTGACTTGTTTAGTTTGGCCATATAGTTCTGTGGTTTGGCCTTTAGAATATTTAACTTCGATTTCAGAGTATTTAGAATGTTTGCACATCGAGTGCCACCAGCATGATTTTTCATTTACTTATTTTGCTAGACATTTCATACATCTGCCCAATGGTAAAATACAAATGACAAGTTTTCATATAGATGTCCGTACCTATACCAGAGAAAAAAGAATAAAATAATGAAGTGGGACATTTAAAGCACAAATTTGCAAAAGAAACGGCTGCTCTACTAAACGACTAGCAACTCAAGTAAACAGATAAGCTGGTGACACTATTTCGACCATTACGCTGCTTCAACATATTTGTACAAACCCTGGTATAAATATCATCGAAGCTCGTCCTTCACTTACAGGTTCATGTTTTCGATGTCAAGGGGATAAACAAGGTCAGACTACTTGCGTACATTTATAAAATACTAGCTACGCTCCCGCGGTGTGACCCGCGGTCCCTCGGGATTTTTTCATTTTTTCGGGATAAAAAGTAGCCTATGTCCTTCCCTGGGATACAACCTTTAACTATGCCAAATTTCAGCTTAATCTGTTTAGCGGTTTGGGCGTGAAAGCGTAACAAACAGACAGACAGACAGATAGACAGACAGACAGAGTTACTTTCAAATTATTAGTATGGATTTTAGTATTCGGAACTGAGTTAAAAACTGGTTAATTTTTTCTAACTAACCAAGGCAGGTTGTTCTGAATTGTGTGAATTAACCCACATACACGTGTGCGTAAGCTCGGAAAGCTCCATGGACGAATGAGCGCTCAGTATCGCTTACGCACACAGAAACAAATCTACACACACAATTAAGAACAACACGCTTTCTTGAGATAGAAGATAGAATAACTGGACGTTATTCTCAATGTTATTCGGGTGTTTTAGCTTTTCTAGATACGAGTACAAAAAATATGGTTAACTGAATAACTACTTATTATAAAAAAAAACTGATACTCGTATGTGCGTATAATAAGTAAATAGCAGGAATATTATTTATAATTTTTTTTTGTTAGAAAACACGTATTTTGATATTCGTATACAGTGTAGCAAATTCCGCGTATTTCCAATGGCTCATTTTAATCCTACCACATTATCACGTCCCCACCCCCTCATACCTCACCTCGAGAGGGATTAAGCCTACGCTTTATTTACAAAAAACGTCCGTAGTTTTAATGTGACTTAACGCTGGTAATCCTAGTTGGTTGTTTGTGGAGATAAAAGGGAAATGTGAGTGCTGTTTCCGGGTATTATTAAAAGCCATATTATGGGATGGAACCTCGATATTTATTTATACTGTGCCGTGGGTTTGTATGTACCTCGACTAAGCCACAACTAAACCTAGATCTCTGGTTTAACTAACATTGGTTTTGCTACTGGAATCGTAGCCGGGAAATATACAATATTAGTGCCTGGATTGTCTTCTTATTTTTACACATAAACATAGACACATCCATACTGCATTCGTACTTTCAGATTAATAATAGCAAAGACAATATATATAGTTACTAGGATAATAGAATAGAATAGAATAGAATAGAATAAAGTTTTATTTTCTCCACATATACACAGTTACAAAATAGGTACTTAAATCTATACAATTTTATGTGGGTGAAAATACGGCTACCCCTCAGCATTTGCTCGAACAGCTCGAGAGTGCTGGAGCGCTGGTTTTCAGTGGCGCCTATAGGTATACCTACTCGTATACAAAATTAGAATACATAAAATATAACGAGACTTTTTGTATAATATTTGAAAACCTGCTCACACTTATTACATAAATATTCCTGTAGAATTCTTAGGTGCCAAAAACATTCACAGTAGGCTAAATTACCTTTTCCGACCCTTTTGGTTCAAAACAGTTGTTTCATAAGAAATAAATAGCGGGCTCAATAATATTATTATAAGTGTTAAAAAAGCTTTTCATAGCAGAAAATAATAAGAATAATAAAGTTTTATTTTCTCCAAATCATATACAACAGTTACAATAGGTACTTAAATCTACATAATTTTATGTGGGTGGAAATACGGCTACCTCTCAGCATTTGCTCCAACAGCTCGAGAGTGTTGGAGCGCTGGGTGTCAGTGGTACCATACCCGTTGTGGCGCAGCACTTAAAAAACAAAAAACAAAATGTAGCCTTAATAATACAGTACAGGAACCTTATTACTAAAATCATTCTAAAATTGTGTGTACGAGAACATAAAATACACATCAATACTTGTTATAACTTTCTACATTACATAATTAGTTTTAACATACGAAGAGGCAAAATTTAATAATTAGTTTCAAAATACACGTTGTACAAAATACGAATAAAGTTCGTGCGTTGAGTCTTGTTACCAATTATAACGTCTATTGATGTAGCTGTTTACTTGTAAACTGATCATATTTGTAGATAGCTACCATCAAGTCACCACTATTCACCACAAACATGACATCAGTAACTTCAAGGACATTGCAAACACCAGCACCACAATGAGGACAGTCAAAGTTTAGACGGCATAGAGACTACCACTAGACCACAGATTATGTGCTCAGTGTACTACCCACTAAAGCGGTTTGTGTGTAGTTGTGTATACCTATTTCAAAGTCGACACTCGGCAAGTTTCGACCATCTTCGGTAAACAAAAACGAGATGATGGTGTGCTGTTAAGGCTTCGACCAAACCTGCGCGACCAAAGCGACTGCGAAGCGCGAGTGTCTGCCACGTGCCGGATGCTACCCAATTCTTAATCTATTATTGCACTACGCGTCCACAACGCGGGGATATTTTCGTACGTAACTTACTATCTATTGGAGGTAAAAACTTTTGGTAAAATAGTGTAGTGGCCTCTAAAATTACTGATGGACCACCTAAAAATCTGTGTTACTGTTGTGCGCCAGTTACAGTAGTAGCTCTAATTGGTCTCATTCCTAAAAAAAGTAGTGTTTAAAATCCTAGCTAAGATCGAGCCTGGATCAGTAAAGTGAGTTACCTCGCCAATGGATTATTCCTTTTAATACTAGTTGGTAAAAGTTGTGCTAGCTTAAGTGAGTATTAAAAAAAAGCACGTTTAATTTATAAACTGGTATTGGGAAGTTTGTATCTAAAAGTGGATCTCGCTAGGTCATAAGTATAAAACTTGTAATAATTACGAGTAAGGTTTCAAGTTTGATGTTCGACACTGTACGAAATTCATTAAATGAAAATCAGTCCTAACAGACTGGAAGGTTACGTATTATTTAATGTCTGGCTCGCACTTATCCCCTTTTATTTAAGCGTGTTGTTTGATACTCCCATAAAAGGCCTTAATCTGGCCATAAAGAGACGTCAAGCTGTCATGATGGCATCGGTTACTACAAGAGCAATGCATTTCGCAACCGCAAATGGAGGAGAGCCAAAGTTTAAACGGTGTAGAGAAATACCGCGGGATTACAGATTATGTGTTCAGAGCACTGTCTGCTGAAGCATACAAGGTCGGTATCAACCAAAAAGGCAGTTCGAATGATAGTGGCCAACTCTGGTGTCGGAGACTAGGATTAGGTTGCCTGAAAGGCCTCTTTATTGCCAGGAATGACAATGTATCGTGCTCTGCAAAGCACAGAAGCGCTTAGTTGATATTGCAACAAGCTGTCAACTATTTCGTGACCATAAAATTGTTTGGTGTTTCCGTAATTTGACGGTATAAAGTGCTGAGGTTAGAATGCAGAGTTGAAAGAAAGAACATCTTCACATTAATCTTCAACACTTTAAAATATCTAATCACTTTGTATTTTTTTTATTGTTTTTATGCCCGCTAATATGAACCAATCCTACTGAAGACCAGCGCTTATTTGCTCTACAATCCGTATATCCGAGCTTGGTTCTATTTTGCAGCAAAGCTCAAGTGATTCTATTGGTTCTTAACAAACACATCCCTCGCAACACATCTTCGCTCATCTCTGGTGGAAACACATGAGTCAGGTTTGTGTTATTTTAGTAAAAGAATGTTTTAGTTGAATCCGTGTGTTTCGTTTCAAGTTTGGTTTTAATAAATATTATTTGAATTGACAGAAACTAAGCTACTACATATTTACATATATTTACAAAATACAACAGGATTAGTCAAGCTATCCAAGGATCGTTAGAAACGATCTATAGATAGCTCAACTGATCCAACTGGTTTTAATTAAAATATGCACACTTGTCTATTCTCTTGCCTACCGTACAATATGTCCTTATGGTTGCAAATAAAAACCTATTCGATTGTATTTTATAGCGCAAAAAAAAATGATGACGACATTCGTGAGCCTGTGCTTTGGTAGATTGCTGCCTTACTCTGCGGAACCACTATATCTTTCGGGTCGGCAATCTCGTGGGATGTTCCTGCGACTTATTTATTTGCCAGTTTTAATTATAATAGGGAAGTAAGCATTAAGAATTCCATTAGGAAAATGTATATTTTATGTGTGATTTTTTGACAACTGAATACAACTCCATCGTGTTGATTCACGGAAAATAGCCTATGCAATCCAAGTTAAAAGCTGCCATCATGAAAAATTTCATCCAAATCTGTTCAGCCGTTTCTGTCCTGTTCATACATAGGTTACCAGGGAGATCGCTATTAGCGATAAAGTCACCCTTTGTCACATATTTTGTTATCAAGGTTTTTATTTTCTGCTTGTTACTTTTTTATGGTGTACAATAAAGATATAATCTAATCTAAAGCCATACATACATACATTCATCCAAACTTTTTGCATTTAAAAAGTAGTAGATATAGTATTACCGGACTAGGTATCCTTTAAAATTAAAAGGCTGATGAAACAATAAGCGTGTTGAAAGGAGTAACGTCTGTGACGAACAGCGAATGTTTTAAATCACAATCAGAATTATATTCCAAGAACTCTGAAGTAGCAAGACAAGGCCACGCATATCCAAAACTTGATAAAACTTGGTTCTTTAAAAACCGAGGGACGCTCTAGACAACCATTTGACGACCTCTGTGGCGCAGTGGGCGAACGTCCGCCTGCGACGCAGAAGGTTGCGGGTTCGATCCGCGCCGCGGGTCAACTGTTTGTATGACCTACAGATATTTGTTTTAGGTCTGGGTGTTTCTATGTATAATATGTAATGTATTTAAAAACAAAAAGTTTATCAGTACCCATAACACAAGCTCAAGCTTACTTTGGGGCTAGATGATGCTGTGTGAAAAGTCCAACATTATTATATATATACATTATTAACATATTTTATTATATACATTATTATTATTTATTTATCTAGAGGTGCTTGAATACTGTTTGTTTCGGTTTGATAAGTTTGCCATGAGGTAACCGTCATTGCCGGTATGTCGTAGAACCTTAAAAGGCCGGCAACGCATCTGCAGTGCTTCTTGATGCTGCAGTTGTCTGTGGGCGGTAGTATCACTTACCATCAGGTGTGCCACTCTCTTCCATAAAAAAAATAAAAAAATGTGTGCTCCTTGAGACGCATCTTTTCACTACATTAGGTTGATAAAACTAGAGACGCGCACGGGGTATTTATGACCTCTAGTGCTTCCATTGGTTCTAGTGATCGCTTTTCAAAAGACGATTTGTATACTTAGGTATTTTCTTCCACAAGTATTAAATTTTAAGTAAGCGAAAATTATATTAGTAATACTTACGACTTTATATTAGTAATCAACATTCTTAGTGGAAGTTCATTATTTTTGTCGAATAGCGGAACTCGTGTCTCAGAAGCGCAGGGCTCCAGGATTTACAAATTCAAATAGAGGCGAGGCGACAAAGCGTTTTGTCAAGGCGAAGTTATTAACCGAGCGGAAATTAGACACAAATGCCGAAAAGTTTCCAGGTCATTGATCTAATTTTAATGTAACTGGCCTACTCCGGAAATAATGCTTGATATCGTGACTTGCCGGTTCAAATGAAGCCGCAAAGTCAGTGTGATAAAGTGCTTGAATACCTCCTCTGGTACTGAAAGCAAAATACTAAATGGACGTACGCTTTTATGGAAAAATAGACGCATATTGAACGAAAAGCAATAAAACAAATTGGAATACCTATAAAAAATTTAATACTTTTTCAGTAGGTGCAAGTTTCTAATAGCTTACCGTGAACCGTGTGTCAATTGAAATGAGCCGCACTGTCGCCGAAGGCTCTGAATTGTACCAAAATTCAGCTCAATCAAGACAAGGAATTTCACCGGCAAATGAAGCTTGCAAGATTTGTCCCGAGACAAACATACAAACATTGCAAGTTAAAAGCTTGTAAGCTATTGTGCCAGAAATTACCTCAGATCAAATTACTCAAGGCGACATCTTAAAAAGGTAGTAGAGGTAGTTAGATTTATAAAAGTGGAAGAGTTAAGAGATTACCTACGTTAAAAAATATTTTTGTTAAGTACTTATTTCCACGTTTTTTAGAAGTAAGGATTCCGAATAAGCCTTACATAGCCTTATCATAAAAAACATTTCAAAACGCATTCACCAATCACATCCACTCGTGGAATCAAAGGACTTATAGCCACGTACACCCACACTCCATTTTAAACCTACTTCAAAAGTATTTATTCTATTGTGTGTTTGTGAAAATAATAATGGATAAAAACTTTTTCGTTTTGTTTTAGTTTTTGTTATAAATAAGGCATTCAAGGTCCCACGAAGATGTCGTGAAAACCATGACGGGAGTCACGAAAGTTGACCACTAACTTACGAACTTTACTAACCTGCCATGTTTTTGTTTTTCACTTTTGTTCCGCTCCTCCTTGGTATGTTTCTTTGTTTCTATATATTATTGTCTATTGCTTACGTCTGCGGCTTTGCTCATGTGGTTGCAAGATTTTTAATAGCCATTCCCGGATATTATACAATTATCCTAAGTTACATCTGAATCTAGAGTCAAGAGAAAAGCAATATTGTATTTTTTTTTGTAAATATAAATAAAAAAATCCTACTAATAATGATCGAGTATGTTTGGGTTTCAATCATTCAAATTCTAATACGTTTTATGTAAATACTTTTTCAAAATAAGAGACTAGTGTACAGTGGTTTAATAAAATTAAATTGATTCCAAAGACTGCCTTGCCTTGAACAGTCCGTAAAGTAATACCGCAGCGTCTCGGCTAGTTTAATTAATTAACGCGGACTCTAAAATGTTATTCTCAACTTCAATACCTACAGGGGCACTGTAAACTGAATACAGGGTGATTCATAGGTGAAAACTAGTTTCCACTAGTTATTACTAGTTCGTGGTCGTGCTTGCTTAGTCGTTCTTGATAGATCGTTGAAGTTAAGCAACGTTCGAAACGGTCCGAAGCTTCGGAGGTTAATTGTCAGTTCCGGCTATTTAATTCGGTAAGCCATGACGGAGGCCTAAGGCGGCTTAAAATTGCGCACTCTTCAGTGAAATTTACATGTTTACACCTCGTGACCCTCGTTTTCTGAATACAATTTCCTTTTTCTAGGAATATTGTTCACAGAGTTCGGGTCCGGTTGAAGTGAAGTTCTTAGAAGGATTTGGATCAACCTAATTTAATATAATTTTACTATAATAGGACATTCAGTGAAGTTGAAACAGCCGCAAACATAGTTAAAAATTAAGTCAATGCCACTTTTGAGTACATTTTAGCTGGGGCAACCCAAATTTTTTTTAGTCTTTATTTTAAGTTTTCCAAATCCTTTGAAGGTGTGAACGGGGTAGTCAGAGGCCTTTCCAAATACATATTTGATACATGTCCACATTTTATAGTAGTTAGCTTAGATCCGAGAGATACAGTTCCTGGTTGTTTTTCTTCATAGTCAGGTACGACTAAAGATAAATACAAAAGCATCACCCTGTACATAAAATGAGCGCATCTCTGGGATTCAGACTGAGAACAAAGACATCAAAGCGATGCGGTTTCAGATTATAAGTTCCAACTGAATAGTATGCAAAGTTCACACTAAAGTTTCTTCATGAAATTATAATAAAAATAAAACAAATAAAACACATAAAAATTGTATTATGTAAACTCCTACCTTAAAACCAGCTAAATAAAATAAAATAGATTCTAAAGGTATTTTTGGATATCTTGCAGAGGAATGCGATTGTAACCATATTTTTTCCATTGTGTCAAAAATACAGATATATTTTGTAGTTTTGGTAATACGGAACCTATGCTGAAATGCTGAATACAATGTTTTTAAGCTAGTCACAAGCCTGTACTGTGTCGCACAGAATTTATCAGAACGTCAGAGGCAGTGGATCAAATTGTTGCCATGCAATTCTAGGGTCATGTGAAAATGAATATTTTAATACAAAAAAAAATTGTAACGACGAGGTTCTCAGCCATTCACAGCGCTCAAACTTTTCTTGTTATAAAAACTCAGGGTTATTATGATAAGTTACGACACGTTCTCTCCATGATATAAGTATAGGTTTGTGTGAAATTTTAGATACTTATGTAACTTTTAAAACTTTCCGAAAGCTTAGGAGTATTAAAAGATGCATGAAACTTTGTACTTATATGGTACTTGATATAACAATTATTATGGTTCATCACAGAACTCTATAAATCGCTCGCTTGACTTTGCAACTGCTTATCTCTCTTTTCATACGCTAGATAAAATTGAATCACGACTGTTTTCCGCAATACGATAATGGACACACTCACAGCTATTTAAGAATAAGAATAGAATAATAAAGTTTTATTTTCTCCACATTAACAACAGTTACAATGTGGGTGTAAATACGGCTACCCCTCAGCATTGGCTCCAACAGCTCGAGAGTGTTGGGGCGCTGGTTTTCAGTGGTGCCATATAGCTATCTATATGGCACCACTGAAAACCAGCGCCGATACAGATCTATCTATATCTATAGGTATATAGATAGATCTGTATCCTCGAATCGCGGTAGACATTCTCTCAGATCTAAGCTAACTACTATAAAATGTGGACATGTATTTCTTAGTGATTTAAGATCCATTGAATATATTTAAGGAGGTAGCTTAAAATCACAATAATACACACACGTTAAACATAAAACACCTACGATTATGTGGACCCGTGATGAACAAGGTTTGTAATTTCGTTTCACATTGCAGAGTGATTGAACTCAGTTCAATGATTCTAACACAGTTCAATAGCCTTATTTCTACATTCTATTTCACAAAGAGGCGTGATCCTATTCACTCCCTAATTGCTCAAAATAGCAAAACAAAACATAAATGGAATGGAGTTGGTATAGTATCCATGGAATAGGTAGAATAATGGACTCTTAGTAATCCTCTTAGCAAGGATCTTAGTTTTTGTTTACTGAACACTGCCCACGGAGATTAAGGGGATGCAGGGGTGGAATAAGGCTGTTAATATACTTAGTTCCATATTGGTGATATAATAGAATCTTTGATATTACAATGACATAATATTCAGTATTCACGCTAACCCAAAGCTAGGAATGAATTGTATCCAAACGAACGAAAATTTATGTGCATAGCAAATATTTATCATTTGCGTATTTTAACTGATAAACTGAACCGATTTAAAAGGTATAAAAATACGATCATCATTTAAACACATAAATAAAAATACCTTCTAGTGTGAGAACGAATTTGTTCTTGTTAATTTCAGTTACCTCAAAATACTGAATATTATCTACAAGGAAGGAACAAGATACCAAACAGGGCCTGGAGAGGCAGATTTGCTATCGGAAACTACCCAACAAATTGCGGTAGTTTCTAATATTGAATCCGATAGCTTTTCCGGCTATTAAAATTGGTCGGGTATAGTTTCTGATGTCGAGTCCGGCTTTACGACGAATTAAAATATTCTCTGCTGATGAAAGTAGGTATAGAATAGAATATTAGAAAGATGCAAACAAATTGGGACAGTTTTCAAATATTTATAAAAAGTTTCAACTTCTGAGTATTATACTGTATAATACTCAGAATAATACTCCAAGATTAAAATCTGACTCGTCTCATACTCCTCAATCAATTTATTTACAATATCGAAGCACATGTAGCGTTCTTAAACAAAGCAAGTTGCAAGTTACTCAAGAGATCTAACCAGGAGAGAGTACGCTGTATCCAGACTACAAGGATGTAGATTTAGGTAAAAAGCTGCGTCACTTTTGGAAGCCCTAATAAAAGCGGAAATACCTCCCAATATTACAAAAACATTAAGAATACGAAATAATATATTACGGAGTTCTCAGACCACCGTCATGGCTTAAGGTCGCTTATACCTTGGTTCTGGTTGTCAAGTCCTCAGTTGTTATTATCACTAGCGGTCGATCATCCATTGTTTAATCGACTCAAAAATATGAGAAGGTTCTATTTTCGGCTGTTAGGTACTCCTGAGGTGGTTCCATATAAATTATATTCCTGAGGATTAATAATTTTCCTGCAAAACTCAAAAAACCTTTTTTTGCTTTTACGGCCTGATTCCAAAATTTGAGTACCATTTATTTTTTATTTTTAAAAACGTAATTATATGCCTAAGGTTGTTTGTGTAATCCAAAACTGATAACAAACGTTTAGAATACAATATTTTCTTCCTCTTTCAAATTAGAGCGTTAATCTTGGCAGAGGATTATAAGGGTGGAGTATTTTAGTCCTAATTAGAAACATACAGAGTGTTTTTGTGAAGGTAGGTTGAGGTATTACCTGTATGTTATTTTGTGTGATAAATACCAATGTACATATTTATTTATTTATTCATTCAAGACATTGTTTGAGATGGAATAGGCTTTATATCTCAACTAAATAAACATCCTTACTTTCTAGTGCCCTTCAAAACTACAAGTCCCTACTTTGCACACTTCTAGGTCAAAATTCGTTTCTTTTAACATTTCAAGCAAATAAATACGCAGCAAAACCTAGTGAGAAATAAATCCATAGGATGGTACAAACATTTTGTTAAAGCGGAATTTAAAATTGCTGATCAAATTTTTATTTAACTAGTGTTGTCTTTAGTTCAAATTCTAAATTAAAAACTGCCCTATTAAATGTAGTTTATGTAGGTATACGGAGTCTTCTTATTTTCCTAGATATCGAATCAAAGTTGTCGACATTGCTCAGAGAATCAGCAAGCTGAAGTGGCAGTGGGCTGGCCATATCTGCCGAAGAACCGATAACCGTTGGGGTAAACGAGTTCCTGAGTGGAGACCACGACTCGGCAAACGTAGTGTAGGACGCCCTCCGGCCAGGTGGAGTGACGATCTGCGAAAGGCTGCCGGCAGAAGCTTGATGCGTCGAGCTGAGGACAGGGCGCAATGGCGCGCACTAGGGGAGGTCTATGTCCAGCAATGGACTGCCATAGGCTGACGATGATGATGATGTTGATATCGATCGCTAGTCTCTCGAGACACTAATGTCCCTTATTGAATAATTAGTAACCAAACACAAATAACCAAAGCTACATAAGATTAACAGAATCAAGACTGTCCCAAGCCACGGTAGATCTTTTGAAAATAACTAAGGGGTAGTTAAAGGCACGTTTTACTATATTACCTACAAACATGTGTCGAAAGGAAAGTGCACGAAAGGAGCCTCTTTGAGGCGCACCTTAAATCCGTTCACCACACTGGTGACACGACAAGAAGAAGAAGAAGAAGAAAACTACATTACCTCATACATTCCAAAATTTTGCAAGCCTTAGCATTTCATAGGTACGTGACAGGTTTCAAACTCTTCGCTGCCTATTAAAATGCTGGGTTCCTCATGATATTTTCATTAGGTAGGTTTAAAAGTTTATTCCTAACAAATTCAAAGTTGCCATAGCGACCAATCCACGGATATCCATAAGTTGAATAAAACACCAGGTATAAAACCAACTTGGCTTTTTACGAATTTCACCAGGAAAGCCGAGTTGTCAATATTTCTCAAAGTTTCCATGTTTTCGATATTCCAAAGCTCATTGGCATGCAGCATCCAATTCAAATCGACAACTTTTTTGAAACTTTTCGCAAATAGAAATAATGCCATCTCCTTTAACAAGTACCACAGACAATAAACATTCTAGAGGCGTCAAAGAAAAATCGTAACTATTTATTTGGCGGGGCGGTCCTGAATAGATAGTGTTCTAGTGTCCTACCATTACGACCCTTTCACAATTCTTTGTAACATTAGTTAGTCGTATGAGGTAGTATCTAACTCTGGCGACGAAGTTTTTAAAGGCCTTCGTCATGGCTAAGCCAGGTAACATGAATAAAGTAATAATATACGGACTCCTTGGGGATTATGAGTAATAATTACGTTTTTATACTAAAAAGAAAACCGACTTCAATGTTTGACTCGAAACGCGGTGTGACTCAGGGCGTCAAGCTGTCGATTCGATTTCTATTTGTGACATGGCTAGGAGGGAAGGTGTTTAGAGTTTTACCGGGAAACTATCAATCCCTCAGGAATAAAATTTATATGGGACCACCTCTGGAGTATACCCTTTTAAACATGAAAAGAATTTTGCAAATCGGTCAACAAATGGCGGAGCAATCGCGTAACAAGATACAAAAAAAAAAAAAAAAAACACATACAGATGAATTGAGAACCTCCTCCTTTTTTGAAGTCGGTTGAAAAGCGCAAATCGCACTGATAACGCGTTTTTATATAATTAAAAAAACAGTGATTTACTAACGCTGTTACAAAATAAAATGTAGAGAAGATTACGATATCCCATTTATACAGATGAGAAACTTTGATAATAATAAAATAAGATATATTTTATTTACAGCGTTTATTGAAAAGTTTGTGTGTGTCTGAGTGATTTATCATGTATTTCGAGTTGAATATTTTAAGCCCGGGCTCACGGTTTCCATGTTTGGAAATAGTTAATGTGTAGCCTACTGTTCACGAATTTCTAAAGGTTGTTTTAAACTTACCTTAAATTATGTACCTACTTATTTAGTAATTTTTGAGAATTTTTATTTGCCTACCTAATGGACGTATTGACTTTCCTGTGGATAAACCAAGCTGAGAGTATGGTTTAGGTGCCGGGCAAGCCTTTCATCTCAAACAATGTCCCAGACACTACTTGAGTGTAGACTTGGTTGCGTCTTGACGCTGTATAATTATCTAGAAGGATGTAAAGGCCTACATTTTGTATGCCCAAGGCGACGACAGCATGGTGGCCAAGGTTTAGCAAAGACAAACCACTAGCCAGTGAGTCGAATATTGTCAAAGGTGAAAAAGCTGGATGAGACTTGCTCCGCCCACTTTAAAAACTTTTTATTGTAAACTAGCTGCGCTCCCGCGGTGTGCCCCGCGGTCCCTCGGGATTTTTTCATTTTTTCGGGATAAAAAATAGCCTATGTCCTTCCCTTTGATACAACCTTTAACTATGCCAAACAGCTTAATCTGTTCAGCAGTTTGGGCGTGAAAGCGTAACAAACAGACAGACAGTCAGACAAACAGAGTTACTTTCACATTTATAATATTATAGTATGGATTACAAAACTATCTTATTTCATAACACATTCGAAGTACCCCTTTCAATCTTAAGACTTCTTGTACTTTGGTTAATCAGTACCTGACGGTTGGGTATCTTTGTCTTCCGCGAAGTCAAGTCTAATTAAACTTTATCCGAACAACGCCAAGCCTGAGCACGTCACACCCACGTCACGCATTATTAACTGCTCAAGCCCCAAGTTTCTATAGTTGATTTATATCGCAATCAATTACTTTCTACAAACGAAGTACCAGTTTATCTAGTGCAAACAAAAAATGTAACAGGTATTATACCTACATATCTAGATAAACTAAAGTTTGTATTATGGGAACCAAACCAGATAAATGTTAGAGCTCTTACAGACGAACGGCACTAGCACGACTGCAGTCGTCGCCACCTGTTGACTGCTGCCGTCGACACGTCGACTGCAGTCGACGGCAGGTGATGACGGCTGCAGTTATAGCGTCGACGGCTGTCGTCGATTGCAGTCGACGTGTCGACGACTGCAGTTGTGCCAGTGCCGTTCGTCTGTAAGGGCTCTTAGAATAACCAGATGGGTACGATACTTTGAAAGACTTTTTACTTCCTTTATAACAAAAATACAAACATTTAATTTCAGTTTAAATATGTTCAAATGTGTTTCACCTAGTAAGTAGCCTCACTTCATTCACTCTATCATTCACTCACTTCATTTACTCTATATGGCATGGGTCTCTATGTATGGCTGTACGGTAAGATCAAAGCCATCTTGTTTAAGTTTAAAATCTAAAACTTCGAATGTATAGCAAACAGGGAGAACGGGTCTAATTTAACACGTTTGACACTAATCGGAACTCATTTTGAAGTTACTGCCAATAACATCATACGAACTTTAAGGTTTCGACTTGTGTGGAGATGAAAACTTTTATTGTATGGTCAGCGACAGAAGTTCATGAACATTTGATGTATTTGAATCTTCCATATCTTCGAAGTTCGTAGGGTATGAGATAAAACTTCACCTTACATTGGATGTTTAGCCTTGCACCATTACTATTTATGAAAAAAAAATTCCCACAAATAATGATGAAAATGTAGCTTTAAAATCTCCAATTTTTCATGAACTTCTGTCACTGAATGTACCTACAGAACTACAGAAGTAAAGTGTTAGGAATAGTTCTAATTTACTTACTGACATTTAAACTATTTGAGATCGTACTAAAACCGCGATAGAGGCCTATAAAATCTGATTAATTACGTATCAAAATTGTTATTTAAAAAAAATTTAAGAGTCCAAAGCTCTGGTTCTCACTCGTAAAATGTAAGCGATAAGCTTGCCACATGACGCATCTGTCAGACTAGTGGGACGCAAACGTGTGCACACAATAATATAAGCATGTGACAATATTATTTAGAAGTAGGTATCTCCGAAAAATCTTTAAATGTCTAAAAATATGAGCGAATCATTGGAACTAATACCGTGAATCGGAGAGACTGTGTTTCATTTTCCCTTAGTTTTTTCGGTTTCCAACTATAAATTCACACGCAAAGCTTACAGGTTGATAATAAAACGAGCCTTATGTAAATAAGCCAAGACAAAAATACCTAAAAACATTACTTTTATCGCAGAGTCAACTACTGAAGTTTCCGATAGTTACTGTTGTTTATTCCGTGGTTCCGTTGTCAAAGTATTAGAGAACTCGTTATCTGGAGAGAGGTATTCACGATTCACGACTAGAGTTGTATGGTGTTAGGATTTAATCACCTCGTAGCCGGACAAAAGCTTTAATAATAAAAACCAGCTAAGTGCTAGTCGGACTTGCGCACGAAGGGTTCCATATCCTTATTCTTAATTCTTTATTGTACATACGAGTATAAACGCTCACAGAATAACCCATTATCTTTAAAAACGGCAAAAAAATCACGTTTGTTTTACGGGAATCCCCTTAAATATTTATTTTATTCGTGTTTTTATTGTTATAGCAGCAACAGATATACATCATCTCTGAAAATTACAACTGTCTAACTATCATGGTTCATGAGATACAGCATGGTGACAGCCGGACGGACAGACAGACAGACAGCAAAGTCTAAGTATTAGGGTTCCCGTTTTACCCCTTGGGTACGGAACCCTAAAAAGCACTCCACTTAGCAAGTGGCAAATGACCTACCTAACTGAGGTATGAAATGAATAAAGTCTTTAAAGTGTGAGGTTTATAAAACGAATTATCTACAGATGTTCTTAATATTATTACCTCCCATCAATTTCGGAGTGACCAAAAATGTTGTAGGTAGGTGTTATACACTATAATTTATGATGAAATGTAGTTTTAGACATCTTCAAAGAAACTGGGAATTTCTGAAGCTCATTCTTGCCTAATGTAAGTCTCAAGGTCAAGAGCCGACCCATGCATCTTAAAAAAGCTCTATAAAAAATTCTACCAACATCTAATAACAAGCAAGAAAAAAAACAGCTGTACCGAACCCTTATATAAGTAGGATAAGGGGGAGATGATGATGATGAAAGCCGTCTTATTAAGATTTCAAGATGCGGGATTGCCCACCTACCTAAACTTCATATTGTGTCCGGCTATCCGTATTGTATCTGTCAACCCTAATCACGACCCGCGTAGGCCGATAACAAAACTTTTTCCGTTAAACCTTGCAATTTATAACTTGCGGCCACTTTGGGTTTTGATTAGCTCCACTTTCAATGGGATGTTTCTAATTTTCCTTTCTCCAATAACGTGAAATTAACCAGAGCCACAGTATCCAATTTAAGGGAGTGAAATACAAACAATAAAACCGCGGGAGTGTGTTAACATTGACACAATTCTATTGGTCGCTTTGATGTTTTACAGGGCGATCTAATGGCAACCAAACTTTTGATTAAGAGTTTAAAATAAAAGTGTTGTTTGAGCTTTGTTTGAAAAAACTTTGAGAAAGTAGCCTATGTCTTCTCCAGGGATGCAATCCTCATATCCAAGGGCATTTTTATAAAATCAGTTCAGCAGCTTGCATGTAAAGGCAACACACAGAGTTACTTTTACTGGTATGGATCAAATAATATTATTTTCAGAGCTAAGAAGTCAGTTATTATTGGGAAGAGCTCATTAAAATTAATCCTGCATTACTGGAAACTGTCAAACAAAATCAAATACTTACGATTATTCATTGGAGGCACCTAAATCAATGTCAATCAAATTTCTGAGTGACTAACCCTTGCTACTATAATAATAAGAGTTAAATTCCATTGTTTCACCAATAATATTACCCAGGCGTAAATAAATGATTTCATACACATAACTCACGCCTCGCTCGCTCATCATAAATCAATCATGCGTTTCACCTTGAACAGGAGTAAGCACAGGTTTGAAGCTCAAATAAACGAAACTAAATAGGATCTCGTATCCATATAGTCTGCGTAGATCCCCCAGCTAAAATAGACATTCTCTCAGATCACTCAAGTTCCTTTATGTGCGGATTACATTAGACAAGTCTTTTTCGGATATATTGATGAGTGGGACATTACATTATCATTAATTTTAAAATCATTAATCATGTGAAAAAATTATAAAAATAAAATCTAGACTGCAAAAAGTGGTGGTCCGGCGGACACCCATTGCCACTCCAAACGTCGCTTAATGTTGTTCCCCATACAAACTTTCAACCCTTATTTTCACCCCTCCATGACTATTTTTGAAAAAAAGTTAAAAAGTAGCCATGTCTGTCCCTGGGGTGGAATCTTTACCCATGCCAAATTTTAGCTTAATCTGTTCAGCGGTTTGGGCGTGAAAAGATAACAAACAGACAGACAGACAGAGTTACTTTCACATTTATAATATGAGTTTGGAAGACTAGATACGCATATTCTGTATACACTTTGAAAACACATCAGAAAACAACTTAAACAATACGAACAAACTATACTAACTCAACTATGGCTTTTTAGTTGTCAAGTAGGCCTAGGGTAACTGGTGCTTGTAGCTACATACAATAGTACCTAACCATTAAATCACCTTTTCACGAAATGCTCGTAAAAAGCCGAAGTAGAAGCCTCGTCAAGAAGATGCCAGCACTGCTCGTGCAAGCATTTTATCTTAGTTTTAATTAACAATCTGCCGTTTACTTCTTCCCTGATCAGAGGTCACTCGAGTCGGCGAGTTTCTGTGTTTTATGCCTTTTTTATTGTAAGATGAGACTGTAACGGTTGAAAGTGTATTTTATTTATAAAAAAATGGTTTCAAACATTATTGATTTGAGAGTATGAGAACATTTTATTTTTTCTAAGTTTTTCACCAAAAATATATTATTTCAGAGTGTAGGTATTATTGTGTTTTGATTTCAACGTTTCAGTTTATTTGTAACAAAATCAGGTTACATGTCAGTTTTAAGAGTACAAATCATAGATTCAAAATTAATAAGTAGGTAGATACATAGACGTAGTAACTATCTCCATAATAATAAATGACGGTAGGTACAATAAATTAACATAAGTAATAGTGTCTTGATTGGAGCCCTGAGACAGTGAGACGGCGCGGCAGACCACGCAAGCGATGGCGCGACGAGCTGGACACCTTCAGCGACTATCAGGGGCAGGCAATAGCATTGGACCGGAAAGCTTGGAAAACTCGAGGGGAGGCCTTTGCCCAGCAGTGGGATAGTAGGGGCTAAAAACAACAACAACAACAATAGTGTCTTATCTAAGAAACTCGTCAACCCTATAGTGGGATTGCTCAATTAGCCAATTTTTTTATTTAAGTTTAAAGGATTGCGTTGATGGAGCATTTGTGAAGGTCTCAGTACGGACGTAGTTGTTATAACAATTATCGAATTTTATTAGGTACCATTATATTATCATTTTTTATATTTTAAGCCAAAGTTTAGGAAGTCAGCCGTATGGAGAGAGTCGTGATTAGAAAACGGCTCGCCTGACTGCTCGTCAGTAGCAGGTTGCAGACTTTACGGCACAGAAACATTAAGTTTTAGATGTTTTAGCGAGCACACGCCCAAATATCCAGCCGTTCCAAGTAAAACATGAAGTATTTTGCATAAAACATGGAGATTAAGATCCTTAAGCCGAAGAATTAAAGTAAAAAGCGCCAAGTAATGTCCTATCAGCCTGCCTCCTTTAACTAGTACAATAATAACCTGAATAACAAGACATAATATCCTTTTTTTTTAACCTATTTCGTCCCACTGCTGGGCAAAGGTCTCCCCCAAATCCCTCCAAATATCTCTCTCCTTCGAGATCTCCCACCATTCTCTCTCGAAGACGTCGAGATCGTCCCGCCAACGCTTCCTCGGCCATTATACTAAATTAATATTCTTTACAATAGAAAAAACAAAACTGGAAAAGCACGAATGGAGCACGAAAGCATTTATAATCCTTTCGCCACACTGGTTCGAAAGAACTGGTTACACGATTAGAAGAAGAAGTAGAAAAATGACATTCGGGTTAAAGCAATATATTTTCTACAATGGGACAAAACTTAAAATCGTTTAACCTCAATTGCCATTTTTCTCATATTATAGATATAGGTCTCTATATTTTCACATATAGGTCATGGTAAGAAATAAAGAAAAAAAAAATAGAGGTGGAATAAAATCTTCCTTATACGGATGTAATCCGAGAAGGCAAACATCGCCACTCCTTGGTTGCTCGAAAACTACATACACCATTTAAATGTAAATAATCCGGGAAAGTCGGGGCAAACCGTTAGTCAAGTAAGTTATTCAGATTTTTAATTTACCGCCACAAATAAACGCAAGTTCTGAAAAATAGCCTCTCACGCTTCTCAACTATGAAATTTTCTTCAGGCATTTTATAAATTACTTGAATTACAACGACGATTTACGTAAGCTGTTTACCAGTTTCGTAGAAAATTTTAAGATGGTAGGTACTGAGTAGGTATTACATTCAAAGTTCATATAAAAGGAACTAACATTTCCTGTAATTTGAAATGGATTTATAAGGGTTCTTAGAACTCAAATTGTAGTGTGAAGCGCTCGTGGTCGTTGCTTAGTCGTTTTTGATAGATCGTCGAAGTTAAGCAACGTTCGAAACGGTCTGTAAGTGGATGGGTGATCGCCAGTGGCATTTTCATCTGAGCGTTTCTGTGCTTCGGGCACTTTAAATTGTACGTCCCGGCTATTTAAGTCGTTAAGCCATGACGGAGGCCTAAAAACTCTGTCACCAGAGTTGGCCACTGACTCATGCGAACTAAGTTGACGCACTTATCAATTGTGGTATAACAAAAAAACTCACTAGATTCTACATACATATAATTACGTACATACTACTGCACATACACCATACACCATGCACACACCCTTACACCTCCAAGTACAGCATCACACTCTAGATAATACTTACTTACTTACTTACTCTAGATACCTATACATTTATGATATTTTTATTGCAATATTATAAAAAAGTTATCCTTTCTTTTCACTTTTACCTATCTATTTTAATTTAGCTTAAACACTACTTTTAGATAAATAATGTAAGCGTTGTGCTAGGAAGGGCACTGTTTATCTGTAATACAGTTTATACTTAAACTAAAACAGAAAACAGAGTGACAACTGAAATAAACGATTTTTTATTTGTATAATTTCGCGAGATGAAAGAAACATAATTTATAGAATTGAATCTACGGCTCCTCTATTTATCAAGGCTGCGTCTCCATGTACAACTGTGTGAACTCCGTAGAAAGTGCATCTGTCAGACATTTCCACGCGGAGGTTTTCTTGCAGGGGAAACGCGGCCCAAGCACCACTAAGCCAGCACCGCTCGAGACCAAATAAACTGCTTACCTTTTAATTACACCAAGGCATTATGTTCTCCCCACACGCAATACATCAGAAAGCATAATATATTTCCCGTGGAACATGAGAATAACCTGAAGTAAAATTTTTAGATGAAATTCTCTGTTGAGAGTACGTTTAGGAATTTTAATAAAGCCCTTAGGTACGAGTATTCGATAGCTTCAGGTACGATTTATTGGAAAACGTTCGTTTCTTCAAATACTTATCTCTGAGAGCACGGTTTTAGAATTTCCTCGAATGCTATGTAGGTATCAGACCTATCGATCTTTTGAAAAATGAGATGGTGAAAAATTAAAAATGGAATTGTGGAATTAAGACAATTTATTTCATAAATAATTAAGAATCTATAGGTTGTTCGAAATATCGATAAAACTAAATTATTACGTTAACTAATTTTTGTATTCGTCGTGATTTGATAAATAGATTTTTTAAACGAAAAATTTGAAAACAAACTGATACCTACCACTATTCAAACCTAGGGCCGATTACATCATTCACTCAACTCGCTTGAAACCTTATTCTTTGCAATCATAATAAAAAAAATAAGCACTTTGATGTTATTCTTGTTTTAACAGAAATACTGAATTTGAACTCGATTAATTAACATCAGATAATTAAAACAATATTTGTCTCCGGAAACGATAGCAGGTTAAATAATCATAAACGTTCAGATTTTAATAATTATTGAAATCAATTGGAACAATATTTTAAAAATGTATATTTACAGAAATTAATCCACTTCATACTAAATAAAACATACAAAGCATTTACAGAACTTTACACACTTTACGGCTAGTGAGCCGTCATACAACAAAAATATATAAGTACTTATTTAATAATTACGTTTTTACACTAAAAAGAAAACCGACTTCAATGTTTGACTCGAAACGCGGTGTGACTCAGGGCTTTAAGCTGTCGATTCGATTTCTATTTGTGACATGGCTAGGAGGGAAGGTGTTTAGAGTTTTACGGGGAAACTATCAATCCCTCAGGAATAACATTAATATGGGACCACCTCTGGAGTATACCCTTTCAAACATGAAAAGAATTTTGCAAATCGGTCAACAAATGGCGGAACAATCGCGTAACAAGATACAGACGAATTGAGAACCTCCTCCTTATTTGAAGTCGGTTGAAAATGCACTGCTCTCGATTGATTTTTTTTTTATCATCTTTTGCCCATTCTTCTTAAAATCTTTAAAATGATAGAGAATTTGATTCTTTGAACTCAAGAGAAATCATTTTCATCAAGATCTACATTCTACATCAAAAGCGGTTGCTCTATTTGTAATAGCAGTTGATTTGATGAACTTAAGATTCAAATAAGTAATAAGTATTGGCCAAAATCAATTTGTCTGATGGAAACGAGAAAGTTTAAATACTTACTGAGTTATTACGGTTCAAGATGTTTTTTTGGTCTTCATTTAGGAAAAACGTTGGATAGTAAAATATAAATCCTAGTCGCTTAATATTAAACCCGTCACTTGAAAGGGTATTTTTTCTGTAATTCTCTTATTCTTTATTGTACACAATAAAAAACATAAAGAAAAGATGTTATAAAGTACATGTACAAAGGCGAGCTTAACCCTAAAAAAAATTTCTACCAGCTAACCTTTGTGAAGGCGTTTTCCTATACACAAAAGGCTTTTTTTTTTCTTCTTTAATGTATATTTTTTTATGTGTCTACTCTATCGTCCATGTTTGACGTAATGAGGCAGTGCTTCGATTTAAACTCGGAGGTTCGAATGCTTGTTAGCGAATGCGGAAAATTCCTCGGTTCAGAAAAATTTAAAATATTTTCATAATCCCCATACTTTACCTGTTCATGTAATTAATAAATTTCAGCAATTTAACGTAATTATGTATATTGTGCCACATTCCGTTGAGCGATTTGTGACATTCATTCGATTAATAATCGTATTGTAATTAAATTCGTGTTGATGTATTTCAAAGGTTGCGGTTTTGTCAATCTGGAAATGTTTCAACCATTATACGTAAACTTTAATTATTAGCTATTTTAGTGAGTGTTCCAGACACTCACTAAAATAGCTAATCATTCTTTATGTTCAGTGCTTTTATCTTGATCAAGGTCAACTGGTATGGGAGCAATGCAGTAGGGCATCGACGACGTGCACACCAAAGACAGGTAGGGAATTATATTTGTATGTGTGTGCGTATGTGTATTATGTAATATCGAAAGCTGTATATCAATCAAAATTTTACCAATTTCGTATTCGTTTTCAACTATCAACGTAACGACGTTAGACGCATTCGTATGTCGTAAGCCATAATGTCTCGAAGAAAATAAGAAATTGTAATCTTATTTGTATTGTATGACGGACAAAACTTCGCGCAAACACGAGCATCAACTTACCTTGACTTCTTTAAGTTGAAACACATGTTTTAGTGAGCGAGCAGCTTGTAACTACTTTCTTGCAAGTTGAGTAACTCCATGTTGTTCGGAAACTTCCGCTATGAGCTCAGAACTTAACTGATTCAGGTGCATGATGGATGATCCTAATTTGATGTTTTAGTATAACATGGTAAATTTGTGGTGTTGTTATGATTATAAACGAAACCTGATCATGATTTATGCCAAGGCATGGTAAGGATCCAATCCTTGAAGTTGAAGTGGCAGTGGGCGGGGCACATAGCTCGTAGAACTGACGGCCGTTGGGGCAGAAAGGTTCTCGAGTGGAGGCCACGCACCGGAAACCGCAGTAGAGGACGGCCCCCCACTAGATGGAAAGACGATCTGGTAAAGGCTGCTGGGAGCCGTTGGGTGCAGGCTGCACAAGATCGATCGCTGTGGAAATCGATGGGGGAGGCCTATGTTCAGCAGTGGACACTAGATGGCTGAGATGATGATGATGATGATGATGGTAAGGATTTTCTCTATAAATATGCTTTCAGTGAAAAATAGTAAGAGGTGGACGTAGCAAGTCTATTGTCTACGAGTTATCAATCCATACGTGACAACCAACAAACAGGCTGACAGACAGAGCTACTTTCACATTGATAATGTTAGAATGGATTCCGTCATAAAAAAAAATTATATTTGCATACAAACATTGGTCTCACTTAGAGAATCGGACTTGCATCTTTCCACGTATCTGTTATATAAAATAAACATAGCCATTTAGTTATCCAACAGGCTACTTATTGGCCTCAATATTAGCCCATTAGCAAATAATTTACATACAAATTGCCGATAGTATTCCAAATTTTCGCATTTGTGTGCGCCTAAACGTTGAAACATGGCAATTGGTAAATGACTAGCTGGTAGTACGGTCAGTCACGAGTGTTCATTATTATGAGGATGTTTCAAAAATCTTCTGTAATTTTTATAACATAATTATAACCAAAATTTTGGCTTACTAAACACAGTAAGCAGGTCACGACTGTATCCCCAAGGTGCGGTAAACATTCTCTCAGATCTTTTTTATGTTACTTATTCCAGATCCTTTGAAGATGTCTAAGGGGGGTAGTCAGAGGCTTGTCCAAACATATTTGATACATGCCCACATCTTGCAGAAGTTAGTATTCTATACGTGACAGGTTGCAAGCCCATCGCCGCCTATAAGAACACTAACTGACTAACTGTTTTGGCTTACTATGACAATACATATGTTTTTCTTTATATAAACGAAATGAAACAGCATCAATACTGGATATCCAGTATCCCCAAGGTACGGTAGACACAAATACAAAAAAATATCATGGTTATCAAAACTTTTTATACTAATGACGGGATAGTTAGGTACTTATTCAATTGTTGTATTAATACAATAATGAGTTTAAATCGTGTGAGTATAAAAAGTGTACTCATCAAATCATTATAAGTAAATATCCCGTCATTATCGTAAAAAGTACAAATAGCATTATTATTATTATTATCAGCCGTAAGAGTCCCACTGCTGGGTAAAGGCCTCCCCCACTCCCTATAAAACAAATAGTCTTATGATAATAAATTCTAAAATTGTTAATGTGTTTTTATGGCTGACTGTTCACTTCGATCTGAATTTGTATAAACATAGGAATATTATTGCTATTTCCTAACATTATCAGTCAACCTACGAGCCAAATTGTACCACATTCAACGTTTTGCCTATGTCCATTTTGTATGGAAATTTTAAGCTTAGGTACGATAGATGCTGGGTAATTTAATTAGTTCAAAAGGTTTTTTTTCTAATATATGTACAGTCAGCTACGAAAGTCGATTAACAGTCTGATTAATTAAAACTTAACTAAAATAATGAAATAATAACTTTTCCTGGGAAATTAATTGGGTCAGGATCTGAGATTTGTCAAAGTTTAGGTCATGAATTCAGTACGGATTGCGAAAATATTCAGTGAAGCATCAAAATAAATGTTAATTGACATTATAAATAAATAAATAAATGTGAACAATTGTATTAGGGCACATATGCTTGTAGACGCTGGTGCTAAGAATATAGATGCTATCGATTTATTTCCAACATATCTCAGTACAATTGCTGAGAATCCCTCGAGCGTGCTTAGCAACACGGTAAGACCAACTATTGAGGTTTGCTGCAAGCGGCACGTGTATAGTAAAACGTTTATTTACTTCTTGTTCACACCAAACTATGTATTAAGCATGTATTCTACATAGTACACAATAATAAAAATGTAGTACCTAAGTGGTGGGAATAGTTTTAAAACCTTGCAGAAGAAATGTCAATACCATATTAATATCTTGTTTGTAAGTGTAAACGTGGTTAATGGTGTGGGAACGTTAGATCACAAGGTAGGTTTTGTACTTCCCACTCATCCCACTTCCCACTCATATAATAAAGCTGAAAGTTTGTGAGTTTGTTTAGATGTTTGTATGTTTGTGTAAGGATCAGGCTCAAACGACGAAACAGTTTACAATGAAATTTGGTAAGGTGAAAGGTATAACTCTAGAATAGCAAATAGGCTACTTTTTATCCCGAAAAATGTTCCTGAAAACCAAAAAATATGTAAAAGGATAACGGGAATATTGCATAAAAACTTTAGCAGTATACTCTGTTTGACACAAAGAGCACTGCTCTAAGGTTGCCATGACAACCAATAACTTTTGACATTTCAAAATGGCGATGTCATTTCGTTCAACTATGCTTTGAACTAATTTAAAGACAGCAAATCCAAAAATGAATTCAGTGTTTGTTTGGGTTGGATTGGAACAAGGTAGTTTTATCTCTAAGTCTCTCTAGTTTGTATGACAAAACAATGCGCAGACGAAGTTGCGCCCGGGTCCACTAGTATCTAATAATAGGTACCTACCTACTACCTACGTAAAGAATAGATACTCCTTCCCCCGCACAGATTGAGACTCTCTGATTGTCCTTCGAGTTGTCGATTGAGATTTTACAAAAGTTTTTGAATGCTTTCGTAAGAATTCTCTCAATCTCAATCGAGAACTTCAGTTCGTCTTTTGACTTCGTCAGTATTATCCTAGACTTTTTTTTATGAAACGATGTAAACAAATTATGTACTTAATAAATGTGCTTCCGCAAATACCTACTTGAGCAGCCAAATCCTAGATTTTGAAAACTATTTCATGATGTTCCAAATGAACTCATTATTGTGGATGTACTGCATCTGGCTTACACTCGTATTCCTTAAACCTAACATTCTTAAGTTGATTCCACCGTAAGAAAGCGCTTGTACAAAGTGACTGAACGATGCGCTAAACAAACCTCTACCTAGCGACCCTATTTATTATAGCTATTAAAAATATAGAACCATTTCATACAGACAACAGAGGCTTTGTAGTAAGGTCCTGTTGACACTCTTTGTGTGATAAAACCCTTGTTAGAAGACTTATTTTAGATGACAATATACTTCTTCCATACTTACTAAAAGATTTTGGAGCTTAGTGCCGACTCTCGCTGTTCCCGTAAACTGAAAGAAACTGCCACCGTTTCTTGGCGAACTAAATGCTTGTAACGATTGGCAAGAATCCCAAGTGCTCGTGTACAGCAACCGCAACACGAGACGAGGATAGATGTTAGTTGTAAACACGTGGGCCCTTGCGGGTTCCATGTTCAAATTGAGCATTGTTTAACGATACCTTTTCAAGCTGAAATGGTTTATTAAATGCCATTTACACGATACTATTCTGACATACTCAACGCAGCCAGAGATTTGTATCGGGATTACTATTGTTTTTGTTGTATTCTGTGGCAAGAGGCATAAATGGTATGCCAGAATGGTATCGTTTATTTTTGAGAAACACAGGTTTTACAGCTAGAGAGAAAGAAACTTATTAGGTAGTTCTTATTAGGTAAGTAAAATTCCTAAGTATATTTTTAGATCGTTTGAACCTCAGATCATGAACCAAAGTACCTACATATTTGCACGACGAACTGTCAACTGGTTTCGTAATGGCTGAATAGTTTGATGAACTCACGGTTTATAACTAACCTATATGAGGTTGCGTATCGATAAAGTTAAATTGTGATAGTTTAAGTTGTCTTATAGTGGCATTTATCATTCTAAAAAAATCTAGTTACTTGATTTCACTTATCACGTAATTTTGATCTTTGATAAAACTGGAACTACTATTTTCGGACTATCAATACTAGACGGACTACGAGTATTTCACTCAAGTATAATAGCTTAATAACTACTGGTGTGGAAGCTTTAGGTCCATGGGGTCCAGAGGCATGGCTCTTTTTCAGAGAATTATCGAAGAGGTTGATTGACGAGACCAATGACCAAAGGGCTGGTGCTTACCTCCGACAGAGGATAAGTATAGCCCTCCAACGAGGTAATGCCACCAGCCTTATGGGCACATTACCGGCAGTCGGTGATTTGAACACTGTTTTTTATCTTTAGTTTAGTTAAGTACTAACTACTTATGTATTTTTATGATTATTGTTTCGTGTAAATATACTTCACAACTTAGTTAAAAAAATCAGACTCCTCAATGTTTTATCCAAACATCAACGGCCAGTCTGAGAAGACCCATTTAAATTGTACTCGTAAATGTTAATAATTCATGTCACGGGTATTTATTCAAACACTTAAAACAATTTTAGTCAATTTCACTCCGAATCATGGAAGTACCTATATTTAATAAATAAAATAAACATTCACACTCACAAACATTACTGTTAGAAGGATTATTAAAACGGTTGCTAGGGGGTTACATAAAGCCATTTCGGATAAAACATCTAATTTTTGGGAAACGACCACCGCCAATTGAATTACACATTGTGTAAGAGCCTATGTGTTCTAGGGCCTTACAGGTAGTAGTTATTGTTCCTATGTTACACTGAGCACGTAAAACACAAGATTCACTAAGTTAAAGTTTATTTAGATTGGTTACACAAGTGAAGGATAAGTAGGCAAATCTCTCCCTTGAATAGTGTCTTGTGCGCGAGAAGGTCACGTACTGTTGGTGAATGGTGAAACCGTACACATTGGCACATTAGCTTCTTCAAGATGTGTATCAAATATGTATTTCGACATGCCTCTGACTTCCCCCCTTAGACATCTTCAAAATCTGGAATACTTAAATAAAAGATCTGAGAGAAGGTCTACCGCACCTTGGGGATACAGTCGTGATCCGTTGTACAGTCGCGGTATGAAAAGGTTCGTCATCTTAAAGTCGACTTTTGCTTGCACGAGTGCAAGAACCAGTACTGCCAACATTTTAATTAATAAATATTACGTTTTGTTATGTTTAGCGTTTACTATCGATTATAGGCAATGACATATCAAAAAGGTTTTGCATAATTTGTTTACTGTTTTACTCCATCCTGTCAATTTTACAAAAATAACAATTACCCATAACAACAAGATTTTGATATAGGTTATTTGTATTTAAACGTTATTTAGATTACTGTAATCTTTAATTATACTCTATTTTCCTGGACTGCCAAGATTTATTGACAGAGATATTACTGTCGGGGTAAACCGCTTTGTTGATAGGACCGAATATGAAAGAATAGTACGAATAAGTAATATAATAACTTTATTTTATTTAATAACGTATATAACCACCATTAGCATCAATCACACATTGTAACCTGTTTCTCATAGAACCAACAAGGCGAGAGCATAGGTCCGTCCCTCGTGTATCTTCCCAAATGATATGGCAGTGGTCTTCTATAGCCTTCTTGGTTCTTTCGTTTCTATTATCCCATCGCTGCACCATTAAACCCCATAGGTTCTCGATCGGGTTTAAATCTGCAGATCTTGCTGGCCACGGAATCACCGCTATATCACTGTGCCGATTGAACCATTCATTCACAATACGAGCAGTGTGCGTGCGAGCATTGTCTTGAACGTAGCTGACCTGAGGTAAGTCAGCAGCTGTATATACGGTACGGACACTTGGTAGCATACTGTCTTCCAGAACCGATAGATAGTGAGTTGCATTTGCCCTTGAAGGAAGAAGAACGAGCTCGCCCACTCCATCCGCTGACATCCACCCCCAAATATTGGCAGAGATACGTCCAGAACTAAAATTGGGCACTACATGGTCTTCTGTATATCTCGTGCCGTTATACCTCCACAAATGAAGCCTCCCATGTTGGCTTGACATAAAGGATTTTTCGTCGGTAAATATAGTGGTACTCCAATCAAAGTTCAAATAGGTCTCTGCAAATCTCAAGCGTGCTTCCTTATGGGTTGGTGTCAGAGCAACTTTTTTTGAGTGTCGTCTATAATGTAATCCCATTGAGTGTAATGCATTTCTTATTACTCTAGGACAAACTTCATACAGTTGAGCGAAATGATTGGTTGACACAAAGCCATTTTCTTCATATTGCCGTCTCATGTCGGCATTTTGTGCAGCACTAAGGATAGGACGGCGACCAGAATTGTTGTGACGATGATCTATGAGTTCACCTTCTTCACCATATCTCCGGATCCAAAATCTTACACTATCCCTGGTTACATTAAGACGACGCGATATCTCACTGATATTGTAGCCAGCTTCATGTTCAGCAATAATTGCTGCTCTTTCTACAACACTTAAAGGTCTCGGCATTTTATGTAAAATATAGAAACGTGAAAAAATAAAATTGCAATGTCAACAATGACAGACAACGAGATGTTGAAACCAATAAAAAGTTTTTACATTATATAATCTTCTTGGTCAAGACAGAAAATCAAACAAGTATAATCTGTAATTTTAAACTTTATTGTCAAACAGTTAAACATAATTTTCTGTGAACCAGTCTGTTCTGTGACTTAGTTTGAAAAGGTAATATGTGCTTGCGGAACGTTAAATGAATCAATTTGAAAACTGGCGAACCTTTTCATACCACTACTGTACATTAATTTATTACCCGATGGCAAAGTCCAGGTGATAATAGGCAGTTTTATTCGCGTTGTTGGTAGTTTTCGGTGTTGTATTTTTTTACTACGTTTATTATGACCGCCCATTGATATATCTAAGATTTATTTTTTTCTATTTTGGTTGATTTAATTCTGTATATTGTTGTATTTAAGTATTTATCAATAACGATATATTTATATTCTATTCTATTATAATAAGTAATTTCTTGGTCATTTTGCTGATTTTGAGGTTGACATCCGCAATATGTAGGCCACCGCTTATTAAGAAACAGCAAATGGATTTAATTGAATATTTTCTGATTGTGCTCTTGTTGTTGAATATTCAAATGTCTGCGTTATTAAATCCCACGAATCGGCATTTAATTTGAACAATTGTAAATGTTTTTCGAGTTTTTCTCTTTTGCTTTATTAAATAACAGCGAACCGCTTGGGGACGGCCCCAGTTTATGCTAAAAATAATTTTATGTTGATCAATTTGGAAAACAAACAGATTCAAATAATTTATAATGCTGGACATTTCACACAGCATCATCTAGCCCCAAACTAAGCAAAGCTTGTACTATGGGAACCAGATAACTGATAGAATACTTATATACTTTTTGTTTGTAAATACATACATATTATACATAGAAACACCTAGACCCGAGACAAATATCTGTAGGTCATACAAACGTTTGTCCCGCGGCGGGGATCGAACCCGCAACCTTCTGCGTCGCAGGCGGACCTTCGCCCACTGCGCCACAGAGGTCGTCAATTTGAAATAGATTTTCTTGATTTATGAATTGACCTTCTTCTAAAGATCAAACATTTCCTGGAAATTATCAAAAGTTGTAATGACGATTAGAAATGGTGACGTCGGTCGCGTCAGTCATCATGATATTTTTTTTCTCGCCAGCGGATGCTTGTACTAATGTTTTTTTTTTTCATAAATAATGCTGTATTTTTTCACACAGCATCATCTAGCCCCAATGTAAGCAGAGCTTGTGATATGGATACACATGGATGACTACATGACTGATATACTTTTTTGTTTGTAAATACATACATAATTATACAACGAAAACACCCAGACCCGAGACAAATATTTGTTTTCCAATAAATATTTTAAAATAGTTATGGGTCATATAATTCGGGTATTTTATATTAAAACGCGTTGAGTTCAATGAACAACTTTATTATTACTACTGTTACAGTCTTACCCACACATACTAGAAAATATTTTGTTACTAAATAGGAATACCTACATTTTAACACCCCCACTTAACAAAATAAAAACTTATCAGCCTATATCATTTACAACCAAAAGGATACATGTTCAGATTGGTGTAAGTCCCAACATCTGCATAAATTTATAATGTTTAGCTGACAATAAACCTTTTGTCAACAAGTCAGCAGGCATTTCTTGGGTAGAAATATACCCTATTTCAACCAATTTATTCTTAATGGCATCTCGGACATAATGATAGCGTACATCAATATGTTTAGATCTATTGTGTGACTGATGACTTGTTGCTAATTTCAATGCACTTTGATTGTCACAATGAATCTTAATGACACTCTGTTTATCAGTAAGCTCATACATTAAATTTCTCAAATAAACAGCTTCTCGAGTTGCCTCTGATAACGCTACGTATTCAGCTTCAGTACTAGAAAGCGAAACCGTTTTTTGTTTTTTACTTTGCCATGAAATAACAGAACCACACATGTTAAAACAATATCCAGTGTACGATTTCCTGTCTATACTGTCACTCCCCCAATCAGCATCAACAAAAGCAACCAAATCTGCACTTCCTTTTTTATCATATTTTAAACAATAATTTTTAGTCTTTTGCAAGTATTTTAAAATTCTTTTAGCATAACTGTAATGACTTTCGTTATAACAATTATTAAATTGGCTGAGATAGCTTACAGAATATGCTATGTCAGGTCTAGTTAAGATAGCTAAGTACATAAGACTACCAATTAATTTTTGAAAAGGAATCTTACTCAAACACATTTCAGATTTTTCTAGATTCAATTTACACTCAATTGGAGTATCTGCAGTTTTACAATCAGACATGTTAAATATAGATAATAACTGCTCTATGTACTGTTGTTGATCTACAGTTATAGTATTTAGCTTCCTATCAACATTGATTCTCATACCTAAATAACGTCTCACTGAACCTAAATCTTTCAATTTAAATTCTTGACCTAATGCTGTTTTTAATTTTCTTGTTTCTTCTAAGCTGTTTGAAAAAATTAAAAAATCATCCACATAAACAGCTACTATAACTTTTACATTGCCAACTATTTTTTGGAATAAACATGGTTCATATTTACTATTCTTAAATTCTATGTTACACAAAAAATCTTTTACTTTCTCATACCAGACTAAAGAGGACTGCTTTAGCCCATAGATAGCTCTTTTCAGTTTTAACACTTTCCCATTACAATTTTCATTTTGAAACCCTACAGGAATAGACATATAAATGTTCTCTTTTAAGTGTCCATTTAAAAAAGCTGTAGTCACATCAAGGTGTGAAATATCCATACCCCACTGAACACTCAGGGCAAACAGCATTCTCAGGGTGGAATGTCTCACTACCGGTGAAAATGTGTCCACATAGTCTATACCACGTTGTTGTGTAAAACCTTTTGCCACAAGACGTGCACGATATCTCACTTTATCATTTATATCAAGCTTTTTATTAAACACCCATTTACTTTGCACTATTGATACATCACTTGGAACGTCCACAAGCTCCCAAGCATGATTATATTGGAATGATTTCAACTCCTCCTGCATGGCTAGCTTCCATTGTTCTGCTTCAGGTCCATTTAATGCATCTGAAAGGACAATCTGCTCTGTTTCTGGGAAAACATCTTGGGAGACGGTTGTAGTTTTCAGACCATAACGTTCTGGAACCCTTCTTATCCTTTTTCCTGATGGAATTTCTGGAACATCATGAAGCACACTGTCAGAGATATTTGTCTCACAACATGAGTCACTTAGGTTCTCACTACTATCCTCAGATTCAGCTGTGTAAACGGATTTACTGGAAGTTGAACTATTCAGAGATTCATTCAATGTAATATCCCCCACTGAATCTCTGCTCTTATCATTCAATTCTAGGTTCTCACATGTTGTTTCTGCTGTTTTATCCTCCTGAATCCAAATTGTACTTTCATTTTCTTGATGTTCTTTATAAGTTTGTTCTTCCATTATTATAACATCTTTCTTAACAGTTATAGTGTTTTTTCGAGGATCATAAACACGATATCCTTTAATATTTTCTGAAAAACCAACTAAGATATGCTGTTCTGCTTTTCTATCCCATTTCAATCTCCGTTCTTTAGGGACATGTACCATTACGGTACATCCAAACAGTCTGATGTTACTTATGTCAGGTCTCTTTCCGTACCACACTTCATATGGGGTTTTGTTCTCCAAGCTTGAAGTAATACATCTATTCTTGATGTAGACTGCTGTATTTGCAGCTTCAGCCCAAAAATTTTTTTCAAGCTTCGCATCGAAAAGTAAGCATTTAGCCTTTTCAATAACAGTTCTATTTGCTCGTTCACAAACACCGTTTTGTTCTGGCGTGTATGCTACAGTTTTCTGATGGATAATTCCTTCCCGTGCCAAATAATCTTGTAATTCTTTATTACAAAACTCACCACCATTGTCTGAGCGAAGTGTCTTTATTTTCTTATTCTGTTGGTTTTCAACCATAGCCTTGAATTCTCTAAATTTTTTAAATACTTCATTTTTTTGCTTCAAAAAATAAATGAAGGTCATTCGACTATAGTCATCCACAAATAAGAGGAAATACTGTGAGCCGGCAATTGATTTAGTCTCCATAGCACCACATACATCAGTATGTATTAACTGTAGTGTCTCAGTACTCTTATTGTTGGAATGAGAGAATGGTAACCTGATCTGTTTGCCTTCACAACAGATCACACATTTCTCCTTCGACATATCACTACTGGCTGGGTATGATAATCCATCAACTATGCCATTCTTCATCTTATTCAAATCACAGCTGTTAATGTGTGCCAATCGCCTGTGCCATAACTCTGCATTTACTATTGCTGGTGCAGCTAAACTACAATCTGCTTCTTTTGTCATAAGCTTGTAGACACCATTAGTCAATTCTGCAGTTGCCACCAGTATATTATTACTGTTCCGAATGTAACAATGACTTTGATTGAAATCAACACTGTTTCCATTTCTGATTAGTTCACTTACTGATAGCAAGTTTGTTGTTAAACTTGGCACGCATAACACATTCTTGATTGTGACTTCGTAGTTGTAATTAGTTGTTATTTGTACGTCTCCGGAACACTCCACTGGCACTGTTGTGTCATTTGCAACAGTTATTTCAGGTAAACTCGGTGAAAAATTTGCATTGTTTATCCAATGTTTGTTTGCCGTCATATGTGCGCTGGCGCCGGAGTCAACATACCACTCGGTTTTTGAGTATTTACCACTCAGAAATACCACATTAAAAGCATTTGTTTCCTTAGATCTCTTCAATAAAGGACATTGACTTCTATAGTGACCACTTTGTTTACATTTGTAGCACTGTATTTTCTTTTCTCCTGCCATTTTTGCTGCAACAATTCCGCCATCTTTTTTATTGGTAAAATTCGTTCGGAAATGCGATTTTTTCGCAGCGAATGCAGCGCCGCTCTTTTCTGTGTCACTTGATCTTGAAACATCCATATCGATTAACTTCGATTTTATCGCATCGGTGGTAATCTGAATACCTGAGTGTTCTATGGCCATAATCATGGGCGAAAATTGTTCTGGCAAACCTGCTAATAATAACGATCCGATCCACTCATCGGTAATTGCAAAACCCGTGCCTTTCAGCCTTTGAGCTGTATCAACCATTTCTGTTACGTATGATGTCATAGAGTTACAATTTTCTTGTCTTATTGAGATTAAATGCCTCAGTAAGCTTATTTTTCTTGAGTAACCTGAGTCGTCAAACATGTTTTTTAGTTTCATCCACAACTCTTTTGAACTGGCTGTTTCTTTGATATGCACGAATAATCCTGGATCTATGGTTAAAATCAGCTTTGCTCTTGTTTTAGCGTCTTCTTCGGGCTTTATTTCCTTGCTGGGTATCGGCTTGATGTAATTAACCATACCCTCAAGCACCAACAGGTTTTCTGCCGCGAAGCTCCACTCGTCATAATTTTCTCTGCCCTTCAATTTTGGTATACTTTGTATGTAGTTCACGGACATGATTACACAATAACTCAACAATATTTCAACTGTATTCACTAAATAGTTCACTAATACTTGAAACTTTTTAACAGATGGCCCATAACCTATTAAAACGCGTTGAGTTCAATGAACAACTTTATTATTACTACTGTTACAGTCTTACCCACACATACTAGAAAATATTTTGTTACTAAATAGGAATACCTACATTTTAACATTTTACGAGCAAGACTCGTGTAGAATCGATATTCAATTAATATAACTCCAGATAAAATAATACTATAACGAAACTAAAACTGAACTTTAAGGTAAGGTACATTATTTTTTTTCCTTTGCACGACTAATGTCCAATATTAAAAAATGTTCAACTAGAACTAATGACCAACTAGAATTTTCTCCAACTCGAATTTGGTCCAATAATAATTTCGTACAACATGAATTTTGTCCAATTAGTTTTTTCTACTTATACAATATTGTTTTAGGAATATTATAGATTCCAACGGTAGACTTTCATGAAAGAGAATAGCTCAAAAGTTGAGACTCACAGTGGAACGCTACCAATTTCTATGCGGCATTTTCCGAAGCAAACTCCTAAAGCGTGTAGCAAAAAATTAATAAAACTATATAACCGGAACTATGCGAGTTGAATGGGTAGGAAACACGGCGCACCCATGCTGCATATTTATGACTTAATCAAGGCAAACAGCTGTTGCCTACATGCCGCATTACCGCTGTCTGTCTTCAAACTCTTGGAACAAAGCCTAGAATTTAATATATCCTTGTAGATTTATACTGAACACTATGGGACAGCCATGGTTCTACTCGCGAAACATGAAAGTGATTAACAAAAGCATCTATATTAGATGATAACAAAATATACAAAAGCATAGGTATTTATTATATCAAACAACTCATTGTATGCAGAAGTGCTTCAGTCAAACCCCCATTTTAACATTTCCAAAAGATCTTAAACCACCATAATGTTCAGACAGTAACAAAAGTCGCTTAACAACATGACTTTTTAAAATACCAATCCTTATCGATTTCTAAGAAAAAAATAAACTTTTCTTGGGAAATTATTTTGGATTGAGCCCTAATCTTCAGAATATGTCAAACTTTGTTCATGATGTTACGGATTTCGGAAATATTCTGATTTGTGAAACATCAAATATTAATCGACTTTCGTTGCTGACTGTACAAAGAAAAATACCACGCCTTGGGGATAGTAATTTTTTGCACAAACTTACAGTGGAATGTTTTATAGGAGGAAAATAATATAATAAAGTCACTTTGTATATTAATTTATTTATTTTCTTTCGCCTACATTATTGTTTGCGACATATTAAAAGAAAGCTTATACCCCGCGGTGTTAATCGCGGTTCTAGGCATTTTTTTCCGGAATGAAGAAAAGATTGCGTTTAAGCTACCCCTTTATCAAACATTCAAAAATCTGTTCAGCCCTTTTTTAACACGTAGGAGCAACATACATCCATCCATCCAAATTTTCATTTATATTAGGTACGAGTAATATTAGAATGGATAAAAATGTATGCTATAATTTTGTGATCGACAAGTGTTTCAGTGTATGCTGTTACTATGTCGATAAATGTCAATTTCAATGCATAACTAGATAAACTGTCAGTCAGGATGTAAAGTTGTTGTATTTAGATATAATCCTTTTAGTTAGACGAGTTTAAGTAACCATATAGGTGCCTAAGCTCTCAAGCGGATGGCCACATGAAGAAAGTTTGAACGAGCATTACTTGATAAGCGTAGAACATTCTGGAATGGTAACATAAACGTAAATTCGGGGGAATAGGTCTATTATTCTGCTTAAATATTGTCGCTATTGCTGGTAAACATGACATCAAAGTGGAAGACAATAGATTTACTTCAATCCCAAGAATTGCTTAGAAACGTCTTTGGCACTAATGAGGAGAATAAACCACAATGGCACGATGTAATCTAAAATCTAGAGAGCCGTACTTGGCGTAGTGGTACGTACCTACTCGATTTTCAGTCCAAATGTTTAAACAGTTTCTTTAAATTAATCTAAAATTGAGACAGCCAAACAGAAATTCTTTAGATTGATGGCATGCTACCCCTTTACCTTTTCAAAAGCAAACCTAGTGTAAAAATTCACTCACTCTCACCGGGGCCAAAAGTTGCAAAAAACGTTCGCGGTAATAAATTGCAGTTTATTAGCTTGAAGTTGTTCGCGTGTCCACAACAAAAAGAATAGTTTTTGAACAAACAAAGCGTCGGACGGATAACTCCTAGTTACTGTGTTGTGGCTTTGGTATGTACTTTACATAGCTCCCCTAAGCGCAACCTAGCTCAGCTTTTTGTTTAAAAATAATGGAGGATTAAACAGGGATAAAAGTTAGTAAAGTAAGTTTTTTTAATGTAAAACATGTTTTTCTTATGGTGGCAAATAAATAAATATTTCTATCTTTTCTTTCTTTAATGGGACACTTTTATGCTATGTTCCACATGTTACCCAAGTGCCTACCTAGGCTACCTTATTGTAATATACCTACCTACCTACCTTTTTTTCTGTCACCTTCTCTGTCTCTGTTTGTAGTCGTAAGTAATACCTATTTTAATTAGGCTCGTGTGTGTGTTTTTCCCAATAAACAATTATCTATCTATCTTTCCCCAAAGAACGGTCGAAATTTTTCAGATTTGCCACTGAAGATAATAAAGAGATATCTGTCTGAAGGGCTAGCCAGATGCAAGTCTAATTTTTGCGTATACTTTCTTGCAAAGAATCACTGGTTGCTGATAGTCAAAAGGATAGATAGGAAAAATGCACCTTTAAGTGATAAAAGTTTTTCTAGGTACTGAATAAATGTTAGGTACTTATTTGACTTTTCCCATAAAAAATCATTTCTTTTTTTTGTAGACTAATGTACCGTGCCGGTCGAGCCGTGTTGGTCGAATGGGGTTGTGCCTCGACTTTCAATCCGAAGGTCGTGGGTTCGAATCCCGGCCGTGCATCACTGGATTTTTCGTTTCGAAAAATTTATATGCGCTTTAACACGAGCTCAAAACGGTGAAGGAAAACATCGTGAGGAAACCCGCAGCTTAGTCAGCTCCACACGTATTGACGTCGTCTTTCCTGTGGGCCAGGCTGATTAAGCTGAGAGGATGGTTTAGGTGCTGGGCAAGCCTATTCCATCTCAAACAATGTCCCAGGCACTACAGCGTCCCGTTAAGTGTAGGCATAGGTTACCTCCTGACGCTGTATAAATCATCTAATATAGATGTAAAGGCCTAAGTTTAATGTACCGTATTTTGTGACATAGCTTGTCTAGGTTTACTATGAAGGCACAACGGCACACCGCCATTGCGAGGCGATAGCTAGGCTCTTTAACATAATCCGCTCGTCGCCGCACTGTCGACTTGCAGATTGCTTCGTTACCCAACTGTCGCATCTCTAACAAACCTATAAATAACGAATACAAGTCGTACCTACGAATATCTGCCAGATACAGTTACGGTTATAATTCTCGTGAATTGCATGAGTCAGTGGCCAACGGAGTAAAAGCGCCCACTTCAGGCGTTCGCCATTGTGTACATGGGGTAATGGTCTAAAGTGACGGACAATTGTCAATCGTGGCGTGCTATCGGATTGTTGTCGGTTTTTCGGCCACACTTCAAAAGAATCGTGGCTTAGCGAGGCCTGTGGAGTTCACACAATCGCCTATCACCAACCGCCGACTCTTTCGTTTCTCGTTTGACTGTGAACAATTTTGAAATAAAAAAAAAAAACAATTAAATAAATTAAACGATAAAACATACCAAAACAATGACACAGATGTGTTCCCTGTGTTGAAGTTATAGAACCACTATACAGGGTGTCCCGTAATGAGTGGATAATCCTTTAACTACGGGTAGAAGCAGTGGCGTGTAGCTACCGAATGGCTAGGCGGTGCAGTGCGCCGGGGCCCCCAAGCTCAAGGGGCCCTCGGACTCTGAGTCCCGAGAGTCCGGAAGGTTTTGTTCTAAGGAAACTATAGGTATGATTATTTTAAAAATAAAAACAATTATTATTATATTTTGAAATAGTTACCCGAAATTGACGGATCAAATCTTAAGTTTTTACACAAAAATAAATACGTTTACATTTTGCCACACCCTGCATATTTTGACTTGATAAAACCTAAACCGTTCAGTTACGGCCCCGGTTTATTTTGCACCAGGGCCCTTGGCTACCTAGTTACGCCACTGGGTAGAAGGTATCATAATGAACCAGAAAAGCAAAACTTGTGTTCAGTAAAAGTCTCAGGTATCTACTTAAGACGCACTTGTCAGTCTGCAAGAAACAAGGTGCGTGCTAGCAACAGTGGCTGGTGATTATCTACAGCTAAAACAAACAACAAAAGCCGACGACGGTATTCGTATCTAAATTGGACAATTAAGGGCCTTTTGTCATTTAATTGTTTGTCTGTCCCGAACAATGAGGACCGTAATCATAAATAACTGGGGATTTAATGAAGTAAACGAGTTTTTGGAAAAAAAATGGGACTGTTGGGAAAAATATGGGACTTTTTGGCTAAATGTTCGTTACGTATAAAGAGCTAATGAATTTAATAGAAATCATAAAGTGAAGAAATAAATGAAATCTGTTTAAGTAGCACCTATTATAGTTCAATTGATTCCAGTGCAATTTGTAAAATCATGTGCGTTCTATAACGTGAGAACTAGCATTATTCTATGAGTCTGCTGTATATTGCTTATGTAAATGTAACTAAATAATAATAATAAATAAATAAATAATGCTGGACATTTTCACACAGCATCATCTAGCCCCAAACTAAGCAAAGCTTGTACTATGGGAACCAGATAACTGATAGAATACTTATATAATTTTAGTTTGTAAATACATACATATTATTACTTTGGGGCTAGATGATGTTGTGTGAAAAGTCCAGCATTATTTATTTATTTATTTATTTATTTATTATACATAGAAACACCCAGACCCGAGAACTAGTTGCCTAAAACAAACTATTTAACTAGGTAGGTCTTTATTATTCTCCATAGTACAAAATGCGTCTAGTAAAAGCGCTCGCCAAAGTTCTATAAACATTACACAGAACGCAAGCACAGCACAAGAATAAAGGCGAAGAAAATGGAATTATTTTGTTTACGAACTTTACCGAATTTTGCAAACAGCCGAAGTACGCTCAAGGGCTTCTAGTCATCGTAACCAAAGGCTCTTTTATATGTCCATGTTGTGAAACTCAATAATGCTGAAAACACAAGCTTCCTACAAAGGTTAGAAGTTTATGAATTAAAAAAGATGTCTGTATTTATTCATTTAGTAAGGAATATGTACGTACATGTTTTCGCCCACCTTAACAAGATGCCTAGTAAAAAAAAGGAACAGGATACACAGCTGTGCTACTGCTATGTCCTGCGGTCAACATTATTTTATTACATTTACATCCTTTTGTAGTTTTTTTTGACGTGACTACGTCTTATAATTCGATAGAGCCGGCTGCACGCACGAAAAAACATGACGTCATGAGGCGTTACCTCGCTCTGGGGCGTTCCATGTAAGGCTTGCGCAAGTGCAAGCGAGAGCGCGGAACGAGCGACAAAGAAGCACAATCGGCCTTTGCGTTGTCACGTTCAGCTATTGTCAGTAAACCGACTTTACAGACAACCATTTTTTTACCAATTTCGAGCCTGTGACTCCTAAAACCTTTTTTTAATAAGTAACTGATATTCGTATTGTTGTACTGGACAGGACATAATAGTTTAGATTTTTTTATTCAGAGAGCAGGTATTTTTATTTTCATAGGAAAAAGTAAGTTTGTAAGTTAAAATTCCAATTAGACTATAGAGTCTAATTGGAATTAACTTACAACCACATCTCACACGAACTTACCTCTGTATCGTGAAAAATAGAAAAATATTATGCAGACGTTTGAAATGTTTCTACACATCGCAGTTTGTCTTTGGCTCAAAGAGATTCTATTTACGTAGCAGAATGCGTTCAGAGATGTTCAATCACATTAGCACCACTTTTTATTTTACTATAAGTTTAGATTATCAACAAACTGCATTGGTATTTTTGGAACGAAGTTTCTTTTCGAATGGTATCGTATGGGGGCTAGACGAAAGAAAGTTTTTAATTTTTGCATTACGACACATGTTTAAGGCTGTGTCCCCAGTAGGCAAACTGTTAGCGGCCGACTGAGTTTGCGGCGTATCGATTTAGTACGCCCTTCCATATATTTGAAATGGAGTGTCCACAGTTTGCTAGTTTTGTGCTCACTGTACGCAGTTTGCCGCTTCTTTTTTTCTTGCTCTTCTTTCAGTTTGCCTACTGGGGACACAGCCTAAGTCAAATCGTCACAGTGCGAAGTACGCAGTCGCAAAACAGTCCATTGATTGTTACATTGTTAGTACGGCAATATTTATAAATCAAAATTTGTACTATGTGTGCTCTCTTTTGGCAATAAATGTATTTGTATATCAGATTGTAATACGAGTACATTGCAAACAAAGTCGATTCTTTTCAGGATTTACAGCCTCGATAGCGTCAAAAACTCGTACCGAAAGAGAATAAATGTTTGTTTGTCTAATACCGCGAAACTTTCAAGGGAATCATGTCTCTTATTTATTTTGGGAGGTCCTCATTTCAGGAACAAACAGCGACGTTCTTGTTTTATTGGAGTTTTTTAAGGCCATGTAATTAGTTCGGGATGTACAGGTGCTTTGGAAAGGTACAGACCCGACTGCTAGCGAGCGACAATAATTAAATACAGAAAAGGAGGCTTATAAACACATTCACCCTGGTTAGCCACCTTATACGGGCTAGTTTATAGCCGACCTCTGTAGCGCAGTGGGCGAAGGCCCGCCTGCGACGCAAAAGGTTGCGGGTTTGATCCCCGCGGCGGGACCAATGTTTGTATGATCTACAAATATTAATCTCGGGTCTGGGTGTTTCTATGTATAATATGTATGTATTTACAAAAAAAAAGTATATAAGTAGTACGAGTATATCAGTCATCTAGTATAACACAAGTTCTGCTTACTTTGGGGCTAGATGATGCTGTGTGAAAAGTCCAGCATTTTTTTTATAGCTACCAGAAATTTTCCAGCTTGCCTAATAAGTGAACATTTTTTGGGGAGCACTCAGACTGAATTAATAAGTAGGGCTATAAGTTGAAAATTGTCTGCTTGTATGACTTAGGATAAGACCTAGAAGACGGCGGTGACTCAGAAATGGATTGAGAACATTCGATCATAATTTCCTCTCTCATCATTATTTCTCTCTTAAAGTCGGGCAAGCACTTGTCCGGTGTAAAAACCTACCTGGAAATTTTGTGTCCTTTATCTGTTTTTGTCACAAAGAGCTGTGTATTCAGCGACTCTTTCCACTGGAGATGCAGGCATTATTCAATTAACTTGCAATAGGTTTACTTTCGAAAAATTATGTTCACAAAAACACGTGTCGTATTTTTGGGAACATTGTTTTTCGTATAAATATCAAAAGGCAGTTTGAAGTTTGAAACGAAAACGAAACAGCACATCGACTGTCTCCTCAAAATCTTTAGTAATGAATTAATTTACCACATAATTTTTTTTAATTGCCAAAATGATAACACAGTTCATTTTGGCAATAAAAAAATATGTGAAAAAGAAATGCTAATCAATGATTAACAAATCCAATAAAATGGTTTTCAGTCAGGAGCCTTATTGTGTTATTAAACTGGCAATGGACATGGGATCATTTTGACATTTGAAACCCATTCTGGACTTCAAATGTCATTTTCCTATTGAGTGATTGGTTGAGCTCTATTGGGATAACAAATGGGAATGGATTTCAAGTTAGACAACAAGACTGCATAACTAAAGTATTAACAGAATTCTATCTATATAACCATATCAGTCCATCTCAACTAAGCCGGTCGGCTACCTAAACCCGTTGTACATCAGCATTGAGCGATGGGTTGACATTTATTTCCTAAATACATCACTCTACCATTGTTGGTTCCCTTTATGAAGAAAGATAAAATATTTCCTAAAACGGCCGGCATTGTCGGGAAATGTCGCGGGGGTGACGAGTTCGGTAGTGTTTATATTGATAACCTGAAGCAAGAGCGAGTTTTATAAGCGAAGGTATCTCTCAGGAACTAATCGCTCTCGCTGCTAGGCACCCTGTACTATGACGTAGCAGAACTCAAAACAAAGAACGACGAATTAATTTGTAATAATCGTAGGTAGACTTGCTCTCGCTTTCAGTATATTCCTTTAAACGTATCCTTATTTGAGCAATGAGTGGAGACAGATAACTGGATGGAAATGAATTTTGAGGTCGTGTGGTATTGCATAAGAGGCTAACACCCGTACGTTTCAAGAATCTATAGTGAGTAACATAATGAGAAGGAAATTTGAGGCAATTTTTCGTGCGAAATGTCTTTATTCGTATGTTGAAATACAATTTGCTAGCGATATGAGATTATGGCTAGCGGTAGCAAAATACGTACACCAATGCTAAAGGCTTTGCATTTTTAGAACATATCAAGGAAGGGCATCGTGAAAGTGAATAATGAAACTTATTTCGGATGAACTCTATAAACCGATGAAGATGATAATTTATTTTAAGCGGTGGAAGGTTTTCTATGATGGTTCTTAAACATAAATGTATGTCATTTTAGAAATCTTTATGATTGATTTATTTATTTAGTTAGGACATCCATCAATCCTAGCTTTAAGCTTTTTAATTTAATATTATTGCGTATTAAAATCATCAATTCAAGGAGAAGATCGCTGTCATGTCGTATAAAGAAGTAAAGGAGACCACATTGGAAAGGGAGAGGTGGAGGAAGTTGCATCATTGCACCGACAAGAGCTGAGCTCTTAAATTTGATGATGATGATTAAAATCATGAGAATGTTGCATCTTAAAGTTTTTTCTTATACAACAGGAGCTCTTACTAGAAAATGAATTAATAGGTCTAAGCATTCGTAACAGATGACCGAAAGAAACAATTGGTCAAAATCCGTTTTAAAAAACAGTTCTTGGAATGTAAATAAAATGAATTAAAACTTTATTTACAGAAACTAAGCTACTACATATTTACATATATTTACAAAATACAACAGGATTAGTCAAGCTATCTAAGGATCGTTAGAAACGATCTATAGATAGCTCAACTGATCCAGGTAACTGTCAGTCGGAAGCGTGCCCAAAACACTGGCGGCATTACCACGCTGGATGGCAATGCTGATCCTTTGAGCCAAAAATGTGCCAGCTCTCGGATCACGCGTCGCTTCGACCAGACGCCCTGAAAGAATTTTGAAAAATTGTAAGGAATGATAAATCCTATTTTATCTTACTTTCCATTCTTACTTCTCAAAAACCTTTGAGCGTAATTACATAGTTGTATTAATTACAACATCGATCATCAATCACATAAGCTTATAACATGGACCCAATCAATGTCTCGGTGAACCTTTAACAAAAGCGTCCAACGTCGCAGAATCGAGGAATATTTATGTTCATTTTTTTTATGTAATATCATACTATATACTATTACTTACTAAAAACTTGTACACTGATATATTTCTACGAGGATTACAACCATAGAAATAATCGCAAAGAGAAAGAAGTGTACAGTACACACACAGTACCTATAGCTTTATATAAAGTACCTGTGTATAAAAAGGCAGTAGGTAATATCGTAATAGACCCTCTGACTGTTTTTGCATTATTTTTTTCAAAATAAGTAGTAGTTAAAGTAGCAGTTTAAAAATAATATCTCAAACTGATCCGATTGAATATATACACACTAAACTACTTGACAACATAAAAGCTACGAAATTGTACTAGGTCTTTTATTTAACTAAGTTTTATCCGGGTAAAGCTGCAGGCAGCAACTAGTGATTTTAAAAGTCAAAAACATACAAAATTCTATATAAAACGATTCACTAGAATAATCTTTCATATTTTAGCTTTCAAAGATCAATATAGTTCCACTAATTTAGAAGTTACATCGATAGTCGATACTCTGATCGAAAATTTTCAAAGCTATTTGTCCTAATAGAACCAAATTTAGAACACTTTTAAGTGACTTTTATCTTATAAGAAGTTTTTCAGTTATTTGTAGCTAGATAAATATTTAGCGTTTTCATTTAATCAGAAATTAAATTCAGAGCCTTGCACAGGATCGCGACGTCTGGAGGGAATATGGGGAGGCCTTTGCCCAGCAGTAGGACAGCAATGGCTCATAATGATAATAATAATAATCAATGGTTTGATGAGTTCTCAGAGAACTTTATCTATGCTAAAGTTTGAACTTTTATTGTATGTGTGAGAGTATGACAGAAACAATATCTGTCATACTCTCACACATAAATTTATATTATATATATAATAATGTGCTTCTTTATACTTTCGGAATAATAAATTACAAAACAAACGATTTAAAGAAAATAGATGTAAAAACTAGAAAAATATTAGCTATGAACAAAGCGCATCAACAAAAAGCAGAAGTCGAAAGACTATACCTACCTATAGAAGAGGGTGGCAGAGGGCTTACTAATATAGAGATGCTTTATAAAACTCAAATAATTAAATACAAAACATATTTAAGTTCAGTACAAGACGATTTAATAAAAACAATAGTTACACATGATAAAAATAAAAACAAATACTCAATTTACAAAGAATCACAAGCGAACTTAGCGGAAATAGGACTAGGTAATGAAGAGAATTATACGGATAAAGAATTAAAAAATGCAGTATTAAAAACAAAAATAAATAACTGGAAATCTAAGCCGCTTCACGGACAATTTTACAAAAAAGTTTTAGATAAAGATAACATAGATAAAATATACTCATTTAAATGGATTAAAGCGCAACCGGTTACACCAGGATTAGAATCATCGGTGTTTGCTATTCAAGATCAGGCAGTTATCACTAGGCAGCATGAGAGAGATATTTTAAAAAGAGTAGTAGATGGTAGATGCCGCTTATGCTTAACAAAAGACGAGACCGTGCAACACATTATCTCAGGTTGTGAAAAGCTGGCTGGCACCTACTACATTAGGAGACATAACAACATCGTGCAATATGTCTATTGGACGTTAGCGAGAAAACATGGTTTTGAGGTGGCTAGTTTATGGTGGAAGGAGAACTTAACGCAACCACAGGTTAGAGAAAACGACACAGCAAAACTCATGTGGGAAATACCAGTTCAAACAGATGTAACAATAGTACACAATAGACCAGACATCATTTACACAAACAAATTAGAAAATAAAACATATTTAATAGATATTACAGTACCGTCCGACTTCAATATAGGAGCTAAAGAAATTGAAAAGTTAAGCAAATATCACGCACTAAAAACAGAAATTACAAGGCTTTGGAAAACACCTACTGAAGTCATACCGATTGTAGTCGGCGCCACAGGAGTTATAGCTAAAAGTCTACATAGATATTGCACAAAATTAGATTCACACATTAACATACACATCATTCAGAAGCAGGCAGCCATACACACAGTCACAATCATCAGTAAAGTTCTTGGGGATACAGTATTTATCAATAGGGGGGGAACAAATGAGAGTAGCGAGAGGGAGTCTGAGCAACCTTTTCCCTGAGGGTCTCGGGGCGGGTGCTTAGAGTATACCGAGTTTTACTCGAGTTGAAAGTATTTTCACCTATAATATAATATAATATAATATAATATAATATAATATATATTTTTTATTTTTTATTTATGAGTTGAGATACCTATAGATCGTTTCTAACGATCCTTAGATAGCTTGACTAATCCTGTTGTATTTTGTAAATATATGTAAATATGTAGTAGCTTAGTTTCTGTAAATAAAAAATTTACCTAACTGCCAAATTTTCATTAAGTACATTAGGTAAGTGACATTATTTCTAGTTCTGCCGATGCAGTTTCCATGTTGTGTGGCAGTGTACATAGCACTTGTCTTAAGTACTCTTGTATTAAGTAATTACTTGCTCAAGATACTTAGATCGTGCAAACTGTTAACGTAACCTACATTTTGTAACTGGTTTTATGTTATTGTATATATTTTTTTGCAGAAACCAAATCAGAAACGATTCAGAACGATTGCAAAAACCATCGAGCTACCTCTGATCTCAAGATCTCTCACTTATTACTTACTATAGAATACACTCATTCATTAGTCAAAGTGACAGAAAACCTAATCCTCTCTCTGATTACCAGGATTATAATCCCGAAAAGCCTGGCTAGACTGTCTCTGATAAAACTAAGTCGATACGAATATGAACATAAGCTCCCCATTAAGAACTCTTTCACCATTGGGGAACTTTTACACAAAACATTATTTCCAATAACATAAAAATTCTGAGAGTTTGTTATGATGCCTCTATGTGGTCTGGTTTAATATAAGCCTCCTCTTTAGGAGGAGATTCTATAAGTACTCGATCTAAAAAAAAAATTAACAACTTCAATTGGAGTCCTATTTAAAAATCTTTGTATGAATGACTTAGTACATTTTATTCTTAAAAGATTGAGACTTTTTCGTAAAATTTACCAACATGACACCATGGACGTACAGCGTCATCAACTGGTAACCCCCTGCAGTACAAACCGCTTTACTAAGGGGGTTACCAATTGGTGACGCTGACCACCGGGCGTCGGTGTCGCCGCGCGGGCTTGTGTGTGCGATTGTCACTATGTTAAAAATTGCAGCGTAGGGTAGTCCAATTGTTCCTGCTGTTTGCTAGCTTCTAAGTTAAACTAAGTGTACCCGCTTTAGCGATTCTTCTTGTTGCTAATCAAAAGTAGCCAATTATTTATGATAATCTCATCTATAATAATGTAAGTATTGTTTTTAAATGTTATGCTCAACTAAAGCTTGCGTATTTTTAAAACTTTTTTGCATAGGAGTTATTCCTGACATTCTGTATTTATTGTTAACCTACCAATCCAATTATTATTTTAAAAGTTTTGCGGTCTTAAAATTCATTGTTGTACATTCTAGGATAAATCCACACTGGCCATGTACTAGTTAATAAGATATTTATACCAATAAAGAAACTTTGAAATTGAATTGAATTGGTGACGCTGACTGTACATTCGATTTATCGAAAAACTCCCCGCAATATATACGAATTAGTGTGGAATAAGCACAAAAGAATACTATCATGTATTAGTGATTCGAAAAGTTTTATTACTTTATAAATAATTGCTTGTAATGGATGAATTTAGGTAACTTTTACGAACTAGACTAATCCTTTTACAATTTTATTTTGTGTGAATTAATAGCCATATTTTGATTTATATTCTACCAATGATAAGGCGTGCTAGTGGCTCTACCTAGCGAGGCTACTCGATATGAAGCTAGGATATAAACTATAATATATATATATAGATATAAACTACACAAACGGACAGGGCCTCATTTTTGGGTTGTAAATAGACGTTTGAGCGTATCAATTTAATTCTTAAGCCGATTTAAGTTTCCACTTCAAAATTTATCTTTTATTGATTTTTTAGGACATGTTGCATAATGTAACATTTACATAAATTAAATATATTTTTTCATTAATTTTTTGAACCCAATCCCTAAATTAAGTTAGTTTAAAATTAAAGACCCTACATAAGTGAGAAAAGGGAAGGTCAGGGCTTTAATCCCAGCCGTGGCTCTTTGATTTCCTAAAGATCCCCAGAATCTGGGATCTAGCGTGTTTTTGGGATATAACCGTGATTGTCTTTCGTTTTGTTTGCTTTTATTATTATCGACAGCTAAGATACATTTTATTCAGCATTGTAACAAAATACCTTAGAAAATATCACCTCGTTGAATAACTGCCAGAATGCTTTGAGACATTGAACAGTACCTTAAATCTCTTGAAATTCGCATTTATTTTTTCTAAAAAATATACGTAACTCTCTTTCTAAAAAATCATGACCGTATTATGACGAAAGTTCATTAGCAATTCATTTATCAACAGTCAAGTCTTCAATAATACCATCTGGCCCATGGGCCTTACTCTGTGGCACAGACAATATAATCCTTAATCTTATTTATCTACACAGCAGCCAATCCAGCTGGATATCATACGCTAATCCCTATTTAGTGATATCCTGATGGTCAGTAACTGTAGTCAGTACTGACGTTGGCCGTTCGTAGCTATCGCCATGAAAACCAAGCACTTAGTAAAACACTGATAGCGTCCGCATGAAACTACAAACAAAAACTCGCAATGAGTACGCAGTGAGTCAGTACTGACCGTCAGGATAACACTAAATAGGGCCTTAGTCAGTTAAAAGAGGGTTTTTCAATGCGGTCGTTATGTGCCGGCAGACGTTTTCTAAGAACCTGAGCATGACATCAGGAAGTCTTGGAGTATCACGTCTCCGTAATTGTATTTGAGACGCGTCTTGCATGCGAACGAACTGTCTTTGGGGGTAGATGGTTCTTCCCCAATATATGGCAAAGAGGGAGTACTCGCCTCACTAAGGTTTGCCCAACTGGCACACTTACCTTTGGGCCTGTTCGGCCGACAGTTGTAGCCGGATAGTTCTATATAGGTTATATGCGCTTAGAAACATCGTTTGCGCGATTCAGGATTCAATACTTTTTGCATCATTTGTATGGGAATCCGCTTATCTGTGATCCCAGCGCCATCTAGTGGTACAGCTCCGAAGTAGCTACGTCGCTGCATAATTGACATCTCTTGTAGTTCAGGCGATGGTAGAAAGAGGTCGCCACAATGTCCGATGGTAGGAACTAGTTACGCTAGAAAGATGTTTTCAAATTGTCTTTTTCAATCCCAACCCAACAAGATTTTCACTAGGATCAGCGAATCGATGTTGTTCTTGTGACATTGTGGATTACCTAGTTGTATCCTTATAACTAGGTAATCCACAATGTCACAAGAACTAGAATACTCCTGTATTCTAGATGTTATTGAGACTTTGCCAGGTGGTATGTGCCTCTATTCAATCTGTTTGAGAGTTCTAATTCCAATGTTTCATCATCGAGAATTTTGTGTTGTCCAACCAAAATACATATTTATAAGACTTCAATTAAGACTGCTTTCTTAATAATTTTTTCATGATCAATTGGAATTGAATGCAGCAATTCAATGAGTCATCATTTTATTCAGCCTATATTTTTATTATATTGCTATTGCTGTTAGACTGTGACAAAAGCTAGTGGTAGAATTTTGTCAGGGTTCCCAGACAGATGATGGAGATCTTCTGCCTCTGTCTTCTGATCTTCTGTCTCTGTCTTCAGGTACTTTATTTGTTTGGCCCGCATTTGAAAGAACACTTTGAATAAATCCGCTAAACCAAAGCACCTTACGTTAAAATGTGTGCAAAAAGTACCTAAATGACTCTGCAGATTTTTTTAATTCATATTCACAAGTACTGTCAATAGTAAAATTATGTGACAAAATATATTTTATTAACAGAGTGGGGGGAGGCCTTTGCCCAACAGTGGGGCATTGAGGGCTAAATAATAATAATAATAACACGCCACAATACGGCCTAAAAACTCCGTTACCAGATTTGGCCACCAGCTTACACGAACTTACTTACTTTTCTAACACCAAACAGTCACCTCTTCTTCTTTTTCCTGCTTTCACTTAAGTGGGGTCGGCACAACATGTTTCTCTCTTCCATTTCCCTCTATCACCCGTCACACCAAACAGTCACCGTATAATCCTTATCCTACACTAAGATGATTGTATCTGTGAATCTTATGAAATTTAGCAAGCTTATCCCATTATTCAAGTCTGGCAATGAAAGCGACCCTGCTAACTACAGACCAATTTCGATTCTACCTGCGTTAAGTAAAATATTTGAGAAAGTTATGTTGAATCAATTGCTTGCGTACTTTAACCTTCACGGGCTTCTACATAAATACCAATTTGGATTTACCAAAGCTCGTTCAACAACTGATGCAGGTACTTTGCTTCTAAAGCACATCTATGATGCCTTTGAAAACTCACAAGACGTGATCGGAGTATTCTGCGATCTTTCTAAAGCTTTTGATTGCGTGTGTCACAAGACTCTGATTTCTAAGTTAAAATACTATGGCGTCAATAATCGAGCTATAGACCTTGTCGATTCCTATCTATCCAATAGAGTTCTTAAGGTTGATGTAGGTGGTGAAAGGTCTGCAGGGTCACTAATTGATATGGGTGTACCTCAGGGCTCAATATTAGGCCCCTTCTTGTTTCTAGTATACATAAACGACCTTCCTTCTTTTGTGAAAGACATGTGTGACATTGTTCTGTTTGCTGATGATACCTCATTGGTTTTTAAAGTTGATAGATATAAAGAAAATTACGATGATGTTAATGCGTCTCTATCCCTAGTTTTAAAATGGTTTACGGCTAATAATCTCTTACTTAATGCCAAGAAAACGAAATGTATTAAATTCACTTTGCCTAACGTGGTTCACAAACCAACTAAAATTGAGATAAATGGAGAAACACTTAATCTTGTAGATTCAGCAATTTTCTTAGGGCTGACTGTTGATTCCAAATTGCAGTGGGGACCTCACATTGAAAGACTTGCAGGTAGACTTAGCTCCGCTGCATATGCAGTTCGTACGATTAGGAGTTTGGCTGATGAAGAGACAGCCAAGCTAGTATATTATAGTTACTTCCATAGTGTGATGTCATACGGTATCTTTCTCTGGGGTAAAGCAGCCGATATTCAAGATATTTTTGTTTTGCAAAAGCGGGCTGTCCGTGCGATTTACATGATGAAACCACGGGACTCGCTAAGACAACGTTTTAAAGAAATTAATATTCTAACAGTATTTTCACAATACATTTATGAAATCCTTTTGCACACTCATAAATATATAAATGACTTTAAGAAAAAAAGTGACGTGCATAGAATTAATACTAGAAATAAGGATAAACTTTGTGTGCCTGAATTTAGATTAGAAAAAGTTAAAGGTTCTTTCATGGGAAATACCGTACTCTTTTATAATAAACTTCCAGATAATGCCTCTAAATTGCCTATTCGAAGATTTAAAAGTTACATAAAAAATAATCTTATAAAGAAAGCGTACTATTCTATTGGTGATTATATTAATGATAAATTCGCGTGGCCTGATGTCGCTCTGCACCTCGACAGCTGATGTGTGCACAATGCCTTTGCTATCTTGCTTAGCTTCTTGAATTTTACTAACTTTACTTTTAATTTTACAACTAAGTTAGTTAAGAAATTAGCCTAAGTTTAGATCTAAGATGGATCACCTAAAAAAAGCTAGGCCCCAAACCGTGTTTGTTGCCCTGATTCTTCACGGTATTGGTCGCGAAGGAACAGGAGTAGAATCACCTAGTTTTAAGACGTTTCAAAGTGATCCCAGCGGTCCTACTGAATAAATGCTATTTGACTTTGACTTTGACTTTGACTTTGTGCGTGTGCCCAGAGTGTAGGTATTAGAGCAAAAGATAAATCATGAATGAGATTGTTGTGTCGATTATTTTAATAAAAATAAAGCAAACTGTTTGTTGTCGCTGACTGTCTTTCAAAAATTCACCGAAAATATTTTATACTCTAACGCAACAATGATGTATGACGTGCACTTTCCCAAAACGCGTCGATTGTGATAGAAAAAGTAATCAATTATTCTTTTTGCAACAATACAACGCTTGTTGGTTCATAATAATTTTTAATTCCATTCTGTAAATTAAATGTTGTGTAGTGTCCAACCGAAACAAGGTTTTTAGCCGAAACCGAAACCCTAACCGAACCTTCGGCTTTGACCTCAGTTTCGGCCGAAACCGAAACCAAAACTTCGGTTGGAAACTATGTTGTAGCATTCAAGGCAAGCATCTCTCATTATGATTCCTGATGGTATTTTATATTATAAAGTACATATTAAGCTTAGTAATCACCATGGCTAAGCATTAAACTAAATGGAATTAGTGTTATAATGATACATTATTTCTGTAAAGAAAAATATCGTAAAGAACGTAGTTTTCTGTACATATATCATGTCGTCATTCTAAGAATACTCGTAGTATTACTCTGACTTACCACTTTGCCAATAGGTGATAAAAAATAACATTGTGTAAAGGAGGGTCCTCAATAAAACGAGTGGACTGTATAATAAGACCGGGTCCGTGTGCGGTGGGGTCCCGAAGGCGAGTGTTGGAGCGAGGAGGGGCTGCGTTGCGCGGGCGGCGGTGGCCCGCCGAGGCTGCGATGATGTCACTGTCTCCCCGCACGTCTCCTCCCGTGCGTATGTGGTCCGGTCTCGGACACATTGTACAACTTAATAAGGTACATTTTCATACAGCAAAATCCCAAAAAGTAACATTCATTTCGCTGTATAAAACACGTTAAATAAAGCGCGGTAACCCGCTACTCAGGCTTGGAACACTCGAAACCACTCAAACAAAAACTGGAAAGCCTAAAATAGAGTTCGCAGCACGAACTACTAAAGTAGAGCACATAGTTTGAAAATTGTAGCGTTGAAAGTGGAACCGAAAAAGTGATAAACAGGGCGATTGTTGGCCAACTTGTTTCGCAACTTGATGGTCAGATTATCCCTCCCAGATTACAGTTAATCTTTACATCCAAAGCTGTTAAAATTGGTTCGATTATCTGTTGTTGGTCATTTCTGAACACTTACTAATAAACGTGGTGTAAAGTTATTCCGCGGAATAAAATAGGAATAACCATACATCTTGACAGTTTACACTCAGGAATAACTTTATACCACGTTTAGAATTAGTAAGGCCGTAGATGTACGAGTATAAGAGCCTTTTTTTCGCTTAAATCCTTAAGTCTATTTTGAAGTTAAGAGACGGTTATAAGTACACCTATTGATGTTTGTCAAAGGATAGGACACATTTTGTTTCTAATTTTGCCCTAACGTTACGTGGGCGATCTGGACGCGGACGCGAAGCAGCGCGGTGCGGCGCGGAAAAAATAAAGCCTATTTACTATTGAAGTATCCTACGTCATCGGTGCGCAGCGGCGCGGTGCGATTTGAAACGAACGCGATCAGAATGTTTGCGAATTTTGACACTATGTATGATTTGACGTAATTTATGTAGGACGATTCGCGCGCACGTAGAACAGCCGCGCTGCGACGCGCCGCGCCGCATCGAATCGCATCGCTTCGCTTCGCAATTCGCGTTCGCGTCACACCGCCCACGTAAGACACAGGGTAACATTATGCTGATAAGCGACAATAGGAAAAACTGGTTACTATTATTCTCCCAAGTTATGTGATCTTCACAAAACTTACTATAAAACAAACAACATACTTTCTTTGCAGTATCTTTTTGTTTTACTCACTTAAAACTTCAGATCGCCAACTAATCTTTCAGAGCGAGTTGAAACTTCGCAATCGGATTTAACACCATTTCTTATCTAATCGTAAAGTTGTGTCAAATTTTCAAACGGTTCTAGACTCGGCTGAAGTTTTGAAGAAAAACTTGAAGCTCTTTTAGAGTAGACATGGTTTGCATTTCATGCAACTTTTGTTAGGAATATACCGAAGAAACAGATCATAGGGAATTGCTTGAAGAATGGGAAGCATAAAGCTGTTTTCCTACAAGCTTTGTCATCGCAATCCTTTTCATACATGATATCGTACTTACCTATTTTATGATATCGTGTATTGTACAGTAATGTAAGCATTGTAAGCATTAGAATGAATACTTTCTCGTAACGCAATGTATACGAATAAAAAATACATTTAACTTGCTATAATTAAGCAAGAGAAAAATGATTTGTTAATATATTAGTGCTCAGAATTCAAAATACATACAGTCGAGCACAAAACCTGTAGCTTTGAAATCGGTCAAATGGTAATTCATGCCTTAGCACTCTCAAAATAATTCCTATTACTCTCCATTTTGTTGTATTCTTCAAGATCTTTATTTCCATTTTGCGCAAGGCTTAGGCACTTGCTATTCTTATTATACGCTGTACACATTTAATAAAAACAAGCTTATAAAGAGTGTACTCATACCCTCTTCAGTTCACAGAGACGGACGTGCCCCGGAATAATTATTTGCCTCACTCCAATTAAAAAGTGAGGGAACGTCACACTTCGGGAAGCGTTATTTATTTAAATACTTGCAATGGAAAAATGGGCCGTATTTGCTTCAATGTCTTTGCGCAGCTTTACATTTTTACTGAGACGAAAAATCTATTAGTTTTTCGTCTCAGAAAAATATAAGCACATTAACATAAGCTAATGAAGGAAAACATAGTAGGAAAACCAACCAGTTAGTATTATAAAACACCATTTACATGATACCATTCTGATATACCACTCTTGCCTCTTGATTTCTCAAACTGAACGGAGCAAGAGCTAATATTCTGTGGCAAGAGGCAAGAATGGTATGCCAGAATGGTATCGTAAATGACATTTAAACTTATGTTTTGATTCCTCAAATTTTATGTCAAATAACATTATGCGAAGTATTAGGTCACCAGCAGAACTAAACTTAAAAATTCGCCTCGGCTGTGCGCCTCGGCTGTGCGCCTCGGCTGTGCGGCTCGGCTGTACGGCGCGCTCATAGTGTGCGATCACGTTAAAACGACTTTATTATTTTAGTCGAGTTCGTTTATAGGTTTCCAATCAGGCTGTTGATTTAATAGTACGTACTTTGAAACTTAGCATTGGTAATTTATAAACCAAACATAGGATAAAATCAATTTCACCGATCGCAATATACACAACCAGAAAATACAATTGCCAATGCCACTATCTAAATTAGCACGAATATAAATTGGAAATAGCATGATTTACATTTAGAAACAAATCCCGGATATTGCCAAAATCAGCCGTTTCAAATAGTTTACTTTTAGCTAGCGACGAGAAGAATCGGAACTAGTTCGACGAATTATGCGAACGTAATATGGATGCGTCGAGCTGAGGACAGGGCGCAATGGCGCACATTAGGGGATGCCTATGTCCAGCAGTGAACTACCACAGGCTGATGATGATACATTCAGGATTGGAATACTTCTAAAAACGGCTACTGGCACCACTCTAATTAGCCCTATGCTGTGTGTGCTGTGAACGATTTTGGGAAAGATATCAATGGATGGAAAATAAAGAAGGTTTCAATAACTTGGCGGGATAATCGATAAATTAAGAAGATAATTGAAATATTTTTAATCCTATCACAACAGAATCTTTCACTTTTTACCTTCCATAGTAACTAATATGTGTAAAGAGCCCTAAAAATGGCGTCTTTGTTGAAATGATAATGATATAAGATGTGTTTTCTATCTTTTATTCGAAAGTATATTTATCTTTAATGTTTCGCTATTGCCCCAGCATAGTCATACTGATGTCAACGTGGCTTTAGAATGCAGGTCAGAGTCGTGAAATGTCGGCTTAATGTATTGATTTACTGCATATTACTGGGTATGGCCGGAAATTGGGGCATGTAGGTAAATACATTTCTATTAAAACATGACATGTATCAATGGGCACTAATTAGAGCCTAGAGCGTAGCTTTACCTACTCCTCGTTTTTAACTCCCACAAAGAGAAGTTTCAAAAGTTACTTCGCTTCCACTGAGGCGCAGCTTAGCATAGTAAAGATTAACAGCTTTTGATTAACTAATTACAATGTACAGAGATTACGAATTAGATGTTTTTTGTTTGCCGCTAAGCTTCCCGTTGTCCCCACTGAGTGCGGCGTACTGGTGGGCCCAACGCAATTTGGAGTATCCTCGATGTCCCCACTAGTGGGGCCCAACGTAATTTTAATCAAATTTCAAAATGTTATTCCCGTTGTCCCCACCAGCATTGTCAATGGGGACAGCGATAATAATAAGCTTCAACTTGCTCAACTCTACTTCAGTGGAATCATTAAAAAAATGGTCATTGCGATCTCGTTTTAGTGTCAGCTGATCTTTATTTCAACATCAAAATACTTCATTTATCAATGGTACTAAAAGCCTGGAAACAGTTTTACTGCATTCACAGATAAATAAACATCTCCAGTAAGAGCATCATAAAATCTTTCTCACTAAAAGTTAGACTATCGTAATGTCCTCACTACGAGTATTTCCAATCCCAATTTTACTGCAAATATTTTCTTTTTCAAAGACAAACATTGTATTGAACGAATCAAGAATTGTAATCAAAAACAGCTGAACATAGTCACAACTTTAGATTAAGTAGGTACTTTGTAAGTCTATGATCCTAGTAAAAAAACTTAAAAGAAACCGTGGCACTCCCGGGAGTGCCGAGAGAAGTGAAAACTTGAACCTGTTAAAAATAAAATAAATAGGTAAGTATTACAGATACCTTGATTGAATCTTAATTTTCATACTATGAACCTAACAAAGAAGAAAATAAAGTACGGATCAAGAGATCAAAAACAATGAAATTAAAAACTAATCTTCTCTACCACAATATAAACAACATTATAATAAGCCAACATTGAAATTGCTTAACCCTTATGCCCCAGTTTCACCCGTTTACTGAAAAAATAGGTTGAACGAACTGAATCGCCCATAGGATATTCATATAAACAATTTAGCTTCATTGATGCTCCCCAACCTCTATCCGAGGCCGCTCGTAAAACAGATTGGAACGGTCTTCCGAAAGAAATCGAATAACAGCTAAAGGAGCAAGTCCATTTACTTGCAAAATATGGACATGAACCAAATTTTAAACGTGCTCCTGACTTACGAGTACAATATAACGAAGAGACGGTATATCTAATTACGTTTTTATACTAAAAAGAAAACCGACTTCAATGTTTGACTCGAAACGCGGTGTGACTCAGGGCGTCAAGCTATCGATTCGATTTCTATTTGTGACATGGCTAGGAGGGAAGGTGTTTAGAGTTTTACGGGGAAACTATCAATCCCTCAGGAATAAAATTCATATGGGACCACCTCTGGAGTATACCCTTTCAAACATGAAAAGAATTTTGCAAATCGGTCAACAAATGGCGGAACAATCGCGTAACAAGATACAAAAAAAACAAAAAAAAAAAAAACATACAGACGAATTGAGAACCTCCTCCTTTTTTGAAGTCGGTTGAAAAAATAGACTAAAGAAGTTTATTTCACTTTATAATTAGAAAGTCTTGTAGGTACCTACTATAATTATATTTTTCTGAGTTATTACCGAAACGGAAATTTCACGCGTAAAAATATTGTCTATTTAGATGCCACTCTTATTTAAATTTATTGGAGGATCTACATCTGAAACAACCAATATTTTTTTACATTAATAAGTGCGAGGTCGACTTCATCATACTTCGCATAGAAACGATAGTTATACATCTGTGTTTAAAAAAACACCCGAAAGCAGTGCTCACAAATGTGAAAAACCAAATATAAATATTAAACATGAAAATTTTATATTGGTATTGAAAATAAATATAGCCTTCGTTCACTATAAATCGTTTAACCTGCCTGAAATATTTTTGAGACTAGATATTGAAGATTAAATTAAAACTATTATGAAGAATACAAGCCGGGTTTTTTTATACAGATATCCATTTACATTCGTTGACGTTATCCTTTGGACTTCGGTTGTAAAATTATATAGTATTTGGATCGTATTTGTATATAAATAAGCTTTAAATTCCAACTCCGCTTTGATACGTATTAAAGTTTTACAGCTAAAAGTTATTTTACTACGTAAGGCAAAAGGGCCGGATGCGTGAGATCTCCAAGTTTTAAAGTAACATAAACGTATCTACAGTGATACAAACGTGGCTGTCGTTAAATTGAAAGTTAATAACAAGCTATCTACGAGTTTAAGGAACAACTCACACCGAGACCCGAAGAAATATTTTTGTTCTTTTAAATCAATCAATCAAAGTAAACAAAAAATAATAAGTTTTCGCGAAAACATATTTTTTAATACAAGCTTTTAATAGGTTACCGTGAGCTGATTCAAATGAGCTCAAACACTATATTTTACTGTTATCCACTTAACATCTATTCATGTCAAGTAGGTCACTCAGGATTTTCATAGAACAGCCTGCTTCCATCAGTTCATACTCAATTGACCTAATTTCTGAGGAGTTCCGTTTATCAGCTTCTGATCCATATTTATTTATAAATACTTTACAATTTACGACGCTCACTAGCTAAAAACCACAAAAACTCACTAGTTGCTGCAGAAATAGCAGTATTTTTTTAATTATTCTATATCCCCACATTCTCTCTTTTCATTTCTCTATAATGGTGTGGATAGCGACTCTAAAACTTTAGATAGCTTTTAGATTTTCATCCCCTTCGCTAAAATCATTTCCATTAGCACTGTTGTTTTACGGGCTTATTTTTAATCGCACCTGCCTTTTAAACTGCACAAGTTTGGAACTTGAATAAACGACTTTTATTACTTTTGTTTGTTTTTCCAGATGTAATTCAAGTTTCCTTTTATAGGGAAAACGATAATAATTTTAGTGGTGTTAACTTATTATAAAATAATATTAAATACAGACGCAATTTGTAACATAAACTATAAAGTTTGTATGTACTAGTATGAACTCGTTAGATTAGATTACATAGACAGGCAAGTCCACGGTATCGGTTGGACGATGTATTACTACTTAAAGGTGTAGATTTTACTTATTATCTCAAAAAAAATTCAATGTTTCTAAAAACAAAGAAATCGCTTGCAGAAAGTCCAATCTCAAAGTACGAAGACCATCTTTATTGGGTGAAAACGTTTTACTGTCGCAGTAGGTATTAAAATTTTATAACTTTGCAGTCGCGGTGCCTTGAAACAAATAAAATATTTTACGCTCTTACATTGACTTTATTAGAAAGAAAAATATTAAAGCAAAGGCATCATCTTAAGAAGTATAAAAGTAAAATGCGAGAGACTTAAACTCACACAAATTTTTGGGCTAATTTATGATAATTACAGCGCAGGAAGCAACGCAGCCTACACTCTGAACACTGTAGTGCCTAGGATTCTGAGACTCAGCTCATAGGGCATCCAATCAAACAGTCTTAGTCGCATTTATAACAGTAAATTCCTATGTTTTTATCATTTCATATACTGAAGCCTTGTACGAACTAGACTTTGTACGCGTACCTACACAGCAACGCCTTTAGTCCGTACCTGTAGCAACTGCAAAAACTGCAAGTACGGACTGACGCTCTTGTGTACGCGTAATCGATTGCGAGTACATTGGAACGCTTAGTCCGTGAAAGGCTTAATAGTTCCTAAAACTGACCTGGATTCTTATTCAAGTCTTACTAGTTTGAAAAACCTCAGCTCAAACAGGAGTTCTGATAGATAAGTACGTATTCACGATCCACGTTCGATGGACGTGCCTCGAATGACATGTCCGAGCTGAGTAGAGCGAACTTTGCGAAGCTTAAATCGATAATTATGACCAAAGTTGCCATAACTTTATAAAATAATAGTGCTACGGTTCCATTGAATTTTTCAATGAATGTATCCAAGACGTAAATCAATAGATTTTTCATTTCAGAAAATAATTTTTCACTTTTAATCGAGCTCTAAATGGTGAAGGAAATTACAATGGCTTGCAATTTGTCTCGTATGGAGTGCTTAATTCACTTAGATTTTTTGCTACCGAAGATAAACATCGTGCTTCTGACAAACCCTATTACGATACACCTATGGAATAAAAATAGCTAATGTTTATGTCGCAGGTTAAATTCCGTGGCGCCTAGCCATTTGATTCAACGGCGCAGATCAACTAGCAACCAAATAAAAAAAAAAAACAACTAAGAGACGGCAGATTAAACCAGTTGGCTGCGGCATTTATAGGTCCACTGGTATGAATCTTAGAACAGATTGAAAGCCTAAACAATATTTTCAAATGCAATGGTCTCAAAGATCGTTTATCAAATCAATAAAATAAGAACTGCTTTATAAAATTATAGAGTTTATTAAAATATGTAGTTTTTATTCAAGCATAATTTAAGTAGCAACTGTTAGCAAAACTGCCGGCCCTGGATATTGTTCGCAAAAGATTGACCACCGCGAGATCTATCCAAGATAACCCACGATTTATCAAACGCAAGAACAAAGAGAAAGAATCAATTCCCCGTAATTGCATCACTTTTTAGCCAGCCCATTAATGTAGCCTTTTTAATCCGGTTTTTTCCAGTTAAGAGAGGATATTGGTGTGGAAATAACGGGCCACTTAACGGAATCTATTGAACGAGCATAGGACACTAACTACTACTTTGGAAGTATCTAACCCGTTAAATGGTTTTAATAGATTGGGGGATGCGATATTCAGTATTTATTTAGTTGGTTGAGATGGGTCGTTCCTTCATTGGTTTAGCCCTGAGTTTAAGTTTGGAGAGTTATGAGTTCAGCAGATATAGGAATAAAAACAGTGCCCCGCCCCTTGATTACGAATCTTGCAACAAGCGTAATCTCACAGTCACAGCTGTCAAACTTGTGCTAAACGGACGTAGTTATGCGTAAAGGAACCAATTCACACTCGCGTCGAAGTTGAATTAAATATAACTCAAACTCGACATGAGTGTTGATTGGTTCCTTTACGCATATCTACGTCCGTTTAGCACAAGTTTTACATCGGTGACTGCGAGATTTCGCCTGTCGCGAGATTCGTAATCAGCTGGCCGGTCCTTGGTGTTTTTATGAACTGTTTCTGTGCGATCATTGAATGGGTAATTACTTGACTAATTGTGCTACATTGTTGTGTTAAGGTCCCCCACAAAAACAGGATCATGACTATCGTGATGATTCTTTCAGATTTACTAAAGCCCATTTGAAAGAAAAGTATACTAAGGGGAGCCAGAAACACGACCAAATACATATTTGGCATACGCTCACATTTTGCATAGTTACTTATATCGTTAAGGCACGGAATAGTAGATTTTCCTTCATATATTTGTTATAAGTAGGTAATTTTGTTAGCTTAATGTTCGTTCAGTCTTGTCTTGGGAGCTGGGATTGAAGGGCTGAGGCTGATTGAATTAGTGTGTTGGGAAAGCGTACAAAAACAGGTTTAGTATTATTTACTCTCTTTGTTATTTATCTTTTACTTGAGTAAAACAAAGTCGATGAACTGGGTAGGTTTTATTTTTTGTTGTGTATAGAGGAAAATAGGATCACTAGGTGTATGAGGTAGACATATCAGATTTTCCAACAAATCCCTGAAATTACTGAAGTAGCTTCAGACAAAAAGCCAAGGCACTCTTCTACTTGGCCAACATAGTTCTTTTATGTCCGACTCTACGTGAAAAATAACTATTTTGATTACAAGCTCAGGTAGGGATCGTCACACAATGGGTGCCTGCAGATGGGCGACGCAGTCGGGGCAGGCGAAAGAAATGTTGCGTTCTCAAAGGCATAATAATGAGAAGGCAGTGACAGGCAGAACGGCTGATAGTAAAGGGGCCGAGATAGAGATTTATTTTTATTTTATTTTTATTTCATAGGAGATAGATGGTTGGAAGGATATGGAGGAGACCTTTGCCCAGCAGTGGGATAATAATAGGTTAAAAAAAATGCAAGCAAGCAAGTTCCACCTCAATATCCCAAGCACTGTCAGACAATTCATCAGTCCTACCTCTTGTATTTTAAATTCATTGGCTCATTACAATTTGGTTTAAGCTACGGTCGACCCAGGTCTCACGAAGTTGGTTCGAAGGTGTTCCTTTGGGAAAAACTGAGCTTATTGCTTCGTCTCAGTGGATGTTCCGAATAAAATGTTCAGCTAATGTTATCTTTGAAGTTAAAGTCAGCTTCCAACGAGACGCTGCGCGCTCGTTTAGATGTAGCAACATCGACATCATCATCTTCTCATGTCAGCATAAAAGTCTTTCAAAGCGTATTCATACATAAGACCCCGCACCACGTAGAGCAACTAATTCTACAAAAGTTTATCGCGGATAGCAACCCGCGGTCCCTCGGAAATACTACTGTTTTCCGGAGTGATCCAAGCTTATGTATTATTCCAGACTATAATCTATCTCTGTGCCCAATTTCATCTAGATCCATTCGGCAGTTACAAACATACATCCTCACAAACTTTTGCATTTATGAATTAGCATAGAATACATTTTTAATTGAGAATAGCTTCTGGAGCAAATGCTGAGGGGTAGCCTTATTTTCAGCCAATTAAATTGTTTGATTTGTAAAGCTCATTCGTGTATATATATTTTTTATTGTGGAGTATTCTCCTATATTTTATTAAATATTATTCTTTTATATTCTTAATTAGTAGGATACATCTTAGTTGAAGCTTCCAGGATGTATTTAAGAAACAATGTTCATAAGTTAGGTTTAGCCAGGCCTAAAGCCTGGAGTCAACGAGCCATGATCGTTTCAAGGCCACAACCAGCTTTAACAGCTTATAAAGAGATTTATTTTCAGACAAACAGTTAACTTCCAGAGTCCATTAGATAGAGCCTCTGTTTAAAACAACTCTAACACAAACAGATACTTTATACTTCGGTAACGACTGTATCCAAAAATGTATGTGTACTATGCCAGTAGGTACTCTCAAGGATAACCTCGTGAAGAGACCCTCATGTTGAGGAAAGTAACAATTCAGTGCAGGAAAGTAGCATTTGAGGCGCACTTAAAATAATTTTACCACACTCTTCACAAAGGATTTCACACAATACGTATAATGAGTACACAACAGGGACGCTATCATGCCTGGGACATTATTGAGATGGAAAGAAATGAAGCCCATGCCCCTAACCATCTACAGGAAAGACGTCAACACGTGTGCAGTCGGCTGAGCTGCGGAATTTGCACTTATTCGTTTAGTCGGATTAAAATCTTGAGAAAAACGTATTGAAATGAGAATGTAAAACTTCGCTTTCCTGATACCCTTACCGAACGTTGGGCCTGGCGTGTATTAGCAACGCAAAACAGTGGGTTAAGTCCACGCGCGCTGAATTCTCAATGGATTAACAATTTGACTTTAAAATTAAGGTGATAAGCCAAAAACTGCTTACCTCCTGATCTGTACATTGGGTTTCAATAAGCTTTGCTTGTTTTGAGATTAGGAAAGATCAGTTAACTTACATTACAGCTTCAGGACTACAACCAGCCTATTACGTTATTGATTATACAGGGTATGACAAGATTATTCATCATTATGGACAGCCACATTTTTTGTAGTTAAAAAGTTGTGTTTGTTCATTAAAATATAAATACAGACATATGCTGTGTGAAAAGTCCAGTATTATTTATTTATATATATATTCGGTAAAATCCAAAAGTATTAAATAAATTGATATCGATTAGCCTTACCTTGTTTCGTGCAAAACAAAAACAAAGATTCTGAAGTTCATCAGGATTATTGAAAAAGGCAATAAGGGCAATCCGACTATTCACCGACGAAATACTTACCTATTTATTTTTAAAATCATCAGTCCCGAACTGATACACAAAAGTTGATAAAAAATAAAATTATTAGTGATAATAATAATTAGTCAAGCATACCTAGTAAGCAGGATAATACTGTCATATTGTTTGTGATAGTAATAAGGTCATCTAGAATTCTAGAGGAATTTAGTCTCAAAAGAGCGTCGACATTGAGGACGTGATACGATAGCATTGAATTCTAGTGCCAAAGGTCCACTATCTTTCTGTTTATAAAAACAAAACACATTTTGACTAGCTTATATAAGTCCTAGTTGGTGCATTTTGTCATTGTTTGCTATATCAACGATCAGCATACACGTTATCATGCTCAGGTTTTTAATATTGGCAACTGTGCTAAGTGCTGTGACTTCACAGGAGAAAGACTGGTTCAAAGGAAAATGGTTACAAGCAGTCAACTTTCCGAGCTCAACGATTCTGTTCCCGATGTGTGATTGGAGTGAGTTCACTCCTGCTTTGACGACTGAATGCATTTGTGGAAATAAAACCGCTCCTTTAGTAACTATGGTCCACTTAAAACAAAATGACGCCAAAGCTTTTCCAGTCATCATGTTCGAAGGTATGGAAGGACTTCAGGAAACTTTGGAACAGAAATGTCAGTGCCATGAAGGTTATGAAGAAAATCCGCTGGTATTTAGGCATATAAGTGAAAACTACATGGTAGCTTATGGGAGATACGCTGGAAGTATTTATTCTAAAGGACCAGAGCCGAATATGGCGCTTATTCTACTAAGGAAGGTGCCAAAAATGTCTGAACTACGAAGGGTTATTAGAGGGATAGATGATTTGAGCAACAGGGACCATGCGTTCAATTGTGAGCCTAATTATTTCATTAATGAATTTGATAACTTAGATTAAAATGTCTGAACAATGATTATAAAGGTTATTATATATATAAAGATTTCTATAGCTCAGATGGCAGTTTCCATAGCTTCACTGAATTGAAAGAATATTTACATTTAATACTTGATAACATCAAGTAATAAATGTAAAAATATACGTCGTCTTTTTTACAACCAACAGTCACAAATGTAGTTCAAACCTCACACATAGGTTTTCCGTCACAATGCTGGGCAAATGTCTCTCCCTACACATAGGATTAACGTTCGTAGGTAATTAATTTATTGTTTTATAATTCTGCGCAGCAGTGCTGCCTGTCACACTCATTCCGAGCAAGGCAGCAGTGTTGCTCTGTTCGCATAGAAGTTCATCTTTCATTGACGTACGTAGGTACTATTGCTACGGAGGACGCGTCACCACTGGTCCTGTCGCGGCGGCAGGGCGACACTGCGGCGCAGCAGTGCTGTCGATGCAATGCTGCCACGACACTGTTGCCGAGCTTGGAATGTATTCTCATCTAAATATATGAAGAAATATATGGGGACCATTAGTGTCGCACCCGCACTGTACGGCAGCATTGCTGCCTGCTGCCGAGATCGGACTCATACTTTTATTCGCTTTATTTGCACAAACAATCAAAATAATTGAAAAGAGGTACAAGAAATGTTTTTTTTTTCAGCATTAAGTATATATTTCTGGTTACAATAATATTACTGGTTCATATTGGAGTAAAGCACTGGTGATTTAGCCAGGTCGTTATATTCGGGAATATTTAAATTTTATATTTGCTTTGGTCTCTACGAGACCTTTACGGCACAGGTTTCTTTGGGAGTACAAGAAGACAAATCGACCTCGTTGGCATGGTGGGCGGTTGCTCGATTAAGACGTAAGAGGTACGGTGTGAAAATAGACCTTCCGATCGTAAGGTCGTGGGTTCAATCCCGGTCGTGCACCAATGAGTTTCCTGCCGAAAAATTGTTGTGCACTATGCCAGTACTCTCAAGCGGTGAAGAAAAACATCGTGAGGAAACCGGCATGTCGTAGGAGCTTTGAAGCGCACTTATAATACTTTCACCAAATTTCACCAATATCAGTAACCTATTTTTTACACTTGTTATATTTCTTTTACCTCCGCTTACAATGTAGCTTTACCGGACAAATAATATACAAAAGTTTTCCGCTATATTTACTACACCAAAAATATTGCGCAAATCTCAAAATCCCTAAACACAATGGTGTTGAGAGACAGGAAGAGTCCATAACGACACAAGAAATTACTCTGTAGTATCTTTCAGTCCTATCTTGGGAAAAAATACTTTTGTTAACATTTTGAACCTTGTTACAACGACAGAAAGAAGTTATGACAAACACACGCGAGATAATAACATTTATTCGACGGAATAAAATGCTCAAAAGAAAAATAAATTGCTTTTATGATATCATTAACTTCCATTTATTGTCGCTTACTTAAACACATTTTACGGTTTGTTATGCTTTCGTTTTCTATAAACTTTCGACCGTCATTCTGAGACTAGATATTTACTTAGATAAAAGGGACCTAAGCCCAGCAAAAATAACTAAGCTTTAATGCTCTATGTAACAAAGTGGCATAATTTGTTTAAGTGCCTAACTTAAGAATAGGTACCAACTTATTAGATTTCTTTGCCATGGTTTTTATGTTTTGATTTTATGTAATTTACAACTTTTATATTTTGTCATAGTGCCTAATAATGGTAATAAAACACCGAGATAAACACATTATATTACTTTTAATTACACTTGAACCTGCTTGCGAGTCGCTTAGAATAAACATTATAGATAAAATATTTCATTGAAAATCAATTTTGTAATATAATTAGACATTACGAAATAAGATCAATGAGTCCTTTTTTAAATTGAATTCAAGTCGGGCAGTACCATAACACGAGAATAATTTAAACTGACATCTCGCATATAAAGGATAATATTTCATTGCAGTCTTTAGCTCGTAGTAGATTATTGTTGTTATTGCTGTACACCATAATACCGCATTCGTGAGAAGGGTAGTTATAGGTATAATACGGGCCGTCAAAATAGGGATTTTCAAATTTGTTACCTGCAACAATCAAGGAAAAAATACACAAGCTATTAAATAACACTTTCAAACCTATCGTAAGGTCTCCGTGATAGGAACGAACTATGATTTATTTTATTTCTGAAATTAGTGGAACAGAAAAACCTGTGCTGATCCAACAAAAAAATAACGATAAGATAGGCAATAGCTTCAACTAGTAATTTTCATCTGTATCTTCATGCGTTGAACGTATTACGAGTATATACTGTACCTCTAACAGTGTAGAAGTTCGAAGAAGAAAACATTTTTCTGAATCCCACAAAATATGACTGGTCTTTATTAACCCAGTCCGGTACGTCAGTTCTGGATTTTATGACAGCCAGGAGGGCTCCTTCCATGAAACAAGTGCGCATCGCAGCTTCCCACGTCTTCTGTATATTGTTCACTTTGAAGCATTTATTCAAATTCTTCACGTATTTATATTCTGAAATCATATTTTAAATTATTTTGATGAAAAGATAACATGAGTAAGAAGGGAGTGAGTTCAGAGGACGGCAGATAGGGGGAAATGGAAGATAAATTAATGAGTATTGAGCCAACTCCACATAAAGTGGGACAAGGGCAGGAAGGTGATGATGATGATGACTACTTCTTTCTTTTCCTGTCGGTACTAGTACCCACACGCATCCTAATAAGTATTTTTTGTACTCACCTTGGTCTATGGTTGGACAGGACTCATCATCGATCTTCTTGCAGACAAATGGTTTTATTGGGCTGTCAAAGTCGGTACAGAATGAAATTCTAAATTGGCCGGTGAGGTAGTCCATGAACAGACAACGTTCTAAAGGAGCTGATACGCCTGAAAATTCATCTTCTGCATCAAGCGGACTGTCAGTTCCCTTTCCTGGAATAACAATTAGAAGAATATTAATAGTATTTGATGATGCCTGATGTAACTTAATATTGGTCCGGTTCGTACTTCCCCAGTTACTAAACTCGTCAAAATAAAGTACGAGCTTGGCACGAATATTTGGACTCATCGCTATCTATCAACATTTTTAATGCCAATAAGCTCTTGTGACGAAATACGAAAACACAGGGAGAACGAAACAAAACAGAATCCTCATGGTATGGTAGACATAATTCAAGACTCTTTTAAAATGTGCAGGGGCAACTAGATGCACAATCCCATCCAAAATGTTTATTTGGCACAAATTTCAAATACATAAATTAACATACCTAACAGCTAAAAGACAGACAAGCCGCCACCGATATACTCGTGCACACCATGTACTGATTTTCTTTACGATGTTTTCCTTCACTGGTTGGAGCTCGTGTTAGGCGCATATCTTTTAAGCCTAGTTTATCTACATAAACCTTACCATCAATAGTTATGAACTCTCCAAGCTTAAACTCATCATGAAGACCGACGTATAACACCGTGGTGTTGGGAGCGTCTGTCATCGCATCGGTGAGGTTCTTCACAATCATCCATTCCTCTCCCTTCGGATAGAACAATTTGGCTCCTTCCTCATAGCAGGCCTTGAAGGCGTTGCTCCATGAACTGCCGCTGGTGTCCCAATGTAGCTTGTAAAATGCATCGTATTCTTTGATATAAGTGTAATCTTTTCGATAGAATTGCACGTATTTCGACGCCGCGTATGGTGTTATCAGTCCTGGAAAAGTTTTTTCAAATATGACTTTTGGAACTCACGCAATCAAAACACTTTTTTTTCAGTTTAGCAATACTATCAGAAAGAACGAAAGTATAATTTTTACTAACAACATAATCTTGTTTTACTTACCGAAGACCACGTAAAATAAATGTAGTCTCAACATGATGCTTCGTTGAGTGTTGATTCAATTTAAATTATTGCGCTGTCTACACTCTGCTTATAAATAAAAATAAGGCTTGAGATAGTTTTGTTGTCTATGGTCGGGCAAAAACATTATTATACAGGTTGTTGCAAAACGAAAACACTAATCATTTATATTTAAAGTAGTCAGAGCCATCTCGTCTCACTGCTCAAATAATACCCAACAGTGATTCTACGAGCACTCCTGTTCCTAGTGACCAATACCATAAAAACGAAGGCATCAAACACGGTTTGCTTCATAGCTTTCTTTACGCCGCGAGAATAACCCGCCACGTCATCGAGGCCCTACTTAGAATGTATGTGTCCAAGGGACGGCCTTATCACTATAATCCGATTTTTTTTAAACAACCTAGACAAGTTGAGAACAGTGAACAGTACAAGTACAGGCTAAAATTGCTCGGTAGGTAATGGCAAAAAATATAAATTATGATCACGCTGTATATTATATAACGTCCGCTTATCAAAGAAAGCGGGTCAAAGTTCTTTTGACAGAAATACAACAAGAGTTTCAATTCATCACCTTTATCTCAACAAGAAATATTTAGTAGGTTTAATAGATATGATTAATAATACTTTACGTATAGAGCTTATCATCGTGATGTCAATTTTGTTACTGATTCTGAACATTGAAAATAAGAACATAATAATTGATATCAACGGGATAATTACCATGATTTTGTTATTGTTGGTAATATCCCGTTAATATCAACAATTTGTGTTAAAAGAGCTTATATGAAGAAGTTGGTTAACATCTCAGCCCATACTGCATTATCTACGAGAAACTACAGGAAATACATTATTATAAGAATGATGATGCTTTGATCAGGGTCTGGGCACATCTATTGATTTTCGGATCAGCATAGTCATAATATTTTTTATAAAAAATAAACACCTTTATGCACCTAGATAAGACAAAGTTGCTGTTGTGAGCAAAATACTTATCGACACGTGTCAAATTACAAACATAGGTCATAATTTCATTGTTAGACAGTAGATAACCAAACCAGGATCATCACTAAGTATTTTACAAGCCACGGTAGTTCCCTGAAAACAAGTCACTCAATAGGTACTCGTTCACCAAATTTTGGCAAAAGCCTACATTTTGTAGAAGCTAGCATTCTATACGTGACACGTTGCACTGTTGCAAGCCTATTTGTTCAGACAAAAAAAACAAATCGATACAGCCGTGAGCTAGGTGTAAAAATTGTGAGAGTAAGAAAAATACATCAAACTCATACGAAATATTGGAACAAAGTTCCTTTTCGGACGGTATCGAGTATCGAGGATGGGGGCTACAAGAAAAAAAGCGTTTGATTTTCAATTCGATTGTCAAAACGTCATCGTGCGAAGTGCGCAGTCGCAAAACGTACGGAGGAGCATATTTCTCAATAATTTATTTGACAAAATGTCAAAGTTGAAACTTCATTCCAACCGAGTGTTCCACGGAGGTTCCATCTTTTTTTTTCTTTTAACATTTTCATGCAATCAAATTAGTAGGGGGTACCTACCTAGTAAGGGGCTCGTTTTACAAGAAAATTGAATTTGAACTTGGTCAAAAAGTCCTCTGAAAATTAACTTTTAATTGAACAAATCCAATTTGTAGGCAATTTTGTGCTTGGTTTCATTCATTTGTATTTTATAAAAGAAAATTACTCATTTAGGTGCTTCGGATACCTAATGATGTGATGTCCTATGACTTTGGCGCTTTTAGCAAAATGCTAATTTGTCTCTGATTAAATGGGTTGGGTAGGTAGTTAGGTACCTAGATAATATTTAGTCCTAAAATGTTGTTGCTGAATTTGCATAAATTAACATCCTAAGCGATATGGCGATACCGATTGCCTTTGCCCTTGGTTTGTTGTGAGAATATTATAGCGACATGTTTTCTAATAAGTGCTGACATCTATCAGACTAAGGTGAACTTACGTAAGCTCTGACTAGGTTCCTAGGTTCATACAATTTTCATGAAATATACAAAGAAGTACTGTCTCAAAACAGAGATGGCGCTTGAGATAAGAGCGACATCTGTTTTTTGAGGTCGAAAGCTTGCTGAAAAAAGTTTATGCTTGAACTTTATTTTTTCAGTCCTACTTCGTTTTAAACTAGATGGCGCTTTATATCTAGCAATCAAGTGGAAATCAGTGGTCTCGGCCTACCCCTTAAATAATTGTTTTGTTTTTCTACAAAGTTTCCTTCCAGTGTTTTCTTGTGTGTTTGTGCAAAAAAAATACGTTTTCTTAATTCTTAATTCTTTATTGTACAAATAGACACACACAGGATAATAACATAAAAAAGGACATGTACAAAGGCGAGCTTAACCCTACAAAGAGTTTTCTTCCAGCAAACCTTTGAGGCTAGAGAGATGTGCAAAATAGATAGTGGGTACATGTACAAAGAGAATGAAAGAAACAAATATTATTATTTAAACATACTTAAAAATATAATAAACATACATAGACATAAAAAACATAACATTAAAAAATATATATACATAATATATATACTAACTAAGTTATAGCATGGAATTGAATATAACATACAAAGATACATAAACAACAATAAATATTTAAAGCGATAGAAAGTGCTCCTTCAACTTATTCTTAAAAATAGTGACAGATTTGCTTTCCCGGATGACTTGAGGAATGGAATTCCACAACTTCACCGCATGCACAGTAAAGGAGTCCCCGTAGCGACTGCTTGTAAAAGAAGGAGTTTTAAGCAGAAGAGATTTAGCAGATCTACAAGGGATGTCACGTGGAACAAGATACTCAAAACGTTCACGAAGATAAGGAGGGGAGATAGGACAGAAAAGGATTTTAAAAAGAAATGTTAAGACATGAAGGTCCCTACGACGACGAATAGGGAGCCATTTGAGCTGAGATCTGAACTCTGAGACGTGATCAAACTTGCGCAGACCGTAGATGAAACGAATGCACAAGTTTTGGAGACGTTCTAGCTTCTCCAGTAATTCCTCTGAAGCATCAAGAAAGCAAATGTCGGCATAATCAAGCAGAGGCAACATTAGGGACTGAGCAAGAGTAACTTTCGTTCTGAAAGGAAGGAATTTCTGGAGACGCTTTAGGGATTGAAAAGTGTAATGAATCCGTTGACTTATATCAGAAATATGGCTGGCCCAGGATAACCTACAGTCGAATGTCACGCCTAGATTCTTGGCCTTCACAGAATAAGGTATTGTCATACCATCAAAAACTACAGGAGGCATGTTAGAGTCACTGGCGATATTAAGCATGTATGGGCTTCCCAACAATAGAGCTTGTGATTTGGATGGATTCACAAGTAGACCGAACGATTTCGCCCATACACTAATATTAGCCAGATCTTTATTAATTTGGGTGATACCTGTAGCAAGCTCCTCAACTTTAAAACTGTGGTATATCTGTAAGTCATCTGCATACAGATGGCAGCTGGAATCGATGACCTGAGTGATAGAGTTAATAAATATAGAGAAGAGAAGTGGAGAAAGAACTCCCCCTTGCGGAACACCCGCAGATATGTCGCACCAGTCTGAACAAGACTCATCCATGCGAACACACTGAGAGCGTCCCGAAAGGTATGAAGTAAACCAAGAAATTACAGTTTGCGAAAAATTTAAAGAAGAAAGAATGGCTAAAAGAATGTCATAGTCCACTGAATTAAAGGCACTACTAAAGTCAAGCAGTACTAGAAGCGTAACACACTTGTTATCAATGGCCCAGCGAATGTCATCAGTAACTTTAGTAAGAGCAGATACGGTGCTGTGACCAGGTCTAAAGCCAGATTGGAAAGGACTAAGAAGGCTATACTGTGAGAGGAAATGAGACAGCTGTTTGTGGACTACATATTCAAGAGTTTTAGACAGGATAGGTAGAATGGAGATGGGACGGAAATTGGAAACAGTGGTAGGATTTGAAGTTTTAGGAAGGGGTAACACAAAAGCTTTTTTCCAAACAAATGGGTAAGCACACGACAAAAGGGAGTGATTTATGATGTGAGTAATAGCAGGCACCAGTTCCAAGGAAAGGAGTTGTAGCATTTGCACATGAATACCATCAATACCCACCGCTTTGGTTGAAATGGACTTCAGGAAAACCACAACTTCATCTTCAGTAACTTCATTGAAAACGAAAGAAGGGCAATCAGGAAAAGGCAAAATAGAAAGGGAGTCGAGAGTGGCACGTTTTTGAGCATTATCTAAAGTAAACGGAGATTTGGAGAAGTGCAAATTAATTGTATTAAGGTCAATGGTGATATTAGAGTTGTTAGAAGTGCTAGCTTTACCCAAACCTAATGAGTTAATAAATTTCCACATCTGAGAAGGGTTACAGGAGTCAAGGGACTCATGTATATAACGACGCTTCGCATCTCTGCAAATTTTAGTGCAACGATTTCGTAATCTTTTATAGCATGCAAAGTTGTCATCAGTAGGAAACCTTTTGAATAAGCGTTTAGCTTTGTCACGCTTTGACATAGCCTTTTTAACAAGAGGAGTGAACCAAGGAGAAGGTGGATGTTTAATCTTAACCATCCTAAGAGGTGCGTGTTTATTAAATAAGGCCAGGACAATGTTATTGAAAGAAACTACCTTCTCATCGATGTCAACCGCATTTATAACGGGAGACCAATCAATATTCGTGGCTTCATCCCTTAAACACTCCAGATCAATATCCTTGAAATTCCGCAAAGGAAGACATTTGGGTTTGCGTCTTGGACAACGAATTTTATAAGAAAGGTACAAGAGGTCATGGTGAGAAAAAGGTGCGGTGAGCTGACCAAAAATAACAACCCGATTAGGATTGGAAACAAGAATTAAGTCCAAAAGAGAAGGGGTGGAATGAGGAGCATAGTGGGTAGGAGATGGGAGAGGAAGAATGTGCATGTTCACAGAAGAGACTAAAGAGAGAAGTTTATGGGCTTTTGGTTTTCTTAGTGAAAGGTAAGTTAATTAGGTACCTACTTATCTACTGAATCAACTTTTAAAGTACCTACTTCATCCTTTCGTGCCCCTGCATCACCATAGTTTTAGATAAAAAACTAAATTTATTCCTATTTTTATGCCTGGGACACGAAAGGAGTACTTTAAAGTTGATTCACCTGGAAACTAAAATTAATTATAGGTTGGACAATTTTCATAATTGGACCAAATTCGTGTTGATAAAAATTCCTATTGAACAATTTTCATAGATGGACGAATATCTAACTGGACGAAATTCATGGAAAAAATTATGATTGGACGAAATTCGTGTTGGATCAAATTATTGTTGGTCATTAGTTCTAGTTGAACATTAATCGTGCAAAGATGTACCTATTCCTTGTTTTCCTTGGCCTTGAAGACAAGACCAATCATTTTTTATCCATACCGTTAGCTTTTTATGAATTTAATAGGTAGGTAAGGATTTATAGGGAATGGTAAGAAAATAAGCAAAACGTTGGTACCTATTAACTAATTTTAATTTAGTGACTGAGTTCCTAGATAAAGTTAATAACAATTTAAAAGTCAACTGCTAATCTATTTAATGATAACATTACTACAAGCAAAGTAATACAGCCAAAAATTTTATCCGCATTGCTTGTTGGTTCGTCTTGTACACTTCTGTGTGCTTTTATCTGATCAGGTTTGCCTTCATCAGAAGCCATGTCTTCGTAAATCTTATTATCTTCTGGCTTCGCAGACACTGTTGCTAGTCTGGTCGTTGTAAAGTCTTTCTCATCATTTTTTTCTCTTTTGTTTGTGGCTGCTTTTATTTCTATAGCAGCACTTTCAATAGCTGCAGTCGTTGTTTCGACAAGAGATAAATCTAATAAGCCTTGATTAGTCACTATGTAAGTGGAAGTTTTGGGTGTGGTAGGACTAGTTTTTTCTTTGGTTTGTGCTGAATCTTCAGTTTTCTTTGTACTGTTATCACAATTGAGGAGATCTCTCACATCTAGATAGAAAAGCTTCCCATTCAGTTGAGTTTCATCGTAGTATTCGTAGTCTTGAGCTTGGTTTTCGTCTTCTGCGAAAGCTTGCGGAGTGTTTTTGTCTGCTTCTGCTTCAGTACTCTTGGTCCAAGCTTCCTTGAGAGCCGCGTCCGGAATACATTTCAAGTTTTCAATGGCGATTTTCAAATGCTTGTTTAGTGTCTTGTTCATGAGCGAGATGAACCAGTCTAAACAGCAATTGCAGGGGAAGTTGTTATCTGAAATGAAGATAAAATAATTTTAGCAAAGTTTTACGATGAGCTATAACGAAGTAACGTGGCCCACAACTGTTTAGTTCACGTACTCGTCTCGGCAGGATAAATGTTTGCATAGATTTGAATGTGGTATTACACTTATTTTGGACCTGGGACCTGGAAACACCACTGTTGGTAGGTAGGTACTTACAGTTTCTAATATACACAGAGAGTTTTAACGTGAATATACGTATTTGGGTTTAAAAATGTAGTTAGTCTCATGGAAAAACCGAGTAAAAGAAAGTATAATTTTTTCTGGTAAGATTTTAATAAAAACATGTTCAAACATACCTTCAACATCAAGGTTGCTGTTGGTATTGTAGAAATTGTTGCGGATAGGTCCCATCACAGTTGGTTTTAACTCCTTTATATGATTTCCTCTTAAACTAAGAGACAACAAAGAGTACAATCCTTCAAAAACCTTGTCACTTTCTATTTCTGTGATTTTGTTTCTTGCAAGGGATAGAGAATGCAGCTTTCCGAGTCCGTTAAAAGCTTTCTCATCCAACATTTGGATTTTATTCTCTTGCAGATTCAGAGATTTCAGACTTTCAAGAGCTTCAAATGTATTATCTCCGATGACTTCTAAAGCATTGTTGCCAAGATCCAATTTCTCCAAATTCTTCAAACCCTCAAAGGTAGCGAAGTTCAAACTGAATACCTTATTTCTATCGATTTCCAGTTCTTTCAAATGTCCGAGATGAATGAACGCTCTGTCGTGTATTGTGTTTATTTCATTATTTGTAAGGAATAGCTTCTCTAATGCTGGCAAATCCACGAATACATTTCTATTGATTTCTGTTAAGCTGTTTGTGTCTAAGCTTATAACTTGCAAGGACTTGTGATGTGCAAATGCATGAGGGCCTAAACTTGTGATTCTGTTATCTCTCAGTGTGATTTCTTCAACAGCACTCACGTTTCCAAAAGCGAATGGTTCTATCCGCTCTATCATTCCATATTTTATTTCATATTTTACGACTGAGTTAGCTTCGACAATAGAGTTCGTGGGAACGAACGTAAGTGGTATCCCTCTTGAGTTTGTGAATGTGATTTTATGGGCGTTCTTTAACGACATGAAAGATTTCCAAGCGTTGTGTTCGTTTGAGACCGTGGCGACTGTTAGGAAGCAATCAGCACTTTTGATCTCATGCGAGTCTCTGTCTTTGGTGCAAAAACACTGCACTAGATTTGTGTTGTTGTGAGATGGGTCGCAGATGTTCGAGGATATGTCTCGTTTCTGATGCTTCAGCCATTTTGCGTCGACGAGTACTGATGTAGCGCATGCAAGTGTGACGATCTTCCAGAAAGCCATTTTTCTCAATCCTGAAATTAAGAAACATTAACTTAGATTTATAAAGAGAAGTAATGTTTATGTTACAAAAGTATTACCTAAGTAGGTACTTAATTCGTTTTCATTAAAAAAACCAAAACCGAAACAGAGGAAAACCTAAATATTATGTAACTTTAAATCTTCGATCAAGAACACTATAGATGCAGCGTGACGTACAAAATCAAAGCTAGATTCTGTTCGCGTGACAAAAAAGTTTTAAGTAAGACCAAATTACACCTTTTGCACTTATTAATAAAGTCACAAATCCTCAAATATTATCTTATACTTACGATCATTCATCACGAAAAACGTCAAATTCTAAACACGACCAGGGGGGTTATTCGCGTTCGTTTTTTCGTTCGTTTGATGAATATTCGGATGCTTCTTACTACGAGCTACATTGTATTCAGTCGATAAGATCAACGTTAAAACACGGTCCTAACCTAGGACCAAATATTCCAAACCGAAAAATTGGCCCTTGAATTCAGAAATCGTTTTAAGAAACATCCGAATATTCATCAAACGAACGAAAAAATGAACGCGAATACGGCCCCTGAGCTGTTATTTACCGAGACGGTTTTGCTGCGCTGACCCTAAATCTATAATATGCTTGATCGAAGCTTTAAATACAGTTTTTTATATTATTATACAAGTATGGTAAGCAGTCAGTACTGTTTGCTTATTCTGCTCTGACTCATATCCGTTGCTTGGTAACTTTACAAGAATTCACGAATGACTTCATCAATATTTTTGATTTCTATGGATTCTTCTAGTAAATATCATTGAGTATTTAATACTACACTAACAACTGTTAGACATCCAAGCTCTGTATCTAAAAACGCAGTTTTTCTACGGTGATTGAATTCAAAATATTTGCTTTTCATGAGTGATCGTAGTAGGTTATTAGGACAATGAACTATGTGTTTGGGTCTTGGTGGGAAATTCCAAATAATGTTATTGCTATCCATTTCAATTTCCTGAAATCTTTTTCGAAGATTGAACTAACATATGGACATGACGTAACATCTTGGCAGCCCGACGGGAGACAAGTTCGTCGGTCAAGGAAACATTGGAGTCATGATCTCGACGCTTTCGTATGACATTGGTAAGGAAAACTCAGAGATGATAGAGACCTTTTAATAAGCCAAGGGGTAGAAAAAAAAAATAAACCTTTCTAAATTTTTTTTATTCATATCTCGCTATCACAGAACTAGCTCCTTTCTTACACTCACATACCTATTCGCAATAACACAGTCCATCCATCGAGCCCACCGGTTAGAGAGAATAAAAAAAACAGGACCCCTACCATAGCATTAATATTCAATAGACATAAAATACATTATCCTCTCTAAAATGGGCTCGTTTATATACTCCACGTTCCAGTGGTTTACCAGCCCTTAATTCTAAAATACAGTCCTCATTAACAACGAAGTGAGCTCATTTGTCGAGGGCACGTGCACTAAATAGCCGAGATAATACAAGAGTTATTCGCGAGACAAATTGGGGCGACAGGTGACTCCGGACTTATTTCATTCCAAATGTAAGCACTGTTTAGAACATGGTGCGATGGAATCTTATAGAATGAGATGATGAACTGAGAACTTTTGGGAAAAATGAGAAAATAATCTAAAATGAAAGGGCAACCTGCTAAAAAGTTTAAGAATAGTTGACGACCTCTGTGGCGCAGTGGGTAAAAACCCGCTTGGGACGCAGAAGGTTGCGGGCTCGATCCCCGCCGCGGGATAAATGTTTGTATGATCTGCAGATATGTATCGCGGGTCTGGGTGTATATAAGTTGTATATCAGTTATTTGGTTCCCATAGTACTTACAAGTTTTGCTTAGTTTGGGGCTAGATGATGCTGTGTGAAAAATATCCAGCATTATTTATTTTTATTTTATTTTAGTTATACAATAAAATCACGCCCGTTTCCCGTAGGGGTAGGCAAAGGCCAAGAATTTCCACTTCTTAGACGTTCAGGACATGAAATTACTTAACATTGGACAATAATCCTAATAGGTTTGAATAGGATTTAAAGAGATTTTGTCCTGCTGCAAGAATCGAACTCGCGTCTCAGCCGCAAATTCGTCCGCCATGTCAATATTGTTAATTTCGTTGAAAATCGTGCTAAAATCCACTACCACACTACTATTTTGTCTGTGGCTTGATTTTCACAGTAATTTTTTACTCCTCGGATCGTACCGTCATTTTTCACCGTGGATTAGTTCGACGCCAGGTGGCTAGGTCGAACTCCAAAATCGAATTTCTATTTGTAATTTTACGGAATTCAATTCGAATGGTAAAGTAGTAATGTTTTGAGTTGGCAAAGGAAAGAGTGGCACTGAATACATAAATGTTTCTATTGTCGATTTAAAGTTTCAATTTTGTGTCAATGAAATGGAAGAGTTTCGGCTTGCGGAAGTTTTTTTGCAGATGTAAATGACAAGACCTACAGTTTTCATCTGACCATAGAATACATTGAAATAAAAGAAGAATTAAAAAGAGAGGAAGAGAAAGAAAAGAAATAAAAACATAAAATCTCCGAATATTTACCTACACGGAACTAAAATCTCTACATTTCTAATCTCGCAAATTAAAGATATGATCGTTATACGACACCCATATCAGAATGATCCGTATATGTATAGAAACGCCTACATAGCAATAACACGCTCAAAGGCACTATAATATACATCTACTCAGTGGACGCATTTACAAAGATCGCAGTCGGTAATGTAGGAATGGCGATTCAGCAGATATGGTAGCATCCGAGACGTGAGCTAGTTCGACTATGGACTTCTTTCAAAATATGATAAAGTTTCCCATCTGCCTGTATAAACGCAAAAGCCATCGAAATAATCAAATAGAAAGTTCTGCTCAGATAAACATACAACAAATACCTACCTAACTAAGCTTCTATGTAATTAAATTAAACTAACAATAAAATAAAATAAACACACGAGTATTTACAGAACCTATGCTTATACACATTTTCTAATTTACGAAACGCAGCAACAACTACAAAACAATAAACAAACATACAAAATGTAATCCGAAAGGGGGCGCTGGGAACCGGGACATAGAAAATAAATTCCGGCTCTTTTTTTCTCTTTTCTCTTTTTTTTAATAATGCTGGTCGTTTTCACACAGCATCATCTAGCCCCAAACTAAGCAAAGCTTGTACTATGGGAATCAGATAACTGGATATACTAAATATATACTTTTTGTTTGTAAATAAGTACCTACATACATATTAAAAATAACCCAGACCTGAGATAAATATTTGCAGATCATACATACATTTATCACGCGGCAGGGATCGAACCCGCAACTTTACTTGTAAGGTTGTATATTTCTTGTGACGAAATAAATATTATCTTATTATTACATGAAGCCCTCCGGACATTTTATAAGTAGTCCACAATGCCTCGCTATTACTCTAGGAGAACTCAACTCAAAAATAACCAATGTATCAGCGCGGCAACTAGCGCGTTTTCTATGTAAATGTGGTTGAGTGCTAGGACAAATTGATCGCATTATGCACAATAATTTATTCCGGCCATCACAATGAAGACATTAAGATTTCGGGTGGCCCAGCCCAGTGAATATAAATATCAGTTAGTCATGTATTTATAGCTACTTGTTTTTTAAACCACGTTTTAGTTTGAAGAAATCGTCTACACTTACTCATAGTTTAAAAAATAAAATACACAAAGTGCGGAAAAAAAGTAACAAAAAATAGTAGCAGATAATTTAAAAGCTCAAAGCAACGAACGACAACGGAAATTTACGCAAGGCTAATTCTACGTCTAAAAGTTTCCTTTGAATCCTTCGGGATACAAACTTTAGGGTGATGTCAATTTTTTTTCGCTCCCTTGGAGTTAGGCCAGCAGTTTGGAAAAATATTTGTCTTTAGTAGAAAAATGACATACTTGCCAAAAAAGTAAGTTCGTATGAGTCAGTGGCCAACTCTAGACGGAGATTTAGGCCGCCTTAAGGCCGTCATGGCTTAACGACTTAAATACCCGGGACTGACAATTCAACGTGTCCATCGGCGATCACCCATCCACTTACAGACCGTTTAGAACGTTGCTTAACTTCGGCGATCTATCAAGAACGACAAGCAAGCACGACCACGCTTCTCTCGTGGTTACGTACCTAAATCTATACTATGTTAGCTAGACGCTAGAGATTGGGAACGATATGTCTTGACAATTGCGAACCTTCGCTAGTAGAAGAGGTATGACAAAAAGAAGAAGAAAACAGTACTAAAGTCATCGACATAGTGCATTTGATTATTTGGATTAGCAAGCTCAAATGACCAGCTACATGCGGATGATTATTACTACGGAAATGTGTTGATGACCTCTAATACCCTGAATGCGGTCTAGCTTTTATCTTTGTGACTAATGGCATGTCCATCCGAATTGGTAACCCGGCCTATATGTGTCGTGTAAACATCATTTACAGCTTGCCCAAGTTTACAAAACCTCCCGTTGCGTGGGTGAGCTTTTGAGCAAGATTTACGATACAGTAATAAAACGTATAAATCAATATCCAATTTTCAATTTAAATTTTCGAGACAACCTTGAAAATATTTGAAGTTATATAAAGCAATTTGTAATATGCACAAACGTGATGAAAAGCTCGATACTCAAGCCACGTGCTGCCATATTTTTCGAGCTTTGATGTAACCGCATAATTTTTCATAATATGAGAAGAATTTAATAGAGACTTTTTTTGTTTGTTGGATTCTGTGGTAGTAAGTACATATTTTAATATTAAGGAGTTTCTCAAAAAGTTCATATCATTAAATATGTGTGTTTAGTTCAAATCTGGCTTGATAGGAACCAAGTCCCGATGACTGATTGAGACACTTCATGAGCATTTGGTGACAATGCTACACTTTGGCAACAGTGAGTCGATTAGTTGGTAAAGTCAGGAGCAGTTAAGACTGTCTATATTAAATTTCTTCTGATCTCATCACATAATTCTCTTTTGAATCATTTGTATCAGTTTACGGTTAACTGAGTATTATTTATTTCAATGATATTTTATTTTACATTAAAAAATAAATGCATGTCAAAAATTAAATAACGTGGAATATTTTTACTTTTCTTGAGATATAAAGTTGTATCACTAGTTCCATAGGTATCGGTTAAAAATAATTGTTAACCGATTATTACATAATTATTACGGGGGAATATCCACATTTTTCTTTAATGGTACTAAGGATACAAAGTTGTGTCACTTGTACCATCAATGGTACAAGTCAATGGTACTACTGACACTAAGGCAAAATAAATAGTTGCGATTTTGATGAGGTGCCAAACTATTTAGTTTATTGTCAGGGTCAAAATTAAGCTACATTTATACTTGAATGAAAGAATGGCCACGGGTAGGCCGCCTATACCCATCAACGTTAAAGGTTGCGGGTTCGATTCGCGCCGCGGGACAAATGCTCGTATTATCTACAGATAAGTATTTAATTTTGTCTCGGGTCTGGGTGTTTTCTATGTATAATGTATGTATTTACAAAACAAAAAGTATATAAGTAGTATATTACCCATAACACAAGCTCTGCTTACTTTGGGGCTAGATGATGCTGTGTGAAAAGTCCAGCATTATCTATTATTTTATTTATTTATCAGTGGGTGATTTCAGCTGTGAATGATGATAAAGAGTTTTATAATTACAATCGTACGCTATCTAATAAAACTTAAGTCTTTACCATCTGTACTAAATGATTTATACAGCGTCAGCGTCTATGCCTACACTCAGCGGGACGCTATAATGTCTGGGACCTTGTTTAAGATGGAATAGGCTATTATAATTATTGATAATGATAATATTACACATTGCTAGATGAGTAAACAGTAAAATAAACAATACTCAGTCGTTCTGTACACAGCTGTTATTAAAATTACCTTTGTGTAATTACGTTTGCTTGTCAATTACTGCAGCTTGACGGAATTTAATAAGATGCTTATTGATAACCTACATAAGCCTATTTAAACATCTAACACAGAATAAAACATGAAAATCTTCAAAGATATTAAATAAGACTTGAAATCATCAAACGAATGAGACAGAATCGAACTAAATTGACATCCTTTACTTTATACATAATTTGATGATAAAAATATGAAACATCGAGCAGATTTTCCTGTGTTTATATTGAAGCGGATATCGCTTGCGACATGTTTGGCGATTCTTTGACGTTTTCTTTGGAGATGAGCAAATTATAAATAACAGTACGTACTTATCTAAGTACAGAAAGAGAATGGAAAAATGGTCTGCCCAGCAGTGGAATCGAACGGGATGTTTAAATTCTATTGAGTTAGAGAGTTGGTAGCAAATAACGCTTACGTCTGAGTAAGCTTTTCAACTGTATGTATTTATCATTCATCTGCTAGAACAATTGTACGCTTGATGCCTCAGTTTCTTCAAACGCGACGACCGTCATAAAACCACCGTCTTTTCGTATTATGTAATATGCTGATCTAGTGCACGATATAGCATCGCGCAATCTAGTGATATATGCGACCATCGCTAAAACCATCATGAAGTTTTGTAGCGTGATCACATCGCGCGTACGTCAATTTAGGAAACCTAATTGATTGTTTGACGCCATAGAAGAACTAAAACAAATCCTTTTGCTCCATACGGTCCAATCCTGATCCTTTGTCACGTAGCCTACAAGCTCAATCGCCAGTTGACTACCAAATTCAGGAACCTATTTCCAGCTGCGACATTTTTCTGCTACTAATGATTTCTACTATGTACTATTTCCACGTCTAGCTCTTGCATTCATTATTGAAGACTGAAGAATGGCCAGATCAGAATAACTCTAAACAATATCTTGTTTATTAGCAAGAATCTAATGAGAGTGAAAAAAATGCATCTTTAAAAATACTAACTAAAGTTATTCTATATTATCATCCAAAGAAAACTATCATCATTTTACGACCGTGATAAGATGGTGACCATACCACGAAAACCTACTTATGTGAATATTCAAACACTTGCAGCTCCACCTAGGTTACCTACTCCCACTCTGAGTATACTCGGAGATGCATTGAGAATGTTTCATTATTCACAGCCTTGCCATGCAAATATTCAATATTGCAAATTGAATTTAAGCTAGAACTCGTGTGGTACAAGATGTTCATGAGGTGCTTGACAATATTGTATTAACTTAATCATTTACCTACTCTTTGATCAATTTATTCTTAAACAATATTTTCTGATTGATCAAGAAGTAAATGAGAAAGTATTGAAATGGTTGTATGGCGCTTAAAAAATCAGAGAATAATATCAGAAAACTATTTTAATTATTATTTTAAATATAAGAGTATTTGTTTTTACAATTCTGTTTTCAGAATCCCAAATCTGATATTTTAAGAGCTGTTTTCACTTACAAAAGCATATACCTATTTTTATATAACAATATTATATTCAATTGATATCCTTTCATAACAGAGTGAACTATTATTAAAAATTCTTTATCAAAAATTAATATTAATACTGTATAATATTAATTAGTAACTTCAAAAACTTACTTTAGTTTATTCAAAAAGCACCCAAATCTCCAGCAAATCAAACGCTCATAATTACAGTCACAATAATCCAATCCACAGTTACAATCCGAAACACATCACATGTATTTTTCGAAATAGAAGCGCTCTTGATAGGTGTTGCCACGTCGGGCAGCAGGAATAGACTGACGCACAAACGAAAACGTACCCTGCAGGCTGCACGACCAATTCTTTAATAATGACACATTATTGTTTATTGAATAAACAGATTAAACAGTGCATAGAGAATAGTGTCATCTTCTGCCGTAGTCAGAAAGGGCTACTGAATTTGTTTATCAACAAACAAACCATTATGATAAATCTATTAACGAGCTGTATGTTTAAAATGTTTGTTACAATTTTTAGACTTCATCAAGGGCTGGATGAATTTTACTTACTTAAAATGTTGATTACATTACAAATAAACATTCATATTTTAATAAGTTATTATACTCGTACTACATATAAAATACACTATATAATAATAAACTACCGTCCGAAATAAATAATGTAAACTCACTTAACACATTTAAAAAAAAACTAGCTCATCAAATTCTTCAAGATCGAACACTGCTAACCAAATAAAATGTGTTAGGTGGGATAACCTTCACCTTAGAACGATCTTTATAATGCTACTGTAAACTTTTCACAAGTTAGTGACAGTGTAATGTCTTTTTGTGAATAAATGATATTAAACCTTAAACCTTAAATTACATACAAAACTTTATTTGGGGAATTTTATGAAACGTGTTCTGAAATCAGTTTCAGTATTTTACTTTTCCAATACATATGTATTAATTCCAATTGGCATTATCAAATGCAAGTTTCAAAACTGTTATACCAACTATGGCCAAAATGGATAAAACTTTCAAGTGTTTATCGATTTTAGTTATTCAATATAAGCTGCTGTAGAAAATTGAGTGCTTACTAAAAATGTAATCAGTCGAGAGGGTGGATAAAGCACCTATAACTAAACTGGTTACCTACGTGGCGGTCAGCAGTAGTGCACTGTATGATGACAATAATACGAGAACCTTTAGGACACTACTAGTTTTCAAATGCATACCAAGAACTGACGAACTCTGTGGCGCAGTGGGCGAAGGCCCGCCTGCGACGCAAAAGGTTGCGGGTTCGATCCCGCGGCGGGACGAATGTTTGCATGATCTGCAAATATTTGTCTCGTGTCTGGGTGTTTCTGTGTATAATATGTATGAACATATTTACAAACAAAAAGTATTTAAGTAGTAGGTTCATTCATATAGTACCTACCCATAACACAAGCTCTGCTTACTTTGGGGCTAGATGATGCTGTGTGGAAAAGTACAGCATTATTATTATTATATTATAATTAAATCCAAGGATTTTTTGAACCCACGACCATGCCAATCCCCGGTAATGCTAACTGAGATAATGGCAAACACTTATTTCGAAATTCGAAATATTAATAACTGCATCTACAATCTATTTGTTACTTAAGTAACTATCAATACTCATCAAGAAATTGGTTTACACGGTTGTAATGTGCAAAGGAGTGATATTATGTACATTAGAAAATCGACCACGCGAAAAAAAAAATATGTGTACAAAAAATAAGTCTTTGTGCTGCTTATTACGTTAACGTCAAACCTTAGTTTAACCCCACGTTGACACATGTCAAAACAAAACTGTTACCACACAAAGCGTTTTATGTACGAGTATTTAAATATCGTTTTTCTAGGGACAGTTTTTTAGTTAGACTTGGTCTAAACTTGGCTCATTTTCTTGTAATAAGCCCCTGTGTGTTTAGCACCGGAACCGCGATCAAGTAAAAACATAAATATATACCAAACCCAAAAAAAGCGTGGCAAAATAATATACCCTCATTTAAAACAAAATGGTCACCCTATCCAGCACCATTTTAGTGCTCTCGATAGTTGATCGTAAATGGAGCTCACCTCGCATGATCGATGAAGGCAATCATTTTTATAACAATATTGTAGGCATTTGCATTGAAGATGAAATGAGCTAAGATAAGTTATTGATAATAGTGAAAAGTTTATTCTAAGATAAACAAAGCTGTAATAAATGTGATAGTTGTTCATTGTGACTAGTGACAAAACCACGTGTGCCTTGAGCTCGTACGGCGAATAAAATTGAGTATGTAGTGGTGCAAACTAAATAAAACTGGTCGAAGTGACGCGTGATTCGTTGTGCATTTTAGGCTCAAGGGATTAGCATTGCCATTCAGCATGGCAAAGCCGCCAGTTTTGTCCTACTGGCAATGACCCGGTTCAATTGTACCTATAGATTGTTTTAACGATCCTTGGATAGCTTGAGTGATTCTATTGTATATTGTTCTAGTGGACCCGGGCGCGACTTCGTCTGCGCATTGTTTCGTCATACAAACTTTAGAGATAGAACTACCTTGTTCCAATCCAACCCATGAAAATACTAAATTCATTTTTGGATTTGCTGTCTTTAAAATTGTTCAGTTTCTTGGTTTATGGCTTCTGCGACTTGCTGTCACAATTCTGCCAAAAACTAAAATTGTTCAAAACATAGTAGAACGAAATGACATCGTTATTTTGAAAAGTCAAAAAAAAAGATATAAAGGCTCATTAGACTCTGATTTTAAGAAGTTTAAAATCAGAGTCAAGTCATAGTGCATACAATGGTGGAACAATGCAAGATGCCCTCAATTTTCACCGCTCTGATAACGATATGAGCGTGATTGATGTATTCTTAAAACTTCATAGTCTTTCGTCTATCCTGTTCAGTAGAAAAAGAAGTAGATGCCCTCCACGGGAATATTCAGAAGTTTTATTTGATAGTGGTCTATATTATTAGGTACAACTTTTGGTCTGTGGACAAAAACAGTAACAGCCGAAAAGAAACATTGATTTATATACAGATTCAAAGGATTCTCGAACTCTCTATCTGCAAAAAAAAATGAGGTGTTTAACTCCCATTTTTATTTGCGTCTCTTCTTAAAGATGGAGAAAATAATCAAATTATTTTTGATGCTTTGCATAAAATAATTTTTATGTAGAAAATTGCAGATAAATATTTATCTTTGACACCAGAATGTTTGCTTCAAAGACGGAACGAGAACAATGTGTTTTCTATCCTGTTGTATTTGTTATAAAATTTTACGCTACTTTTTGTTTACATAACGCAATTGTAACATATGTTGGATATTTGCTGGAAATAAATCGTATCTTGAATAAAATGTAACAGACATATATCCCCAAGGACGATTGATAATTCTGAAGTAGCTGATCTAAGAAAGACACACAAGAAAACAAGAAAGAAAATTCATTTTTTCAGCACAAAACGACACAAAGATAAACAAGATAAAACAGAGTAATAAATTAAGATAAGATAGATTGATGGATAGATAGATAGACTTTATTGTACACCTATACAGAGAATATATAAAAATAAACAAATTGTGCAATGGGCAGGCATATCGCTGAGAGCGATTTCTTCCAGGCAACCATTTGTATGGACAGGATAGTCGAATACAGAAATACAGCGGTGTATTAAAGTACAGACAAAGCTAGGTACTAAAACTAAAATGTACATACATGGTAAATGTTGAACAATTACCATGTATGTATTTTGTTCGTCCGCTTGCTGAATAGGTCATGATCAGCATTTGGAGCCAGACGCTGTTTTTCAGCCTTACCCATAGTTTTTCAGTTCAAAAAATAAATTACCAAGTTAACTGATCTGACTACAAAAGTTGTAAAACTGTGAAGCAGGCTCAACGCTCCAAAACTAGATTCTACTCTAGGTAAGTTTTTTTTTCTGTCGGACTAAACTTTTAATACCAGTGTGTACAGATTTTTGAACTGAGAGTAGAGGCACTAGCTTCCTCTGATGCCTAGTATTTTGAGAAAAAGTACCGGCCTGGATAATTGTTGTTGAACTTGCGATGTTAGCTGGAAAGATTTTACTACGCAAACAGACAATAATAGCTTTGAATGTAGACTGTAGAAACAAAGAATACTAAGATTGTTTTAAACAGTCTCATAAACTTTTACTCGTTCTACTTTTAAAACTGTTATTTTCACTTAAGTACTTCTTAAGTATATAAGAATCTAAATCTGAAAAATCTCATAAACTTGAAAAGCAGAGCAAGTTAAAGTTGAATAAGAAAAACTTCAAAATGCGTTTCACCATTATGATTTATTTTGACGAATTCTGGCTTAGTGACCCTTGAACCCGAGTTTATACTCATTGCCACTTATTGCCAAGATTGGTGTCAAGCATCCATTGTTGATGCAAAAGAATGCACTCTACTGTCATCAGTTGACACGTGCATCAGACCGACCATGTTTGATGTGTGAGGCCTCAAGTGAGACACAAAGTTAATCAACATTTTGATATTAATTATCTTACTGGCTGCGACAGTTTTATACTTTTGCTATCAGTATCGTTCACAAATGTTCTCTTTAATTTGTTTTGCTTAATAAATTAAAAAAAACCGGCCAAGTGCGAGTTGGACTCGCACACGAAGAGTTCCGTACCATTATCTATAAAAACGGCAAACAAAATTAAATCACGTTTGTTGTATGGGATAAATATTAAATATTTATTTTATTAAATTTTTTATTATTTTTTTGTTATAGCGATATAGATATAGAAATACGTCATCTGTGAAAATTTCAACTGTCTATCACGGTTCATGAGATATAGCCTGGTGACAGACGGACGGTCAGACAGACAGCGAAGTCTCAGTTATAGGGTTCCCGTTTTACCCTTTGGGTACGGAACCTTAAAAACTTTCGTAAACTTGTCAACAAATGTATCAAACACCATATTATTATGGCCAATGATCATAATCTTGCTCTACAAAATACGTATACGTACGTAAATATGTATAGAGAGTGTTGTAACCACGAGCCTAAACAATTGCAGCTGCGCCAAGCTCAGCCAACAGTTTTTGTGTGTTACCGCGGGAGATTTTGTTAACGTAAAACCACAGACTACACTCGTTTTTATGCGTTATTCTACGCTGGGCTCGGTAAACACAAGAGTTTGATCCGACACAAAAAACTGACTGAAATATTTTTTTCCCTTATGTGTTTCACTGATATAGATAATCAATCAGCCAATGGGAGAGCTACTTTTATTTTGATGGAAAATATACTTTTTAGCTTTTTACAAACTTCTCTAGATACGTCACTTATAATGCTTGAGATTACACTTCTAACCTGACTACAAAGATAATAGGACCACCTAGAAGAAAGGGTGTTATTGAAACTCATAATTATCTAATCGAACTTTTAACTTGTACTTTTTACTTTTTACTACTACATTCCAGGTTATTAATACTTTAGATAATTAGATTAATTTACATAAGTGTTGTTACTGTGCTATATTTTCTCAACTTTTCATTATTTTTGTGTGCAATATTAATTCTATTTTTTAAACTTATACTTATTACTTACACTGTATAAATAGAACGAATTGGTACCAACTGTAATGTTACTTCTAACTCTTATAAATAAATCAATCTTAAATTTAAAAGAAGTCAAAAGAAAACTTTGCCACAAAACTGCCTCTTCGTATTATTTTGTAAGTTTTTCTGTACAAAGTCAACCTTTGCTATTATTACAGTCTCTCCATGAAACCTAAGTCCATAAAGATCTAAGCCGAGCACGTAAGCTGACTTAACCACGTTCATCGAATTTCCTTTGCCGTTATATAACCTTGAAAAAAAATGTTTCATCATTATCAAACCTCAGTTTCAGTCCTGCACGGGTGCCAGTCTATGCATTTTAAAATCTTTGAAGATCCCTACTATGAGGTTAAAAGAATTCTGGAACCTAGTTCCTTTTCAGATGGTATCGGATGGGGGCTAGACGAAAAATAGTGTTCGATTTTTGCGTCCGTGGTCACGGCACATGTTTATGTCAAAACTTTTTTTTAATAATCTGTAGGTACCGGCCTTTTTGACGAAAGAAAAAGACGCTGATACTTACAATTTGTACGGCACTAACGTTTTGGTCTAGAATTTCTGTATCGCGCAGTTTTTATTTGACTAAGCGTTTGTGGCTTGGAAGGAGTAGAGAGTAACCGAGAGCTTATCTCGGTTTCAACATTAATTCATTTAGGTTGCATTATTCTCAAAGGAATGGTATAAAAGAATATCTGAGAGAATTACTGCTGTGGATTAAATAATTAACTAAAACCTCTTTTTAACAGGTTTTAAGTAACTTGGGGACTATAAAACCTAAAATTGTAGCAATATTTTTACCTGTCAGCAATAATAGTATATGCATTTAACTCCTGGATAACCTTTGAGTAGTAAAAAGAATTTGGATAGTATATTTTTTTGTTTCTACTGTGTTTGAAGATACAGCTGAGTCGTCATTATGATTTAATTTCTTTTTTGTTTTAAAATTGACCAAATACACGATAAATACATAAATGATCACAATGATTCAAAACAGGAGTTAAATGCATTGGGCATATTTTTTACGAATTGAAGAAACCGCCGACTTTACTTTTTTACTTTGCAGATACAAAAGCAAAGATCCCTAAAGAAAAGCGTTCAAGCTTTTTTTTTGTAGAAATTTAATGCATAAATTTAAGGCAGGTGCTCACCATACCGCTCAAACTTTCCATACATCATCGTAATATTCACCCAAACTTCGTCAGCCAAAAGCCGTCACAATATGAATAATGTTTGCTGGAACTTGGAGCATTCCGGAATTCTATAAGAGTTTTGACCTGGAAACTGCAGGTTTAACGAACGGGAATTAAGTTTAGGAAAATCTTGGCAGTGTAGGGTTTCACGTGCGCCAAAACATATGACCTTATTGAAACCATTGAAATTGCATAAAATCAGGGTAAATTGAAAAATGCATTGAATTTTCAAGTATAACTAATTTAAATTTACTTGCACAGCTTTAATTTTCCAAAATTTACGAAAAAATCTAAAGTATTTTGAGGTGTAACTTAAAATTGTAAAAAAAAATATAAGTGCCTCGCTTCTAAGCGAGCTAACGAAGCACTAATATGCCCCCAGATAAAATTTACTTACTAGCTTTATAATAGATAAAATTTTAGAAAAATCTGAGAACATCATGTCCAAAAAGGATTACGCATGGTCTGTTTAAGAGTTAAACCAAACTATAACGAACAGTTTTCATTATTTTGGTGCAGGTTCAATACATGCAATATTTTGGTGAAGACTAGCACGTGTTTTGGTACAATGTTCGTTTTTCAAATTCAAATATGCGAAAGCACATTTTCTACGAATTTTTTCACCTACCTTACACTGCCGTATTTTTGTCCCCAAAATGCTCCAGGGGGGTTTGAAAAAGACAGAATGAAAAAGGAAACTAGTAATCCAAAACAATGCACACAAAATATGGCATCATCATCCGCAGCCCGATTTCACCCACTGCTGGGTATCCTCCTTGCCATTCTTCCCGGTAATGTGCCAGCCTGATCCACTGTCGGCCTACGACGTTCGTTGGTTTGTGGCAGCTGGGCGACTTCCAGAGATTCTTAGCACCCTCTGCCCCGCCGAAACCATAATCGCTGCCAGAGTCAGGAATAGCGGCAATGTTTCATTGGCATACATTTGTTAATTATTTAATGAAATTGGTTTTAGTAATTGTAGGTTTGTTTGACTCTGGAAAATAATTTGATTCAGAAACGCAAATAAAAATCCCGCTTGAGTGCAATTTTTGGTATGCGTTTTGTAGATTAGTCGTCATTATAATTATTAACGCCGTTAGTACACCGACGCATTCGCATGCGAATGCGAAACGATGCGACCCCACATCTTACTCTAGCACATAGCTAATGACATAGGTGCGTCCTTGTCGGATGCGAAGTGAAGGGCATTATAGCGAGAATCGAACTACCTACCTCTTGCATTTCTGCTGAACACTGCCCTCCACACCACCTAAAGGAAAACTGGTTCTAAATAACACATTTTATTAAAAGTGCTAGAACATTTTATATTATTTTCTATTCGAATGAAAATGTTTACAATTAGAATAATATAATGATTATAATGATGGTATTCGCTACAGGTTTTAAATTTGTTCAAACACTCCCTAATTCACAAAGGACCCACCCGTATTGGGTTTGTAAAACGCAAATTGAAGGAATTGATAGAAGTGAGTTTTCGCTGCGCAAACAATAAAATTGTGTTATAGGCTGCGAATAATTTGCTGACAATGATGTTTCTTAAATTGTTTGATATAAGTAAAACAATTAACTATTTAATTAATACGAGTTAAAAAAATTATTAAATAATTAATTTACTTATTTATGTTAATTTTACCTCGGACAGAGGATGAGTATAGCCATCCAACGAGGTAATGCCGCCAGCCTTTTGTGCACACTACCTGCGGGTGATTTGAACACTGTTTTTCATCTTTAGTTTAGTTAAATTACTTATGTAAAACAAAAAAAAATATGTGTACTTAGATAAAAAAAAATAGAGTTTTCTACTTATCGAATAAGGCTTCACACAATAGAACCGTTGTGAACAGAGGGTCCATATTGTCACGAACAGATCGTTACGCGAACTTTATGACTCGATCGTTTGCAAACAACGAATGTGTTGTGCGGAAAATAGCAATTTCTTCCTCGATTTTGGCAAACGAATTGTTTTAGAAATATGGGTAAGTAATTTAACGTTATTCACCGTACTAACAATAACAAAGATATTTTCTTCTTTCTCTGGAAAAAATCTTGTCTAGTCTCCCAAGTCCAACCAAACTTTTGTTATTTTTATGTTTTCTTCTGGTGTTTCGTCTAAATAAACTTTCTGTGTGACTGTGGACTCGTGTTTTGCTGTTATCAAACCACTCTCGGTTATACTTCGGATTAAAACTTTGATATCTTGACTTCTTGTATTCCAACGGCCTTACTAATAAACGTGGTATAAAGTTATTCCTGAGTGTAAACTGTCAAAATGTTATTCCTATTTTATTCCGATGAATAACTTTATACCACGTTTATTAGTAAGGCCCTAAGTAGGTATCTTAACAAATATCTAAGTGTTTGATCCCTACATGAAACTGAATCGATTGGCATCAAAAAAAGTTTTTGACTTTTGGCATTTTTGTCGCTGACTAAGTATTGAAGTACTTTTTTTTCAAAATCTGTGAATGCAGTTCAAAATTTTTCTTGTAGCTAAAACGGTTAAGCCTCCAGCCTCTGTGGCCCATCTCAAAAGTCCACCCTGTAGGTATGCTCTACTCCAGCTAGATAAAATCAATCAACAACAATGTCTGAAAGTTACATATCAAAGCCCTTTATAATGAGTTCGTTGACCCATAACGAGCACTCAGTCCTATTCATCTACCCTTATCTAACCCAGAGCATTATAAATTATTTTTAGTTGGCGACAAGTGCTTTCTATGTCGGGCTGTTGCGAGTTTAAATTAATGTTTTAGATAAGTAGCTTTTTATTTTGTTGTTTTAGCGTACATTTTGTGTTAGAGGAAAAAAGAGCCTTAGTACCTCAATGCAATGGCAAAAGTATACATTAAACTTTGACCCGAAAGTCGTACCTACCTATACTAGCATTCTCGTCGAAAATCAATGAATTAATTAGACTTAGACCACTTTTTTGGTAATAAAAAGCCAATTCTGGCTCACCATTCTTGCCTCTTGCCACAGAATACATTTTAGCTTTGCTACGTTGAGTTTGAGACAGCTCTTGCTTTCTCAAACTCCACTCCACTTAAATGGTATCGTGTAATTGGCGTTTCATTTCAGTAAAATCAGTGCACATTTCATTATTTCTTTCTAGAAAAACCTATAGTAAAACACTCAGTAGAACTTTCTCAAAACTTTCAATTATCAAGCTATCCATGTTCAATTTCCTTTGAGCCTATTTCCAGATTATTAAAGGCCTACTAATTTACGTGATGACAGCTAGGATAATTGGCTTGATTCACACTAATGAAATTCAATTAGGTCTTGACAAGTTTATTTTCTGTAATTAGACCATCTTTTGAAATAACAAGTTTTAATTACTTACTTGAAAAATGTGACTGCGTAAAATTAATTAACGGCTTAACTAACTTTGAATATTTTTATATCTTAGTAATTTCTACATTTACTTATCTTAAACAACGACACAACTACGTAAACCCCTTAATATCAAGCTACAACATGTATATTCTACCTACATGTAAACATTTTAAATAGCCTATACTTAGTGATTGAAGCAAAAATATTAAAAGATTATGCACAAATTTTTAGATATACTTATAAATTAGTAGAATCGTAAAACACATATTTTTACACCGAGCTACTATCTACTATGTATTTTTATGCCCAAATTTGTAATGCATGCCCAAATTTAGACAAGAATCTCATATCAGTCAATAACAGACATTCATACAAGAGCCGGTTTACGATCGACCACTTCCTATGTTACTATGTTGAACACTTGAATGGTTACTGTACGTACCTACTACTATAAGACCTTATCATACAAGTAGGAGTTACCGTCTGCCACCGCGTGGGGGCAGTTTGTGGGGGCAGACGGTAATAATTCGGTTATAATAGGAAAACTTAAAAAAAAATCTGGTAATCTAGACCGCTCATTTTACGAAGTGTTAATTTTAAATCATAATAATTTTTTTTTTAATAGTTGAGCTATCTATAGATCGTTTCTAACGATCCTTAGATAGCTTGACTAATCCTGTTGTATTTTGTAAATATATGTAAATATGTAGTAGCTTAGTTTCTGTAAATAAATATTTTATTACATTTTGATGTTGAAATGTGTAAAAAAATTTGCAACCTTTACCTACTTTAAACCAAAGTTTAAAAATCGACACCTTTGCACTAAGTTTGTAGAGGCTTTTAGCAACATCCATTGAAGTTGAGTCCTCTAGTCAGCTTACAAGTTCACTTAGCAAAGTCACCCAACGTAACGGCTTTATTACACAACTAGCACCCGCCCGCAGCTTCGCTTAGCTAGTAGAATTTATTGTGCAATGTGTATAATGCTCTACGAATAACTTAACGCCACATTTATTGGTAAGTTTTAAAAAAATATATTCGGAAAGTTTCAGCGTGCTTGATCAAATACTGATAAACAGACAGACAGATCGAGTATGCAAAAATAATTTCAGTTATCTCGGATAAAAAAGCATTACCACAAATCATATGTTTTTTTTTTTTTTTAATTAAATAGGTCAGCATTTGACCTCCCTCTGCCTGATGTTAAGCAGTAGTGAGGTCTAAGATGGAACATGCTTTCCTAGAAGGAACCTATTTACTCTTCATCTTTAGAGATATATTTTATAACAGGATTTTATCGCGTAGGTATTACCTTTACTATATTATTATTATATATATATATATCTCTAAAGATGAATTGTGATCGCGAAAGTTTAAGAAAGACTATTTACTCTTGATTTAAAGACCCGTATATTGTACTTTTCGGGAAATACGGTACCCGGCAATATATGTATTCCAATAAGTTTGACATCAATAACATGAAATAATTTCAATCAACTTTGCATTTTAAACTAACTTTACTAAAGGATAGGTTAGATACTCGAAGCTCAACAGTTGTACCTACAGTTGTAATATTTTGTGTAAGTAGGTATCTATACTTTAATACGTTTACGTGACAATATAAATAGGTCAATGGCTCAGCCAGAAAACGGTGGCTCAGTCGATTTCTAATTTCGCGTGCCATGACATCAGCTGTTGAATCAGACAGCTGGACGCACTATGAAATTATTCACGCGGGATAAACAAATAGAATGATGCCGATGTTTGAATAAACAGTTTTTTTAAACACTTAGTTTAAAAAAAAGTACGTGAGTGTCGTGAAACACTCGGTTGGAACGAAGCAAAAAGTACCTAGGTACTTTTCTATATACTGGGATATTAAAAAATAATTGTCAATTAGGTATCCTAGAAACGCTCTTCCGTACTAACAATGTAACAATCTATGGACTGTGTCGCGGCTGCGTATTTCGCACTGTGACAATTTGACATATACATGTGTCGTGACGGTAAAATGGAACAAAATTTGTTTTCCAGCCTCAGTCTTTTTTTTCTTCGATACCGTCCGAAAAGGAACTTTGTTCCAATTAAAATTTGCAGAGACTTATTTGCGTACTTACTCACGCTTCTTACCACCCACATTATTCTGCTCACTCAAATTACATTTTTCATACAAATTTACTGGTTTATATAATTTTTTAGCTAGCCCTTCTCTAAAATGAAACGAATAAAGACAACAGTGCCTGTTATGAAAACTAAAACTGCATCCCATCGATTAATTAGTCTGAACAGCGTTCGAGGATAACGCAATAAATTTACCTAATCAGAGTTATTTCCAAGCTTTTTGACCTACTTAGAAACTTGTCACCTAAAGCAAGTTAATCTACTTTAGCTTCGAAACTTAGAAGGTACAATGGATCGCTAACTAAATTATTATTTTTGCTCCTGTCGGTGAGTAAAAAATGCATAGGCTGAGATTTTGAACCAATCAAGATCCTTTGAATACGTTTACGGGGATAGCCAAAAGCATTAAATTTATTACTTTTTAAACTATCATGGTTATTAACACTTTTAGCACAAAAACATATTATTTGTGCTAAAAGTGAATTTATTATTGCGTGTATTTGCGGAAGTCTATCCTAAGCTATTGAAATTCGAAGAAAACATGAATTAACTTCTAGGATTCGATCCAGAAGTCTGCGATTTGAACTATCGGAGCGTAAATAGCTCGATAGCTTTTATTGGCTCAGATATAGCTGGTGACCGACATTATTTACAAATAGGTAATTCAAATGGCACAGTAAGCAGTTTCAGTGTCACAACAAATTTTATGAGCTAAGAAGAAATTGCCGTCTCAAAATGATATGTTTCCTTGTAAAGTTGCTGCGTTTGCCAAATATTTTTTGAATAATGCATGTCATCATATCGTTACTAGCTGGTAGATTTTTTTTTAAGAAAGTACCTAATAAGAGTATGAGGATTATGGTAAAAAAAAATTGATTGAGGATTATGGCCTTACTAATAAACGTGGTATAAAGTTATTCCTGAGTGTAAACAGTCAATTCATTCCCCAGGCTGATAACTAAAAACTTACTACTTTTGTACTTGATATTCAGAAAGTAAACTGTTTTGTTATTAGACTAGACAATCGGGCTAGTATGCACTCAACCTTATTTCTAGGTATGTCGTAAGCAACATATGTTTCATTTATTTGAGTGTTTTGCTACGTTCATTTCGCAAGTGTGAATACTTTTTGGGAGGTATTCAATATGGACAGACACCGACGCGTGAAATTGCACAATTCAAAACAAAGATAATCATTGAGTTTGTGATAGTCGTCTTAGATGCTTCCAAGCTTTTAGCTTATTTCTCTTGTCTAAGAAAATGAAGTCTTATCGAAATTTTCGATTCCGACGGGATTCGAACCCGTGACGATCAGAAGATTCCTCCTAAAGCCGGAGTGCCTTGAACCGCTCGGCCACAGAATCAGTAACGTAGCCTTCGAAATTTTTGATAAGCTCATCGGTTTTTAAGCTACCGATTCTGTTAGACTTGTTACACCATATTCATTTGTTATTATTTCAGCACGGTATCATCGAATAATTGGCAGCTTCCTCTATCTTGCGCCTTTGTTCCATCACTATTCGAATTTCCAGAGCTATTATTTATTATTCCAGAGTAGTTTATCAGTCATCTAGTACCCATAACACAAGCTCTGCTTACTTTGAGGCTAGATGATGCTGTGTGAAAAGTCCAGCGTTATTTATTTATTTATTAAGAAAAACAATCTGTGATATCATTTTAGAGGTTGAAAAGGTGACGTTTGAAGAGGTTTTGACTTTTGAGTTCATCCTGTCGGCTATTTGTGTTTCATGTAAGGCGTGCACGTTTAAGGCACCTACGTCAGCTTATGGTGCCGAAATGTTGCATTGAATTGCTGAGTGGCTCGCTGCATCGCATTTTCTATGAGTAACCATATTTAATCAAGTGTGCATTATAAAGGGCTGTCCGATGATAGTAACTTTTTTAAACTTTTTTAATTCTAGAACTTTTAATTGTGGCACTCCCAGAGTGCCACAATTTGTTTTTATTTTTATTATCACGGGTCCCCGAGTATTTGACAACCCTATGATGGCAATTGGTCAATGAGTCATGTATGATTATGGTGTTGGAACTTATATGACTAAGTACTTCATTGTTTATGTGTCATATACCGTCTACAAGCTAACGATGAGACAATTTAGTATTATTGGTTTACAAAATCATCACAGGATGAATGTTACTTATAAAACCAGCAGCCTTATTGTCAAAGGGCACCTTCAAATTAGCCGCAAAGTGCCGCGCGGTTTGAATGTGGTAGTGTTGTACATTTAGTTTCACGATGGATTTTGATGAAGGGAAAGGATTTTAGACAAAAAACAAAATAAGAAGCCTAAGAAAACGTCACTTTTCGATAGTCGATCAATGAACTGACGCGCGGCTGCAGCGCGGCCGAATTTGATGGCGCTCTTACTTGAAATCCATTCCCAGTGGTTATACCAATAGAGCTCAACCAATCACATAATAGTAAAATAAAAGGGAAAAGAGGACTTGATGCGCAAAGTGCAATAACCATTGAAAGCATTCATCAAATTCTTTAGTAATTCAAGATCCCTTGAGGTGTTAATTTAAGAGTAGTCAGAGGCGTGTCCAAATATATTTTTTGGCGTCTTGTTACTTGAATATTGGCCGGGCTCGCTTAAGTCCGGTAAAGATGACCAAGGACTCAGAGGCCCTATATGTCCCATATATATATATACATATATATATGGTCTATAATATGTCCTATATATGGTCTGAGCAGAGGCAAAAAAGGTAGGGTCCGTCCGGAAATATATAGTGTTGTCTCTTTCACTCATAAGAAAACAATAATGAAATGCGAGCATTATAGGTAACCTACCTTACCTAATGAGTCAGAGTAAGCTGTGACATAATTCAACTCATACAATTGTGTACCAACGATCAATCACGTAAGCACTAACGAGATTGTAAACAATAATAAATGACATCGGTGAGTGAAACTGTAAAATCTTCAATTAATTTGTTCAGCGTCTTTCATTGAATTAGGAAATTCATATGAAATTGTAAATTCTTCAAAATAACTCAAAATAAAAATCATTTTATTTCAATATATATAAATATATAAAAATTAGCATTTAAACGTCTTCATATACTTAATGGTTCTAGACTCTACATTTTTGTATGAGTGAACTGATGCTTGAAGTTTTTAATTCATAAAGCTATATAGTCCAACTCGGAGCGACAAAGTCTCAGGGCAGCTCTTTCAAGAAAATTTTAAAGTAACTTCTGCATTTTTAAAAGATATCGTAAAATCTTCGAAGCTGTTGTACAACTCACCCGTCTACATAATTTATTTACCTGCCACAAAGTTTTAAAAAATTCAATAGTACCTAAGCTTTTTTTTAATTTATTTAAAAATTTCGCTTATCGACTACTTAACCCACAACCGTAAGCTGAATTGTATTACGAAATAACTTATAATTGATATTAAAAGTTAGAGGAGTTTGACACAGATCTTTGTCCAGGAGCCGTATTCCCGTTCTTATTTTCATTCGTTTGATGAATATTCGGATGTTTCTTACTACGATTTCTGACTTCATGGGCCAATTTTTCGGTTTGGAATATTTGGTCCTAGATTAGGACCGTGTTTTAACGTTAATCTAATCAACTGAATACAATGTAGCTCGTAGTAAGAAGCATCCGCATATTCATCTAACGAACGAATAAAGGAACGCGAATATGGCCCCTGGTATTCTCTGCCTACCCCTTTGGGAAAAAGGCGTGATTTTATATATGTATTTATGTATGTATAATATTCGCAATCAAGGCTTGCAATCATAAAGGCGAGTCGGTCTTTATTGTGTGTGTAGATACACCTGCACGTTGTTTCTGCACGTGGAATGCTCCACGGACGAATGAGCGCTCAGTATCGCTTACGCACACAAAAACCAACGTAAGTACACACAGACCAACCCGCCTTTGTGATATGGAAGTATATGGGTCAGATGATAGCTCTTAATTATTATACCTCACGTTCATTATGTTATGCCTCTCTGGTTTCACTACTTTTATGTGGTCTGGGTGTAATAACGTATTTACTGCTCATTATTCGGCTGCGATAATACTCGCATAAATCGCTCTTGGCTCCAGTTTTGAGATCAGGTTATAGAAGTAGGTGAATTCCACATTGTTGTAAATTAGAAGTATTTTTAGGCTGAAAAGTTGTTTGCAAAGATTATTCCCAAAATCTTTTGACCACAATCTTGTTTGAAAACAATGTGTCAAGTACACAAATAGAGTCTCTTCCTTCGAGATTTACCAAAATCCTCGGCACCAAGAAAAACTTAACAAAGTATTGTAATTGTTCAGCGCAGTTCAATTTAAACAACTTTATTTTAGTTCGATGTGTAATTTCAGACATATCTATTAGTAATGGTACTTTACCTACATTTAATTGTAAATTTGTGGTTTGCGTCGCGTGTATGAAAGATAAAACGCAACTGTTGTGTTTAGGTACTTATATATTATAATGCATAAGACCGCATGTACCAATGAGTAGGTACAGCAAGCGTAATAAGTTTCAGTCTTTGTTAGATTATTGACCTACCAAAACGAGGTCTCTCTCAGTGACAGCTTGGTCTTATGATGTTTTTTCCAATAAAAACTTCGGATTATGACTATTGAGTTTCGAAACCACGAGTTCACTTACAAAGTCGTTATGTCACATAGACTTTCATTCAGGTGGTTTAAAAATCGTCACCAGGGCCCTAACCTATGCGAACTTAAAATAGTTTTTTATGAGTAGGCTTATGCCCAACAACTTTGTCGAAAAAGCGAACCCATATTTCTTGCCTACCTATGCCTGTGACTGACTCAATTTGCGTTACGTCATTTTCAAACGATAGATCCATGTTTTATTTACACTGTCCGATTATGTTCATGAATAAAATGTAAAACTTTGTTTTATACACACTTGTAACCAGTAACGCTTGAATCCGGACTTCAAACGAATTTGGAGTTTCTACGAACCAACTCAAATAAGGATTGCATTGAGGCGGATGAGTGGGTAATGTTTAACCAGCCGGTAAAGATAAACAGAGTGCCTAACTTACCCATACGAAAGTTCTTTGAGTAGCTCAGTAGAACAAAGTGTTTACCACATTGAAATGTTGTTTATGAGTTTGTAGAGTTGGACATTGCTGATAATTTCGATTCTCGTAGATGCACTAATTTTGATTTACATAATATTTTGTTCCGGTTCCTGTTTAGGAATAATAAATAATGCTAAACATTTTCACACAGCATCATCTAGCCCCAAACTAAGTAAAGCTTGTACGGAATCAGATTACTGATATACTACTACTTATATACTTTTTGTTTGTAAATACATACATATTATGCATAGAAATACCCAGACCCGAAATAAATATAAACATTTATCCCGCGGCGGGGATCGAACCCGCAACCTGCTGGGTCCGAAGCGGGCTTTCACCCACTGCGCCAAAGAGGTTGTTGGCATTTTAATGTAGGTATAGTTGCAAAAATTAATATGGTAACATTTGTTTTGTATTCATTGGTAGATTATACTTTGAACATGGCAACACTTAATGCTTCAGCATAAAAGCCTGAACGCCTCAGTATCTTTCTCTTTTCACTGCTGCCTGCCTTGGAGTAAGAACCTAGCTATAATACCTACCTTCCTCGTATTGGTCATATTTAATTTCAATATACGTATCAACGTATTTTATAACGTAACTCTGCATTTTTCTTTTTCCCGTAATCCTAATTTCCAATAGGTTATGGGCCCAGATATCTAGCTAAAGTATCTTCATAAAATCACGTGTTTTCCCAATCGTCATGGATAACCTAAAAAAGAAGAGAAACATCCAACCATTCAACGGAGAAAAATATAGCGTGTGGAAGTTTCGTATTCGTGCGCTATTGGCAGAACTGGATGTCGTCAAGGTCATCAACGAAGAACCCGTGTTACGAAACGAGGCTTGGGAAAAGCAAAACCAAACTGCGAAAAGCGTGATCGTCGAGTATTTGGCTGACTCCTTCCTCAGTTTCGCCAAAGAAGAACTGACCGCCAAAGCCATCTTGGAGAACCTGGACGCCTTATACGAGAGAAAAAGTCTAGCCACGCAGCTGGCAATACGGAAGAAGCTGCTAAGCTTGAAGCTGCAAGGTGACATTCCACTAGTCAAACATTTCACGATTTTTGACTACCTAATGACGGAGCTGTTGGCCGCTGGAGCGAAGCTTGAAGAAACCGATAAGGTATCTCATTTACTTCTAACACTCCCGACATCATACGATGGCGTCATCACGGCAATTGAAACGTTATCAGAAGATAATTTAACGCTAGCCTTTGTAAAAACAAGATTGTTAGACCACGAGGTGAAGTTGAAAAATGAGGGTACCGACACTTCGAAAAAGGTACTTCACGCCGAGTCCAATGAAAGTCAAAAATTCTACAAACAGAATTTTAAGGCTACCAAGAAATTCGTGAGGTGCCACCATTGTGGGCGGAAGGGCCACATGAAGAAGGACTGCTACTACTTCAATCGTCGAGACTATCAACAAAAATTTAACCGGCCGAGGCAACCCAACCACCAGCGAAAACCGGCAAAACCGGCGGACCGGTATCGTACGATTCAAGCGGTGGAGCTGACCGAGGGGGCAATATCCCATGAAGCCTCTGGATTCGCATTCATGTCCGGAAATTACGAAGCTAGCGTAAACGAGCAGCAACTAACATTCCTGTTAGATTCCGGAGCATCAGACCACATCGTTAATAGGGAAGACCTTTTCAGTACCTTAACCACTTTAAATACACCGTTTCTAATTTCAGTTGCTAAGCACGGTGAATTCATTTCGGCTACCAAACGTGGGACATTGCAAGTAATTAGCGACACAGGCATCAACGGTACACTGGAGGACGTGCTGTTCTGTCCTGAGGCACCCTACAACCTGCTGTCGGTGTCGAGGATGCAACGTGCCGGGCTGACCATCACCTTCGATCAGCACGGAACGAATATCAGTAAGGACGGTACAATACTGATGCGAGGTAAGGCAATTAATAATTTAATTTCGGTAGATTTCAAAGTTAATGGATCTGTTTCTCATTTATGCACTAAGAATAAAAATAATTATGACTTGTGGCATCAAAGATTAGGTCATATAAGTAAACAAAAGTTTTTGTGTTTGAAAAATAATTGTATGACTAATGACGGTAGTTTAATTGAATCAGTAACTCCGAACGAAAATCTTTGTGAAGCATGCATAAACGGGAAACAGTCTCGTTTGCCATTTAATATAGCTAAAGATAAAAGCTATATCAAACGACCATTATTTGTTGTTCATACTGATGTTTGTGGGCCGATCACTCCTTCTTCAATTGACAATAAGAGTTACTTTGTGTTGTTCGTAGATCAATTTACTCACTACTGTGTTGTGTACCTGATAGCATATAAATCAGATGTGTTTTCAGTCTTTAAAGATTTCGTAGCAAAAAGTGAGGCAAAATTCAATTTAAAATTGGTAAATTTGTACTGTGATAATGGGCGGGAGTATTTGTCTAATGAAATGAAAGAATACTGTGTGTCTCGGGGAATTTCTTATCATTTTACTGTTCCTAGAACACCTCAACAAAATGGGGTTTCGGAACGTATGGTTAGAACAATAACAGAAAAAGCCCGTGCTATGGTTAGTGGTGCTAGTTTACCAAAGTATTTTTGGGGTAATGCAGTATTAACTGCAGTGTATTTGATAAACATTACGCCTACCCGGGCTTTGCAACAAAATAAAACTCCCTTTGAAATGTGGCACGATAAAAGACCCGAAATTAAATATTTAAAGGTTTTTGGTTCTACCGTGTATGTACATAATAAAACCAGTAAGAGTAAGTTCGATGAAAAATCATGGAAGGGTATACTGGTAGGTTTTGTACCGAATGGCTATAAGGTATGGAACACAGACCGTGAAAAATATGAAACAGTTCGGGATGTCATAGTAGATGAAGTTAATTTTCTACAGTCAAGGCCTAAGTTGCAAAATACTGAATTGATATCAGTATCTGGGTCACCGGAACCTCTAGGCTGTGATAGTTCGAAATCTGATATACCTAAACCTGATAGTTCAAAATCGGGTAGTTCGAAATCAGTTGAAACGAAATCGGGTAATTCGAAATCCGATATTATTATGCCTAAACCTGATAGTTTAAAGTCGGGTAGTTTGAAATCAGTTGAAAATAAATCGGGTAATTTGAAATCCGATATTTCTAAACCTGATACTCGTAGTTTAAAATCGGGTAGTTTGAAAACTGATGAGTTTATTTCTGGTTGTAAGATTCGTAAGCTAAACGATTCAAATAGTATGACAAAGCCGATTGTTGCCGATGAAACAAGTACGAGTGAAACTTGTAGTTCCGATCATAACATCGGTGATTCTTGTCAGTTGAGGAAGAGTGCTAGGATAAAAGGTCGTACACCGATTTCGTACAAAGAAATTGATGATGTTCTATTGTGTGCTCAGTCTGTTAGTTACGAAGTACCTACTTCATTTAGTGAGATTAAAAATCGGGAAGATAGAACTCGATGGGAAGGTGCAATTAGAGATGAATTAGATTCACATTTAGCCAATAATACTTGGACGTTAGTGCCTGAACCCGAAACTAAGAACGTAATAGATTCTAAATGGGTTTTTAGTATTAAAAATGATGAATTTGGTAATCCAATAAGATTTAAGGCACGCCTAGTTGCCAGGGGTTTTAGTCAGGAATATTTAACTGATTACAATGAAACTTTTGCGCCAGTAGCTCGTATAGCAAGTTTTAGATTAATGATTAGCCTTGCAAATCAATTTAATTTATTGGTACACCATATGGATGTAAAAACTGCATTTTTAAATGGCATTCTGAAGGAAGAAATTTATATGAAAGTGCCAGATGGTGTGTATAGCAAAAGTGGTTATGTCTGTAAATTAAATAAAGCTTTGTATGGATTAAAACAAGCTGCTAGGTGTTGGTTTGAATTATTTGATCAGTGTCTGAAAGAAAAGGGGTTTGTAAACTCATCGGTCGATAGATGTATTTATATTTTAGATAAGGGTGATATATGTAGAAATGTATATGTGCTATTGTATGTCGATGATCTCGTCTTGGCCTGTGCTGACAATCAAACAATGGTTAGTCTGAAGGACTATTTGATGAGTAAATTTAAAATGGTTGATTTAAACTCCATTAAATTATTTCTAGGCATTAAAATCACTCGAAATAATGACTCTGTAACTTTAGATCAAAGTTCATACATAAAATCGATTTTAGAAAAATTTGGTATGTCTGACTGTAATCCGGTCAGTACTCCTTTAGAGGTTAAGCCAAATTATGAAGCTCTAAACTTAGATAGTGAGTATAGTGCACCCTGTCGTAACCTTATTGGTTGTTTGATGTATGTTATGTTGTGTACGCGCCCTGATTTAAGCGTTAGTGTAAATATTTTGAGCAGATACACGAACAAAAATAATAAAGAGTTGTGACAATGTCTCAAGAGAGTGCTTAGGTATTTGAAAGGCACTGTAACATTAAAACTAACGTACAAAAGATGCAATAATTATGAACATATTTTATGTGGTTATGTAGATTCAGATTGGGGTGGCAATGATGTAAATGATAGAAGAAGTACTTCAGGTTATTTATTTAAATTGTTTAATAGATGTACAATAACTTGGAATACAAAGAGACAAATATCTGTTGCGGCTTCTTCGACTGAGGCCGAGTACATGGCATTGTTTGAAGCTGTGAAAGAAGCATTGTGGTTAAAGTCTCTTATGATAAATGTTAAAATTGATATTGTCAGTCCAATACCTATTTTTGAAGACAATAATGGATGTATATGTATAGCAAATAATCCTACGAGCCATAAGAGGTCAAAACATATTGACATAAAGTACCATTTCTCTAGAGAACAGGTTGAAAACAATGTAATAAAATTGTTGTATCTTCCCACAGGTGAGCAGACAGCCGATATGTTAACTAAGCCACTGCCGATTGTCGCGTTTCGACAGTTCAGAGATGAAGTGGGTTTATGTTTGTAGATGTATCTCTAGGTACTTAATATGTTGATTTTGTTTTTAAAATTGTTGATTTACATTGTTTTGTTAAATGCATAATTTAAGTGTTAAATGCATAGTTTAAGTTTTGAATGAATAATGTATGTTTAAAATGCATAATTTAATTTTAAGTGCATAATTTAAGTTCATGGTCTGATTAGGTTTTACTGGGTTTCCCTAATCCTTGCAACAAATGTTGGACCATAAGTATTGTAATTTTCCCCAGAAAATACTTGGAAGGTTTTTAATGTTGGATAGGTATAAAACTAGGATGATTGTAAATAGTTTGTGATTAATTTTTGAGGGGGCGTGTTGGCATTTTAATGTAGGTATAGTTGCAAAAATTAATATGGTAACATTTGTTTTGTATTCATTGGTAGATTATACTTTGAACATGGCAACACTTAATGCTTCAGCATAAAAGCCTGAACGCCTCAGTATCTTTCTCTTTTCACTGCTGCCTGCCTTGGAGTAAGAACCTAGCTATAATACCTACCTTCCTCGTATTGGTCATATTTAATTTCAATATACGTATCAACGTATTTTATAACGTAACTCTGCATTTTTCTTTTTCCCGTAATCCTAATTTCCAATAGAGGTCGTGTGAGGAATGTTTTGTGAGTTATGTCATGCTGAGTGCTTTCTTCATCAGACAATCACTTGCCTTTTATATTTATATAGATAGATTTGGCCAACCTACTCTGTACCTAGGCTACAGTGTCTACATACCTAGGTAAGTATCATATTCCAGAACAAACATCCGCTATGTTTCGTTTGAGACAAGTTTGCCTACACGATTGAATTAATTGCCAAGTCGAGTTGCAATCATGAGTCGCCTTTTTAATGTCCTTGGGCCTAAACATTTGCAGAAAACTGATTCGTGTTAGAACGATTTACTAAATCCTTAAAATGTTTACAAGGCTATGACTGTATGTACCTACCTACTTATAGCTTCTTTCTTAAGTCTTTTATTACTACGAAATGTTATCACCTATGTATATAACCTATTTTTTATTAAATACTTACCGCTAGTTTCTGTTTTACAGAGTAAGATCAAGTATACGCAAGTTTCAAAATCGAGATCCATCCAAAGTGGAACTAGGACAATAGTTCAACTTTGTCTAAGCATAAGCAAACACCGAGTAAGGAAGTTTTGTTTGATGTGGTTCCCAACCGCAACTGGAACTTTCTTACCTAATACCATAATAATAGTGAAACAACAAAGATTAGCCAAATATAGGTTACACCAAGAGTTTATTCAAGGTTTAGTTTCCGTTGATGTATAAAAGGGACACACGATCACAAGCCCAAAGCAGTGTAGTATACTTACTCTCAGATTTACATGCAGGGTGTTGTTCATATACCTTAGAAAACTAAGTGGTAAGTAGTCCAAACAATACATCGCATTTAGCACATGCCCACACTGTGCACAATTGATATATTTCCACAATACTACCGCACTGCTGAGTATAGGTAGGCTCCCTCTGTTCAAGCCATTCATGCCAGTCCTGTGCCACAAACAAACACCTGCTGCTAGCTTTGGAACCCATGTTCCAAAGTATCTACCAATATTGACCAGCCCTCAATATTTAAGAAAATAGCAAACTTGAACTAATTTATTCTCTAAGGAGCTTTAAAAACGTTGGGTTAAAACTTTGGGGTCAAAATAGCCCAACCGTTACCAATTTAGTTCAAGAAGGGACGTTCCAAAAGTAGGATCAATTTTAACAATCGAATTTCAGATTACAAGACTGAAAGATTTATTTAAATTCGTCCTACAATTTCCAACTAAAGGCGCGGTTTCTTAAATGGCTAAGACTTACGAACGAATTGTCATGAAAAAGTATGAACAAGCTAATTAAGAGTACCATCAGAATTCCTGGGATCTAAAATTATCATAAAAAATCGCTGTAGGTGTCATTGGATGTGTTGTCTTTCCTGCGAATGAAGCCGATATAGCTGAAGGATGGTTTTACGTGCTGTTGGGCAAGACTATCCTATCCATTTCGAAAAATGTGCCAAGGCACTGCGTCCCGTTAAATCAAATGATATGAAATGAAATAAAATGATTTATTAAAAATTGATTGAAAGCTTATAGAAAAATCTATCTTAAATGAATGTTTGTATGATCTGCAAATATTTATCTTGGGTCTGAGTGTTTCTATGTATAATATGTATGTATTTACGAACAATAATTACGTTTTTATACTAAAAAGAAAACCGACTTCAATGTTTGACTCGAAACGCGGTGTGACTCAGGGCGTCAAGCTGTCGATTCGATTTCTATTTGTGACATGGCTAGGAGGGAAGGTGTTTAGAGTTTTACGGGGAAACTATCAATCCCTCAGGAATTTATATGGGACCACCTCTGGAGTATACCCTTTCAAACATGAAAAGAATTTTGCAAATCGGTCAACAAATGGCGGAGCAATCGCGTAACAAGATACAAAAAAAAAAAAAACATACAGACGAATTGAGAACCTCCTCCTTTTTTGATGTCGGTTGAAAAAGTACCTATTTAAGTAGTATATCAGCATCAAGTACCCATAACACAAGCACTGCTTTGGGGCTAGATGATGCTGTGTGAAAAGTCCAGCATTATTTATTTATTATTTAAATATAATAATATTTTTTTGTATACATTTCATGAAACAAGTATTCAACTTTAATGTATAAAATTATCTTATTATCATCATCATCAGCCTACAGCAGTCCACTGCTGGACATAGGCCGTTGAATATCTAGTAAAATTATAAAAGGCCCAAGTATTGAACTTACGCAGCTCGATTGTAAAAGTAGGCTCGCTGTAAAATTGAAAATCTACATAGGGTGTGTAAAACAGAATCGTGGCTCAAGTTTTTTATTTCCTTCGTCGTTTGAATATTCAATGTTCGGTTTCCAATACCTTTCACGATTAAATTATCTACTGAATTTTTGGTTAAATTAAATGTATCCTACTCCATAAGTCCTTACTAAGTTTCAAAAAAATATGTGTATATACAGGGTGTAAAAAGACTGCTACCGAAAACTGAGGGGTTTCAATCAGACCATGATTCTGAACATATTTAGCGAAAAAAAATCGCAAAAAATTTTTTGACTTAGCTACGTCATATTATTTTATTTTCTAGTTATTTACTACTAGTACAACAAATATAATAAGACCATACCTACCTAATAATTGTATTTATAAAAGAAAAAAACTGTTAAAACTCAATATCCAGCAATCTATGTATAAAAACTCGCCCAGTACATACGCAAACAGTAATCTTCAAACGCTGTTTTCTCTGGATATAATGATTTTTTCGGAAAATCCTTTTGGATTTAGTTGTGTGTTGGGATGCTGTACCTACCCCTTTCGGCTTCGGTAGACGTCTTTTTACACCCTGTATATATATATATATAATACATAGGTATATAGGGTCTTTCATAAAAATATATAAGTAAATAAATATATAAGTATATATATTTTTTAAAAGTACCTACGTGAGTGTCGTGGAACACTCGGTTGGAACGAAGTTTCAACTTTGACATTTGGCATTTGTCAAATAAATTATTGTCATACTAACTAATCCTAGAAACGCTCCTCGTTTCTAGGATTAGTTAGTAATAACAATATAACAATCTATGGATTGTTTTGCGACTGCGCATTTCGCACCTTGACGCAAAAATCGAACACTTTTTTTCGTCTAGCCCCCCCCCCCATCCGTTACCGTCCGAAAAGAAAATTCCTTCCAAAAATTCTTGAATTTGTTTTTATGTCAACTCTATCTTTACTACGAAATACCTACACCGTGCTATTTCTTGGTTCAAGCTATTTTATTGTTATTTTGACCGCAAAACAAATTATAAGTACCAAGTCCAAATGTATCCTTAATCTCAGAAACAGCATGCAATGTATCTCCAAATACTCTGTTGACCGTAAGTCGTTTCCTCGATAAATTCAGCCCTCTACTTAATTCTCCTATATTGAAGCTAAACTCCTAACTTTAAAAGACATACGATTTCCAACTAGATTTCATTTCCACATTCGATAGCTCGTAAAGCTTTGCGTTCCTGAAAAACAATTAACGTCAAGTTGCGGCCGCTTTCGGCCAGCTTATCATTCTCACTCAAGAATGAAACAAAACTGTTTTTTTTTATAGAATTCAAGAAAAAAACAATAGATTTTGAAATTCCCCTATAAGTAACTAAGCTTGTAAGTTCCTTCCGGATAATCTTACAATATGTGTTGTTTGTCCATTCAACATTTACATATTGTTGTTTCGTTCATTTTCTTACTCTTGTTGGTTTTTATCTTTTGAATGATCTCTAGATATAATTATGGGTTATTTACACACACATAGATATCGCATAGGTTCAGTCAGTTCTCTGTCCAATGGCACATAATTTGTAAACAGAATGGTGCGGTACCACATATCCGAAAACTATAACTGCAAAGGCGAGCTAAAGTATTAGGGTAAGAGACCAGCTATGAAAGCAATAAACATTCCTTGGGTATGTTTCGATGCGGCAAACTGTTCTGCTACACCATGTCCGAAACAAGAATTGGTTTATTTTCGTTGCCCAACACAAAACAAAGTATTTTAATTTTCGTCTACATTCAGTAGGTACCTATTTGAACTTTCAGTATTTTTTGGGTAAGTACCTAATATTACATGTTTTTTTATACTAAAATAACTACATAAATATATTTTTTTGTTTATTCAGCCGTTTCAGTGTAAAAATGTAAGAAACACAAACAAACCTACACACAACTTTTTGAAAATTATTATATAAAATTATGCTATTACAAAAACGTTAAACCTTAGTTGAACTCCATGTTGAACATGTCATGTAAAAAAACTGTTACTACAAAAAAGCGTTCTATGTACGAGTGTTTAAAGATCGGTTTTCTAGGGACAGTTTTTTAGTTATTCTTAGTCTAATTCGGTTAGTTTTCTTGTTGTGCAATGTGCAGTAACTCTCAAATACTTGCCGCAGTACTCAGCACACGTTCTAACTATTCAGTACTATGACTTAGAAACACTAAAATAATTCCTGAATTTACGGTCAAACTGTTCCATAGAATTCTGAAAAGCCCTGCCATAGATTGTTTAATAGTTAAGGTGCATTTACACGACACGGTATAAGCACGTACGATTTAGCATCGCATGCCAATTTTCCCGTGTAAATGCTCACCGCACGCTAAATGTCTTAAAAAGTGCGACGGTCATCGGGTCTAAGTTACTTAGTTACCTAGTCGCACGGTGAGCGCGCCGGCGGCTAAGTCTGCGGCGAGTAGGGTTACCATACGGAAAATTTAAAATGCGGACAAAGACCAGAGAAAAAAATCAATTTCAATGGAAAAGTCGCGTGTGTTGTTGGTACCACGTAAGTGAAGCCACGTGCGTTCCGCAAGCTCACATACCTAAATGTACGTATAGGTACACGTTGATATTTTTATCTTAATAATAATAATCGTCCTGTTGTAGGTGAATTTGATTATTTTTCTACTTAAAAAAAGAATCTTAAACATATTTTGTATCTTATTATCTTAGAAAAATCCTGATAATTCTAAAATAAAACGACATGTCTGGAGAAATTTTAACGTATGGTCACTGTAAAGTAGGCGGAACCTGGCCACAGATTACAGAGAGTACCAGTCATAGTTACCTAGTCATGCGTTTTAGCGTACGGTATAACGAGACTATACGATATAAGGTTGTATGAACCTTTTTAAAATTTCGGCGTGCAAATCAAGTACACTTTGGTGTAGTGGTCTTGTCCGCCGGTTCTCAATATGAGATATGCCGGTTCGATACCATTAGAAAACTATTTTAATTTTGCTTTTTTTTTTTTGCTTTACTATTTTGTATTTTTTTATGTTGATTGCGAAAAAAGAAAATAAAATCAAATTTCAAGGTCCAAAAAGAGGTATTTAACTACTTACACTACTTTCTTGCTTAGATGGTAATTTTATCAATTTTAAGCTGACTATCATAGGACAACGTACCTACATACCTACGTATGTACATACCTACATGGTATGGATCCTATGACACCTACCTATCTAATGGTAGGTTTACGAATGCCTAGATCCGTTGGGCGAACTGTACTAGAGCACTATGTCAGACAACCTTCTCGTGTGCCCAAAGCTGCTAGTCCCTTAGGTACGGAAAAAAGACTTTCGCTCGGCACTGACGTTGCTACTACTATAGGGCAGCAGCAAACAGCTTTAACAAGGTAGGTTAATGATGCTGTTTGCCGCTGTCCTATTGGTGCTGCCTACTGCTCTGCCTCACTGTGCTGACCTCGTGTGCAAGCAGTACAGGTAACGTATTAGATAGGTACCTACCTATACATACAACCACGCAACTACCTATACAAATAAGTTGCCTGCGACATACATACGTAGGTAGTAGGTAATGTAGGTACGTACAGCCATTATCTTACTGGATAGGTAGGTAGGTACATAAGTACCTACCTACCTATCCAGTGTAATGTGCATCGAGCGGCGAGTGGTCGCCGAGTGCACGTCTGCGCGTGTTCAGATCCACCGAGCGAGCGAGCAAGACAGTGCGGAGAAGCGGATAGGTAGGTAGGTACATAAGTACCTACCTACCTATCCAGTGAGATAATGAGGTACTTACCTATAATAGTTTATACTATTATAGTAGGTAGGTACCTACTTATTAACAATTTCACAAAATGTCCCAGTAGGTAAGTACCTACCTATTTAGAAACACATTGATGAAGCAACTCTCTGTCGTTTCTCTAGACTTCTAGAGCTAGATACAAAGCCACAGCCAGTGTAGCCAACTCCTCAGTTTTAACTGTAGGGTGCTGTAAAGTAGGTAGATCCACAGCAAAACCTATTATATCAAACGATCTGAAAAAAATGTCTACCGTGCCCTGGACTGGAAGTCGTGAACCACTTTCTTTTAGTTTTTGCTTCACTTTTTTCTGTTACGTATGAGTATCATTAGGTAAACCTACCATTAGATAGGTAGGTGTCATAGGATCCATACCATGTAGGTATGTACATACGTAGGTATGTAGGTACGTTGTCCTATGATAGTCAGCTTAAAATTGATAAAATTACCATCTAAGCAAGAAAGTAGTGTAAGTAGTTAAATACCTCTTTTTGGACCTTGAAATTTGATTTTATTTTCTTTTTTCGCAATCAACATAAAAAAATACAAAATAGTAAAGCAAAAAAAAAAAGCAAAATTAAAATAGTTTTCTAATGGTATCGAACCGGCATATCTCATATTGAGAACCGGCGGACAAGACCACTACACCAAAGTGTACTTGATTTGCACGCCGAAATTTTAAAAAGGTTCATACAACCTTATATCGTATAGTCTCGTTATACCGTACGCTAAAACGCATGACTAGGTAACTATGACTGGTACTCTCTGTAATCTGTGGCCAGGTTCCGCCTACTTTACAGTGACCATACGTTAAAATTTCTCCAGACATGTCGTTTTATTTTAGAATTATCAGGATTTTTCTAAGATAATAAGATACAAAATATGTTTAAGATTCTTTTTTTAAGTAGAAAAATAATCAAATTCACCTACAACAGGACGATTATTATTATTAAGATAAAAATATCAACGTGTACCTATACGTACATTTAGGTATGTGAGCTTGCGGAACGCACGTGGCTTCACTTACGTGTTACCAACATAGACCTTGTCATAGGAGAAATTCTGAGCCCACGCGTACGCCCACGCCCACGAAAACGCCCACGCACTCGCGACTTTTCCATTGAAATAGATTTTTTTCTCTGGTCTTTGTCCGCGTTTAAAATTTTCCGTATAACGTTCCGTAACCCTACTCGCCGCAGTGTTAGCCACCCGGCGCGCTCACCGTGCGACTAAGTAACCTAGTCATACGGTATACCGTGTCGTGTAAATGCGCTAACTCTAACTGGAGACCGTACGCTGAATGGACTTAGCTTAGCAAAACGTGCGTCATACCGTATCGTCTAAATGCACCTTTAGTACTGCTTGTGAGAAGGATGTGCGAAATCTTCTTTTAAGCACGCATAAAATAAAAATTTGTTATTTTTTATCGAGGGCGCAACAATGAATACGCCATAAAACTGTATAGCGTGGATTTTGCCACGATTAAGGAAAATATATGCTTTCCCTGAATTTATTTCCTTTTTAGACTTGAAATAAGGCTGTAAAACTAACGTTTCTTGCCACCAACGTAAATTGTACAGTTTTTTGGCACAACTGGTTGTAAAAGACACTATGCTGATCGATGGTAGCTGTTACCTTCTATAATTTGGTAAAAATACAGATCCACAGTAACAGAAGCATTCCTTGCGCGACCGGCTACAGTACCTTCACCGTATATTTATTTAAACCTAGCTTCACCAGTGGCTATGTTCGCTTTGGATCAGCATTTTACGTAGCCTATATGCTATTCGTGAGGAAACCCGCAGCTTAGTCAGCTCCACACGTATTGACGTTGTCTTTCCTGTGGGCCAGGCTGATTAAGCTGAGAGGATGGTTTAAGTGCTGGGCAAGCCTATTCCATCTCAAACAATGTCCCAGGCACTACAGCGTCCTGTAAGTGACGCGGATTGCCTCCTGAAGTCCTGATAAATCATCCATACTAATATTATAAATGTGAAAGTAACTCTGTCTGTCTGTCTGTCTATATGTCTGTCTGTTTGTTACGCTTTCACGCCCAAACCGCTGAACAGATTAAGCTGAAATTTGGCATAGTTAAAGGTTGTATCCTAGAGAAGGACATAGGCTACTTTTAATCCCGAAAAAATGAAAAAATCCCGAGGGACCGCGGGTCACACCGCGGGAGCGCAGCTAGTCTAATATACAGGGTGTAAAAAGACTGCTACCGAAAACTGAGGGATTGCAATCAGACCATGATTCTGAACATATTTATCGAAAAAAAACACAAAAAAAATTTGACTTAGCTACGTCATTTTATTTTATTTTCTAGTTTTTTGCTACTAGTATAACATAATAAGACCATACCTACCTAATCATTTCATTTATAAAAGAAAAAAACAATTAAAACTCAAAATCCAGCAATCTACGTATAAAAACGCGCCCAGTACATACGCAAACAGTGATCTTCAAACGCTGTTTTCTCCGGATATAATGATTTTTTTCGGAAAATCCTTTTGGATTTGGTTGTGTGTTGGGATGCTGTACCTACCCCTTTCGGCTTCGGTAGACGTCTTTTTACACCCTGTATATGTAAAGGCCTAAGTATATGCTATTTCAGCCTGCTATTTAAATCTATTTAAAATTTCATCCAAATCTGTAGGTATAGTTATGAGGCGACTGAAACCCAAACATAACTTTCTGATTTATAATATTATTAATCATCGCTAATACCACGTCTCCTAAGCTGCGGCTGCTTTATAATATAATAATAATAATATGCTGGACTTTTTCACACAGCATCATCTAGCCCCAAAGAAAGCTAGAGCTTGTGGTATGGGCACTAGATGACTGATAAACTACTTATATACTTTTTGTTTGTAAATACATACATATTATTATTAGAAACACCCAGACCCAAGACAAATATCTGTAGGTTAGACAAATATTTGTCCCGCGGCGGGGATCGAACCCGCAACCTTCTGCATCGCAGGCGGACCTTCGCCCACTGCGCCACAGAGGTCGTCAGGTTATGTATTATGTCTGTATGTATATTTATGTCAGAAGTTTTATGATGTTTTCTTAGATTCTGTGTGAATAGTTGTAGCGTTGAAGTTTTAAATATTGGTTATCGGAGTATCTTGGGATCTGTTCTGATTTATTTTATGTCTCAATAATAATTTGTATTTTATGTAGCCCTATATTTCAGTAGTTTTGTAGGCACTCTCTAGAGATGTAGGTAAACTTGGTCCATTAAAGGATCTGTATTAGAAGTATTTCTTACAGCGTATTGAATGAATTTCAAACAAAAATATTAATACTAGTAGCACAGCCGGTATTTTATTTTTTCTGATATTTATTCAGATCCTTAAAGGTACTTGAAAACATGATCCAGGTTTCGTTTCAAAAGCTTTATGATTTTTCTAATGAAAAGAAATGGTAAATTAGGCAGCAGTTTGAGCATCAACAAACCCTTTATCCATTGTAGGACATGAGATATAGCTACCTTACTTTGCGTAGGGTTATATCTATAGCTCCTAGTCTCATGTTGTACTCAGGTTAGAGAGAAAATACCAGTAAAAATATTTGTTTGCCCTTTTATACATATTCATGCTATCCGAGACAAATTAGATTTGCTCATCTCAAGGAACCATTAATCTTGTCATGCAGAGGAGGTTGGGGAAAATGTATGATGTATTGAAAACCAAACAAATAGCTACAGAGCGAAAAAAATTGAGCCTAGGCCAGGTTTTTTGTAAGGCAGCTTCAGCTTTTTATAGTCAATACATAGATAGGCAATTTAGTAATTTGATTACCTACCTACACATTCCGTTGAATTTTGGTTGAAGTCAGTAAAATCTAACATCCAAAAAAATCATATTTATGTAAAAATCAGGTAAAAAATCAAAGGTAGCTTTAGAAGTTTAAAATCTGTGTTTAAAACTATCTCAAGGATTTTCTTTGAACTTATTAGTACTACTACATATTTCTTTATAACCTAGGTACCTGATTAAAATTATTCCATTTCAAACAATGTCCCAGGCACTACCAGCGTCCCGTTGAGTGTTGGCATAGGTTGCCTCCTGACGCTGTATAAATCATCTAGTATTATTTAAGGCTGTAATGCTATTTTCCCTAGCCTGATAGGGGTAGATAGGGGAAAGGGTAGGTCATACAAAAATAAAGAATATTTCACAAAAACGAACCTAACTTTATTATATACATTAGGTACACCAGAACATTATGTTATACAAGAATCTCCACGCTAACAAACAATAGAGAGATTATAATAAATACCTAATGATGTGATGTCGACAAACTATAACTTCTTTTAGACCTACTCTTACCTAGATAAAGGTAATTTATAGGGTTGGTGATCTGCCTTGACCTTTGCCGAGGTAGCAATAGATACAGATGAAAACTTGTCTGAACACTTTTCACACTCCGGGACGGGATATGGTTAAAACGTCACGGTGGAATTCCTTGGATAGAGTGAATTTTGGTTAGTAGGAAAATCTTCGCACGCACCCTAGGTTAAATGCTTTTCCCATACATATAACTCACAGTACTCTCAAATTCACAAGGGTAGAAGCTTGTGCTTTGAAGGCTACGGCGACGGAATCGCTCCCAAGGCTTGACGGAAGATGCGGCAAGCGGAAGTAGGGCTGGCTGCTGACCCAGTAGGCAAGCATCAAGACGACCAAGCAGCAGGGCGGGGATGATGGCCCGCGCGGAGTCTTTGAACACGTGCCACGTGTTCAGCTGGTATGCAGGAAAAGAGAAAAAAACCTCTTTCTCTGGAAAAAACCAATGCCTCGGTAAGCGAATGCGTCCGCAAGCGAGTCCATGCGAACAGAGGAAGGAAAGACAACATGCCTGAGGTTCGTTCGCACGGCGAGAGAAAAGTTTGAACAATAGGAGTAGATGACAATGATCTTACCAGAGGTCGTATAAAATTCACTTATGAAATCCGGTTGTAGGCCACGCCACAGTAGGTACAACTCTGCGACAAACTCAAAGCTCCAATTAATATATTTAATAATTTAGTTAGCAGACGAATCGATTTGCCGACTCACGCGCAAAGCAATCAAACCTCAGCCAAAATGGCGTCAGTCTAGCTTCAACTTCAATCCAATCCTTCATAGACATCAAGTTGCCTGTCAGACTGACATTGACAATGGTACAGCTAGCAAGCATGACATGACTGAACCATTTCCCTAATAATACAGTGTTGCTAGACTTAAAAATTTATTATATTATAACCTATCTCGCTGCCGCCAAGGTTTGAATCTGGCAGAGGACAGGACAAATCAAAAATGGACCAATTCACAATACCATTGTTAAAATCGGACGTTACAAGGCCTGAGTTTTTTTTTTAGGTACCTGATTAAAAAGCATAAACTATGACTGGCTGAAAATCAATCAATTACTTAGTCTAATGTGTTAAATTTTCGAAACATAAACTTTGACAGATTCCTTTTCTTAAAGGATAAAGGTGCACTAAAACAGGATTGGAAAACTCTCTCAGAATGGTAAAAAGCTTGATTACCTGCAACGTCAATCAATTTTATACTTGAACTCTAACAATAAACTGCACATTTTAATCTTGACTGATTCAAGACATCATTTAGTTTTATAATAGGTAATCAAGTTTATTCCGTTTATTTACATTTCCAGAGATTTTGAAGAAAATACTTGACTTGATATAAAAAAGTACGCGAGTATCGTGGAACACTCGGTTGGAACGAAGCAAAGAGTACTTTTCTAAGCTGGGAATTTCAAATCAAACGCTCTTCCGTACTAACAATGTAACAATCTACGGACTGTTCGCGGCTGCGCACTTCGCACTGTGACGATTTCGTGACGTGACGGCCGTAACGGTAAATATTTTGCTCCCAGTTTGTTTTTCTTCGATACCGTCCGAAAAGGAACTTCGTTCCAAAAACAGGTTCATGACTGCGGTAGACGTTCTTACAGATTGAAGATGTCTAAACGAGTTCATTGCCATGATGCTGGTGATATATTAACCTAACTATCAGTCACTCAACGAACGATGAGCCTAGATTCGCCTAAGCCAATAAATCAACCAAGCCATTTTTGAACAAAAAATACAGTAACACCGATTAAAATTTGCAAAATTTAATTCATCACAAGCCATACGCAGCTTGCATCATCTTGCTGTGACGGAAAACATGAATATGCGATAACGCCAAAAGGGAAATGCCGATTTAAATTTCAGAGTGAAAATAAATTTTGGACGCGATATGCTGTGAATTGACGTAATTCGATATTGCAGCCTCGGGCCTGGAAAGTATATAACGAGGTTGACGTGCTGTACTATCTAGTAATACGTAGTTACCGTTGGATACAAAAAACTTAGGCCTTATTATTAGATGATTTATATACAGCGTCAGGAGGCAATCCATGCCTACACTTAACGGGACGCTGTAGTGCCTGGGACATTGTTTGAGATGGAATAGGCTTGCCCAGCACCTTAACCATCTTCTCAGCTTAATCAGCCTGGACCACAGGAAAGACGATACGTGTGGAACTGACTAAGCTGCGGGTTTCCTCACGATGTTTTCCTTCACCGTTAAGAGCTCGTGTTAAAGCGCATATAAATTTTACGAAACGAAAAATCCATTGATGCACGGCCGGGATTTGAACCCACGACCTTCGGATTGAAAGTCGTGGGTTCAGGCATAGCCCCATTCGACCAACACAGCTCACGTTGGATACAAAATAGGACGATTATAATTTTAAAAACCAATGACAATGTCTGACTTTTCCTGTATATTTTCCACAAAAAATTGTATGCAAACGTTGCCTTAGCACAACAAAAACCAATCAGCCGAATCAGTAAGAAGTTATGAAATCCTTACCAATAACTAGAACTGCTCAAAGCAAACTCAATCAAAGCAAAACCCATACAATTTCAGAAACACCAATTTCTCGGAAAATTTACTACAGGATTATGAAACTGTCCATCTTCACGACGTTCTTGACGACGTACGATGTGAAATCGACTCCTGCAATTATCGTAAAAAGATGTTGACACTGCTACAAAACGTACCGACAAACGAGCGTTTACATTAGTCGTAGGTATCATGAAACAATTTCCCGAAACATCAGTAACAGCTGTTTCCGAAAATACGATAGTTTCGAGCACGCCTCAATATAAATCCGAGGTACGTGCGTATCAGTGATTCATCAATCTGCGTGGTAGCTACACCTACGTACTGACATTGTGCTGTTGTTCAGTGCGTCAAGTTCGATCGAGATTTGAATCGAATCTACCTCGAGTAGATAATGCTAGATGCAAGCTCGATTCTTAGGCAGAAAAACATGTCTGCATGAGGTATGAGATGGAGAAACTTTCCCAACTTGTAGCAAATAATCAAAAGGCACATCATGCTGCTGATAAAAAATACTGTAAATGACTATCGCTCTGAAACCGTCCTTAAAGTTAAAATTGAGCTTCAAGAAGCTTAAGGTTAACTCTCTTAAACTTTCGTGATTACTTACTTACTGTTCATAAAATGTTTGATAAAGTAGGTACTTACATAAGAAACGAGAATTCATTTGGTAATTTACTCTCATTTTATTTTGCTATTAATTCCTTTTACTATTTACCTAATCAAACTTTTTCATCAATTATCTAAAAGAACTTCATCCAGTAGCTAACAGCTGTTCCGTATACTACAGACTGCTACTACAGCAGTTGTGGTACTACCTTCTGTACCATGTTTGGTTTCACACCGAGCCCGTAAACCATTGAACTTTATAGAGGTTGGACAAACAAAACTTTAGATAGATTGAGTCATAAAACTCGCTGATGGCTATTGACTATTTACTGAACCTGTTGATCTTGCGGGACCTTGGGCGGCAGAATTACTTCATCAAGTAGATTTAGGTTTCATTACAAAAATTCAGCGATGACGTTCTTTCTCAGTATTTTAGTCAAAGTCTGATCTTTTATTTCCATCAGCATTGTTCGTATTTGATAAAACATCAAACTACACGGATTGTTTTTAGTCCTAGATATAAACTCGACTAAACTCAAGTCGCATCCATGTTTCTTGATACAAAGTCAAGGTTTTATTTTTGAGGTCTCTTGAGAAGAACAAAGTATTGCACCCGAGAGGATTCCTTGTTCCTTGCCTTACATAAGATCCTACGGTACATGAGTGAACAAACTGTTTAGTTTTACTAGATGTAACAAAATGTATAAGCTTGTCTTACTTACTTTATGACTGAGGAAACGAAACGATTTTAACTATGCTAGTAGTAATGAGGGAGGAGGTTGTTTAGGAAATCTTTGTAATCGTTATTCTAATTCTAAAGTAAGTATTTCACTTATTAAATAACCTAATCCTTAATATTTTGGAAGTAGGCCCCCATAATAAGAGGCATTAGAGTTTTTGGGAGTCAAATTGCCATATCCTTTTACTTCTATTTTTAGTTTTCATTTTCTATTATTGGTATTTGACGATAATACAAATTGTTTCAACGAGATTTTTACTAAACACGAATTCACTGACAAGTAAGTAAGGCTGGATAAGTTAAGCCATGAAGGAAACCTTCAGGTGGCTTGACAGTTGCGTTGAACATTTTGTCGTGTGTATGAATTTGTAACTTGCTGACCTCTCTCAACCCAACCCGAGCTGGCTTTCGGAATGATTTGCAAATATATTCGATTGGCCCGGCTCAACTTGTTTCATGCTAGTCTTACGTGGGCGAAGTTCAAGGGTGCCTACATTGATCCTTTCCTTACAACTTTAAAATCAGTCTTAGTACATAAGACGTTCATTTTGCAACCTTGCGATTTTGCACAATGTTTCATTCAGTTGATTTGGTTTTAAACATCTACTTTAAACTGTAAAAGCTAAGCTGAATGAAAAATTTTCATGTAAATCCAAATGAGATCAAGAGTAACACATTAAAATATGAGTTACTTTCATAGTACCTACCTACTAACTTAACTTATAAATGTGAGACCAACACCGTTTACCACGAATTACAACAGCCCTTGAAGTAGTTTGCCCTTGAAGTAGTATAGATACCCACCTATATTGGAAAGTCTGTAGATCAGTCATGATAATATAAATAACATTAGTCTTTCTTTCTCTTCTAATTTGTTTATCGAGAGGTCAAAGTATACCTACTGAGATAAATAAATAAATAAATAAATAATGCTGGACTTTTCACACAGCATCATCTAGCCCCAATGTAAGCAGAGCTTGTGTTATGGGTACTAGATGACTGATAAACTACTTATATACTTTTTGTTTGTAAATACATACATATTATACATAGAAACACCCAGACCCGAGACAAATATCTGTAGGTCATACAAACATTTGTCCCGCGGCGGGGATCGAACCCGCAACCTTCTGCGTCGCAGACGGACCTTCGCCCACTGCGCCACTGTAGGTCGTCAAATAAGCATCGAGGTTTTACATTAAATCATACAATTTTGACCGGTTACCACCGGTTAACATGATAAAATGATTAGAAACGTGTTTATTTATAATGAGTGTGAGTGACTTTGAGAAAGCAACTTGCTTTTTCGAAGTCAACGCCATACCTACTATGCTATAATGACATCGCTTAAACGGCGTCAAGTCTAATATAAACCAACAACAGCAATCATCTCGTTACCTAAGAAGTAGTTCTAAAAGCTAACACCAAAACGTGACACAATTACTCAAGTAGGTATACCTATAAGCTACACAAGTCATTTTTCTTGCCCCGTCTTCCTCTAATATAACTTGGCAAAGTCACTTAGGACGGCCATATATTGCTTCGCGAAAGATAATGACCGGAAACTTGGAGACAGATAGCCTAGTGGGAGCCAGGACTTTCAAATCTTAGGCTAAAATCTCGAAAGTAAACATGAGATGGTTTAAAAAAAAAGAACTTTGGAATAATGTTAGCAGGTTCCATTCCATCACAATATGCAAGATCAGACTTTGACTAAGATACTGAGAAAGAACGTCATCGCTGAATTTTTGTAATGAAACCTAAATCTACTTGATGAAGTAATTCTGCCGCCCAAGGTCCCGCAAGATCAACAGGTTCAGTAAATAGTCAATAGCCATCAGCGAGTTTTATGACTCAATCTATCTAAAGTTTTGTTTGTCCAACCTCTATAAAGTTCAATGGTTTACGGGCTCGGTGTGAAACCAAACATGGTACAGAAGGTAGTACCACAACTGCTGTTGTAGCAGAACACAACAAAAAAGAAATAGTAAAATCGGTCCAGCCGTTCACGCGTGATGGCGTGACCAAGGGATATAGGGATTCATTTTTATATATAGAGATTCATAGCCATAAACGTATTGAGTTTTTTCGTATCCGTGCATTACGAATGGCTTTATGTGTCATTGTCATCGCACAATCAGGTAAATATAGAACTTCCTACATTCAAAAGGGCCGCGTATTCGCAGAACTGCATGACTGACATCATCTTTTATAACATGAAACAAGTTACCACAGAAAATCAGCCTTGGATATTGCAGCCACTGGACACTAAAACAACTATTTTGAAGGCAGCGGCCTCCCTATCTTTCTTCCGCTCTTCTCTATTGTACCTTAGGCTAATGTTTTCCATTCATTCCATTTACATTCCAAATATCCACCCTTTCCGCGGTATGTTGATTGGTTAAAAGACGTTAGTACCTTATTCTTTATGAATTGTTTTCGAGAATTACATAGTTTTTTGAATTATTTGCATCAATTTTAAAACGTTTGTTTTTGAAGCAACATGATGAAAATGGACTGTGATAAAGTATAACTTTTATACCTAAATCACAATTAAACTAAGTACAAGACCATTCCATTTTCGGCAAGGTCGCTTGACAAATTACACAAAGATTCTTAAATGCGTTAGGTCCAAGTTTTAAATGGTTCTCTCACTATCCAAATAACATAAACGTACCTACAGATAGATTTCGTGTGACCCATATTTTATGTTGGGTTATTTCATTCTTTAATTGCTTGATTTATGTTAATTTACGATGCCCCGCCATTTTATTGTTCTGTGAACGGATAAATCAATGTTGTTATATTAGCTTCATTGTTTTTGTATTTTATTGGTTTCATTCGTTGATAGAGCTTTTTAATGAAAAACAAAAGCTTAAACAATCTTTTGTCGCTGTTATTTTGGGAGCTTTTATGTGATTTTTAAAATCCTAAAGTTCGAGAAAATGTTCTAGGTTTCTTTGTGTTCATTCATATGTTTGTGAACTCAGAACATTATATTTAAGTATAAAAAAATAATTTAGCTTTAGTATTATTTTATTTAGATGTAGAATATTATTATAATATAATTGATCGGGAAGAGAAAACTTAGTATTTTTTCCACGCACTTGGTGCCTTAAAGCCTTGATACAGAGTAAATAGTTAAAGGTGCATTTACACGATGCGATTTCAACCCATACGATATCGTATCACACGCCAATTTTTCACATGTAAACGCTCATCGTATGCGATTTGTCATAGTAAGCGCGACCCTCGTCGGCACGTTCTATGGGCTTCGTAAAAAAAAAACTTCGTCGAAAAATCGCATCCTGTAAACGCACCTTAAGTATTCCTCCCAGCTGTCTGAAAGGGTCCAGTTTACACTTGTTATTCAGTATCTACTAGTCTGACCCAAATAACACTTTCAATTCAAATACTCGACCAAAGCAGTTGTATGGTGGGAGTAACAAAAGTTCAATTAGTGATGATGTTGTCATCTTACGATCTTTATGGTCATCCGACTTTATTGTGATGGATGTTTACGATAGGCGGTATTTTAAGTGTAGCATGTAGTGTGACCGCGGCTTATGATGGAAATATTGTGTAAACTATAGGCCCTATTCCACTCTAATCCACTAATCAAATCCATTAAGGGATTAGTTTCCACTTTTTCTTCCATCCACATCCACTGTGGATGATTTTCCACTCATGTTTTCTATTCCACTCTAATCCACTATCACGGTGGATTATTTTCCTATCATTGGCTGGGTAAAACCGGGATAGATGCTGCACTTTTTGAAATAGTCTAATAATTTTTAAACAGTTCATTTACCATAAATTATCTCTGTTAATATAGCTAGTTTTATGTTTTATCTTAAATTATGACTTGTTTTTATTGACCTAACAATTACAGAGTTTGCAGAAATTAACTTTATTATTAATATTTATTTGAGGATAGAGGCCTACCCGTGAATCATCACGGGTGTGGACCATCTATCAAGATGGTCCACCATGAAAATGCTATGAAGGATAGATGCCCTATCAAATAAAATCAGTACAGTTCATATTATAAAATGTTTTATTAGTAATCTTAAATCCAATATAATGTTCGAGCTTGCACTCCTTCCTTTTGTATTTTCGTGGCATGGTTCACCTGTAATACCTATAGGAGTCGCATTTCATCCGAGCAAAGCCGGGTTTTTATCTTTCCGTTCTCACCCTGAAGGCTAGTAACGTATAAATTAGACATTTTTGACATTTTAGGAATTTCTCATTTCAGGAAGTTGTCGTTCTCAGCCTGAGGGACCTGCAATCAATAGACATTAATTAAAGTACACGTAGGGTACGCAAATGTATAAACATTGGCACAGAATATAGAAAGACATTGGGCTCGGTAAACAGATGTCGTCAGTCGTCATATCTTTGGTCGGAAAAAAATCTCGAAGACTACGACAGGGACATCAATAGCACTGATATTTTACTGTTATTTACTGAAGAGTTCCATTGAACAGCTCCTGCTCTCTATCACCATTTATCGCATTGAATTGTCACCGAAGATTGGTGTGCCAAAGTTTCGCTTACCCCGACAGCGGCAAGTGGGTCAAAAACTTGCAAGATTTGATAGGTATCTACCTCCACTGGCCTTTGCCAGTGTACCTATAGAACCTTGTAAACTTGTAAGTATTGCAATGCAAACCGAAAGAAAGGATACATTACAAGTTACTTACACATTGTACAAATGACATTGTGATGACTGTAGGTAGATACAGATGATGTAGAAGGGTTGAGGGTATTAGGAATCTGTGCCGCGTGGGAACCTGACAAACACTAACCAACACACGTTAAATAACGATTGTTTATTCTAGCTATGAATAGAATTGTTTTGGTGTGACGAAACTAGGCCTGTGTGCACTTGATGCATTGTTTATTATCTCAATTGGTGATGAATAGGTACGTTTCTAATGCCATATGAGGACATAATGGTACATAGTAGACCTAGGAATGGAGGCTCATGCTTAGTTGTGGGTTAAAAAGCTTTACACGATGAGTATTTTGAATGGAAAATGTGGGTTTTTTTTATTTTTTCATAGTTTTTCTTGCACTTAGGCTTTCACAATGGTTCGAAAGAACTATAGACTTGACAAGAAGAAGACAAGTTCTTTTATAAATTTTAAACCCATGTGGTTTGAGCTTAAAAATCTAAAACTGGGATGCTTGAAAGTCTACACATTTTAAGACGTTACAGTTTTCTTGAGCACTCCGAAAAGTGAGGACATTTTAGGTCAGCACTTGTATGAATAATGCATATTAAAAGTATGCATGCAGTTTACAAGCAATGGCGATTATAATCAGATGACATCATGGCCCACGGTGCAGTTTAATAATTATTTTATTTTTAAAACGGAAATCCGGTGATCAACGCCTCACGCGTAAACGCTCAATGTTTATTATCCTGCATACGCTGTTTACGGAATTGAGGTAGATACCTACTGTACCGTACGGTAGGTAGGTACTTAAAATATTGATACTTAATTAATTTTTTTTTGATCACGCAAAAATACCCTGACAATTGTATCCCCAAGATCTATAATAATGTGACCGTGGCTGCAAGTCTGTTATAAGGTAGGTACCTACCTAAGCTTTTTGTAGCGGACAAAAATGCGTAAGTCCTAGTGAATTTTGAAGAAATCCTAGTTGTTTTCAAATGAAATGGTTTTTTTTTTTGTATTTCATAGCGTCAAATCGGAAACTTTAAAATAAGTATAACAAGGTAAATAAAGGGCATGCTAATGTGAGATCAGTATTATCTATGTGATTGTTGTTGTTATTTATTCATTTTGAATATCGTAGCCACAAATTGTTCGGCCATAATTGCCTGAAAACATGTCATGACACGTTATCTATGACCGTTATAGATCAACGATAATAGCTCTAATGGTGATGGCATTTTATCACCAAGACATTATCCCGTATATTCACGTCACACAACAATTTAAGCAAATTTGTTCTATTAGTCTAAGCACCGTTTGGTCCCTTCGTTAGTCTGCTAAGTGGCTGTTAGTTAGAATACGTAAGTTGATGCTAAAAGGGTATAATTGGTCTAAGTAGAAAGTGGTACTTGTTCAAAATGGGCTAACCAGTACCAACTAGTGATTCAAATAGCTCGAGGTGCCTTTGGTATGTACCTACCATTAATTTGAAGAGGTTCATGATACTTAATGATCTTGGTGGGCGATCGAACAAAAGAGGTTCTAGTTTGATTCTCACGTCCGGATAATAATTTGCATGATCTGAAGATGTTTTTGTGTCGTAAATTTTGCAGAGCGTAAACTTAAGTAGGTATTATTAAATATCCTATGTTTTAAGCTGCACAAAGAATCCTTTGTTGTTCGACTGGGATTCAAACTCAAGACCTTCGAAAGTTCAAGACACTACAGAACCAGCCAATACTGCACCATTAAATAATAATTAGGCATTTGATTTGGTATTTTTGGAGCAAAGTAGTAACCATGTCGTAAGCGACAATGATGTAATCTAGGCCACTACGCCCTGCAGGCTTTACGACGCTGAAATAGGTCACTAGATGGCGCTCGTAAAATTTGTTTCCTAGATCGGCACAAGTGTAGACTTAGAGCGATGAAGCGAGCGGAAAATAACCAACGAAAATGTTGGTAGGTCTTTAGAGAAAACATTTAGGTAAGTAGTTGAGTCATTGATTAGGCAGCCTAAAAACTCCGTCACCAGAGTTGAAACATACGAAATGTCAGTACCTACTTATTTTAAATGTTGGTACCTACAGCCAGCCAGCCAGCATCAGCAACTTAGAACAACAAAGGTCATTACTGAACCACGCGAGCGAAGCTGCTTCAGGGCAGAAAATCACAATAACTCTATACGAAAACAATGTCATGAAACTACTATTGCACCAAACACAAAGCCAAAATACTTCTTTATTAGGAGTTTTATAGATTTTTAAGAGTTCACGCGTTTTATCGACTCGAAATCCACATTTACACCAACCATTTTAAAAGCTCATGAAATAATATTTTTACTTTGTTATTAAAAAAATAACCAATAATGCTTGCAAATTACGAACACTGAGTAGGTAGGTGTCGTAATAGTTGAACCTACCATAACTAAATAGGTATTTGCCTGTGCTATTGCGACGATAACGCAATGCTAGTTTAGTAGTAACTTTTCTACCTACTATTAGGTATTCTTGATGAAATACCTTTTTCTTAGGTTATGGTCTTCTTAACCACTTTTGTACTATTCTTGTTGTACTCGTCAGCGTCAGGTCACCCACCGGGCACTTAACCTGCTCCCTTTAATACTCCGACCATAAGTAGGTACCTACCATGGATAGCCCTGAAGAAATACTTCCTAGAGATGCTGAAATAAAATCATATTACCTATAATAGAGGAACAAGTTTAATCACAGACAGAATGGTTTTATTTTCCATTTTCCAATTTACAATGATCTTTTCTTGACAACATTTTTATAAAACAATTGCATGCATAACTCACCACTTGTCACTGTCAAAACATTATTTATCAAGATTTCTCATTTGACGAAAGATTTCCGTTGGAGTTTTGAAATGACAAACCGCCATTTTTTTTCAAAACCAAATTGACATGACTTGACTTGATTTGATATGACATCTATATCTATACTTACTATCTATCTACACTAATATTATAACGCTGAAAAGTATTTTTTTTTTTTTTTGGCCTAATACTAATGGCCTATGAGGCCGTTTTAGTGTTACCGGACTATGGCGGGCACTGAAGGTGCCGAGACGCCTAGAGAGAAGTTACGACAACATGCGCAAGGGCACCTCTAATAGGTACGAACCTCGACTGAAAAGTAGAGGATTAGCGAGTTTATATGTTACGTTCCCCAAAACGCAACGATAGCGCGATCTAATTTTTCCTGTGGCGCCATCTATTATGTAGTAAAATGTGTCTGTCTTTCTGTCTGTTTGTTACCTTTTCACGCCTAAACTACTGAACAGATGATGCTGAAATATGACATGGATAGAGATTATGTCCCAGGGACGGACATAGGCTACTTTTTTTTCAAAACTAATCGTGAAGGGCGTGAAATAAGGGTTGAAATTTTGTATGGGGACTTAAAGTGAAGTTCCAGTTGAAGGTCACTAGATGGCGTTGCTGTTCTATGGCTGAGGTCGAGATGGCGCTATTATTGCATTTTTATTTTTAAAAGTATCAGAAGAGAATCTTCTGAACAGCAGTTTTCAGTTCTGTTTTTATTAAGTAATGTTATTTTGCTGACGAAGTCGCGGGTACCAGCTAGTAAATACATATTTAATAAGTACTTGACATTGGCAGAATTATACTGTTAATAGGTACAGTTAGTTGCCATTAATAAAAAGAAGAAAAAGAAGAAGACCTGACCCGCACTACACACCAAGGAGTATTTACCTAGGTTTGACCAAAAAGTTTTACTAAATAGGTACAAAAACGCTAACACCTAGTACACCTAGCATAGGTAGGTACTTGACGACAGTACAGAACCATTATTTATCTTAAACTCTGAGCATTTCCCCAGCATTTACTATAGAATGTAAGTAGGCAGACCCAGACCTCTTAGGCACTTTCGTCTCTGTCGGACCGCAATTTTATTGTTTTCGCCGATCCTTGGTTATTATGCACAACGTCTGAGATTTACGATGTCATACGGCGAATTATGCAGAGTTATGGGCTATTTCCATATTTGTGGGAATGTCTACCAGTGTCGCCTCCGGTAATTTTATATGGGTCATAAATTATACTAGAAAAGAAACTTGAAAAAGGTTCTTGTACTTGAAAAAAGTTCTAGACAAGATATGTAGTTTCACGCGGAAAGTGAAGACGCGAAAACGTCTCAATTGGGAAGGCTTTTCTTCTTCAGTGCCTCCGCGTAAAGCAGGGCGACCTTCGAGGGCGATCGACCGAAGGTTTATAAGTTACTGTCACACGTTTCAACGACCATTTTAAGCATCTGTAACTATGAACTAAGAATTTGGTCTAGACTTTTAAATTAAACCTTCAGAGAAACCGCCAACTCGATCTTTTAATTCAACGATCAAAGTTCCCCATGTGATTTTTCTGTTTCTAATCATTTACACCTGCTTTACACCCTTGAACAAAAACGCTAGGTATATTACGCAAAGTTTATTTTTAAATATTCTGTAGGTAAACTGGTACAGATTCCATGAAGCTGTAATAGTTACCTACTTGTGTAGAGACGTTCAATTATTTTACTTACCTACTAAAAAGCCGGTAACTTTTTGATAAACTAACCTACAATAATTATTATTCAAACTCATAGGCACTACACATCAAATTAATATGTAGTGCCTAGGGTTTCAATTTAATAATAAGTATTTTTTTATTTTGGTCGACATTCCCAGAGTTCTTACAAAGCGTTTTGAGTCCACTTTTTTCATACGCACTGCCAAATTGTGGAACTCATTGCCGGGTACTGTATTTCCCGAAAAGTACAATATAGGGGTCTTCAAATCAAGAGTAAATAGGTTCCTTCTAGGAAAGTCTCCATCTTAGACCTCACTACTGCTTAACATCAGGCAGAGGGCTGACCTACTTAATTAAATAGGCTGACCTATTTAATAAAAAAAAATGGTTGTCTGTAAAGTCGGTTTACTGACAATAGTTGAACGTGACAACGCAAAGGCCGATTGTGCTTCTTTGTCGCTCGTTCCGCGCTCTCGCTTGCACTTGCGCAAGCTTTACATGGAACGCCCCAGAGCGAGGTAACGCCTCATGACGTCATGTTTTTTCGTGCGTGCAGCCGGCTCTATCGAATTATAAGACGTACGTAGTCACGTCAAAAATCAAATTTAATATTCTATAATATATTATTTTAATTCTGTAAATATTCAATGTAAGTACCTAGATAAAGTATATACTTAAAATCTTTCTTCAGGCACTACACATCATGCAGCTTTTTACCAGCTTTTATGTTAGACAACTCTTGTCCGGCTTTTTCCTTACAGATAGTTGACCTATTGAACAGTTTTCACGTGTTGTCTTGTTGCGTCACTATTAACGCGTGTTTATAGATATTACCTACTCCATCGCATTCTATTTCAGATAATGCACTGTGAAAATAATGCGTAATCGTTTCCGTTTTGATGCAGATGCTGGGCATATATATGATACCTAGGGCTATATAGGTAAGTACCTACCTAAGTAGGTAAGGTAGGCAGTTAGGTACCTACTTATTTGTTATACTCGTAATATATAGGGTCTTTCATTTTAAACTACACAAACTGACAAGGCCTCATTTTTGAGTTGTAAATAGACGTTTGACCGTATCAAATTAATTCCTAAGCCGATTTAAGTTTTCACTTAAAAATTTATCATTTTATTGATTTTTTAGAAATGTTGCATAATGATTTTCAAGGAGTACAGACGTTCTACCAATCTCAGCGCAGCTACATCACGAATGGACTAAGTTATACGAGAAGAAACAATCAATTGAAAGTATAGTCTTTGTCGATTTTCTCGGGATTTTCAAAACTAAACAACAACAAAATTAATTTATTTGTTGAAAACAATTCCTGAATATTTTTAAGAGTAATCTTAATAAATACCTACCTAACGAAATAGTAAAACAGAATGTAGGTTATAAATTATCTCACCCCACAGTTGTTGACGGCCACGATACCTAGTATTCGACAGCAATTATCAAAGACAAAGAGCTTTTGTGAAAGCTGATAAGAAGTTATTTCAAAGGGACACTGTTTTGTCGTTTTTGCTAACCTTCGACATTTTGTTCAAGGTTAGCAATAACAATATTTAGCTTAGGCGAATACTTACTATTAAAATGTTTTATTCTCCCTAGGTAGGTAGGTACCAATTTATTTTGACAATTTTTTTTTCAGTTTCTATAAAAAGCTCAGATATGGAGAGTGGGATTGCTACAAGGCCTTCTAAAACAATTTCAAAAACTGAATTCAAAATGTCCAAATTGCCCAGGGTTCAATAAAATTCTGACTTTATAAAAAAAACAGTACCAGTACCTACGTCACAAAACCTGTCTCCAATCCAAGGAACGGTAGACATTCTTTCATCTCTCTATTATCTATTCTCTATATTATATAAAAATGAATCCCTATATCCCTTGGTCACGCCATCACGCGTGAGCGGCTGGACCGATTTCACAAATTTTTTTTTGTTGTATTTGTTATTGTCAGGAGAAGGTTCTTATTACAGAAAAAATCTCTATATTAATTCTTTCTTCTTCTATATTAATATATTAATTAATAAGGGTTGAAAGTTTGTATGGGGAGTTGGAATTTTCAGTTAAAGATGCCTTTAACTGGATATGGCGTTGCTAACCTATGACTGAGGTCTAGATGGCGCTATTATTGCATTTTTAAAAGTTTCAGAAGATTCTTGCAGATTTCAGTTCTATTTAGATGTTTTCAAGTAAGTATGTTATTTTGCTGACGAAGTCGCGGGTACTAGCTAGTATTAAATACATGTGTATAGGTATAGGTGTATATATATACCAGCCTACGTTACTCAAGATCCTTTGAAGATGTCTGGTAGCCAGAGACACTTCCAAATTATAATTATGTTAACTTATCAGTCATAATCTTTTGATTTCACATTAGCTTCCTACTTAATATTTACAAAGTTCTACCACAGAATACAGATAGGCTCTACTAAATCAAACCCATCACAGCATCAATCAGGGCGGTATGTCAATGGAATTGAACCACTGCTGCGCGCACGCAAGTTATCATTTAAATGAATGGGGTCGTACTCAGTGTAAAGAGAACATAATTTATACATATTATTTCCTAGTGTATAATATTGTCTTTGTTATTATCTATTTGTAAAGAATTTCGTCATGATATGATACGGACTTCAGAAATATTCAGGATTAGTGAAATATCAAACGGTAGGTACTTAATAGACTGTAGGTACCTCAGTAATGCCTATTTTTTTAATGGCCTATGCGGTCTCACTTCTGGCCAAAGAAAGGCCAACCCCGTCACCTTCCACACTTCTCGATCATCTGTATACTCCAAACGTAGATCGGACAAAATTTGTAAAACTATATCACACCGAACAACTGCAGCTAGTCGCCACTTCTACGTATTGAGCTCTATTTTATACAACAGAATAAATAAAATACTAACTATTTACCCTTTACCTTACCATAAATGTAAAATAAAGTTACTCAATTGGCTTCTTAGTTTAAACTATGATGATTCCGAGGCTCTCCTCAAGGTTGCTGAATAACCCACCTAACTCACACACGCACACACACACACACTCATAATCAACACGCTTATACACACACTTACACTCACATACACTCCACACACACGCGCTTCAAACAAACATGCACACAAACGCACACACACACACACATACACACACACACACACACACACACACACACACACACACACACACATTCACACACACATTTCAAAAACATAACTTGATATTTAGTAAGTTTTCCTTTTGTTATCTAGTTATTTTACTACTTTTAATCAAATAGTTAACTTAGACCATTTGTTTCTTTGGATGGAACTAGTATAAGTCCGGATGGGGGCGTTGGTGCCTGCGACACAGTTTTACAAAAAACTTCTGCAGGTATCATCGTTTCCACTGTATACATAAGCCACTGTTACTGTTCCTGAATAAACTTGATTTGACTTGACTTGACTTGATCTCTTCAGGTCGCTTACAGCAAAGTCGGAGCGGGCGGCGCGGGCGCGTCGAGGCGGCGTCGAGGCGCAGGCGAAATTGACGGAGGCGGCGCCGGCGGCGTGTTAGTCTTGTTTTATTCGTTTAACATGTCATCTTCAAAATATGAGTAGACAGGTGATTAGGAGTCGTAGAAGAGGCGCGCGCCTCGCCCGCGCTTCGCCCCCGCCTTATTTTTTTCAGCGAGGTTCGCGCCCGCGCCGCGTTGCGCCGCGCCCCCGCCCGCCTCGACTTTCATTTCTGTTAGCGACACGCCTTACCCATGTTATAGGTATTTTCTCTCCCCCTATTCTCCCCTAATTTCGTCACTGATAGCAATGCATGAGATAACATTCCGGAATGCAGATAAGGAAACTGAGATAATTAGGTACTGACACGGTTTTGTAATGGCTTTCGTTTAAACAAGGACATCTGTTTGTCTACTCTACAGAAGAGATAATAGATACTTAAATACTTTGAAGATCTTCGGCATTGAAAATCCATTTAAAAAAAAAATTACCTAGGTACCTTCTTACTTTATATGGCATGGAAGTATAGTATAGTATAGCTACTATAAATTCAGAATTTCAGATTCAGAATTTTATAACGGGATTTTGCAGTGTTGAGAATTTGAAGAAAAACACAATAATATTACGTTGTACCGTGTGCCGACCCCACATAAAGGTGAAAATTCTTGCCTATCAAAATGTTTTAAAGGTTAGTCCCATAGAGGTCCCTTCGTTCCCTTCCATCAAATAATTCTTGATCGAATCAAAGAGTCCTCAAACATTATTATTATTGCCTTGCCGTACCGTAAGTAGAGTCCATTTCACAAAAGAAGTCCCTTCAGAGTCATCTAAGTGTTATCACGTGTTATTAATAATTCTCATAGGTTTTTTGTAAGTTCCACAAAATTCCGCGTGCCACCTTTTGTGAAAAGCACTCTACGCGCCGTAGGTACGTACGCATTTTTCTTAATTCTGCCATAGTGACCTCGGGAGTCGGGAATTATTCTGTCTCTCTCCTTCATAACCACTAACCATACAAACATTCAGCATCCCTGTAGGAATAAACGAACCATAATGAGTTCTAAAAGCTAAAACAATAGCTTTTTATCTGAGCTTTTTATAGAAAGTTACAATTAATTATTATTCTGTGGCATTGCACTGCACATGCTGTGATGCTGACCCCAATGTTCCGCCCTAGTTTGCTTTAAAAGTTCTCTGTTTAGCACTGTTCGTTGTACAACTTTGAACTGCTTTTAAGCGTTGGTTGCACTCTCTAAATAGGCAAGTACCTAAGTACAATCCCATGTAATGTAGGTAGTACCTACCTACTTACAAAAGTTTGAAACATTAACTCGTTATTGTTGACCACAGCTGGTATTTTCAAATATACATTTTCACAGTAAAGTAAGTTCGTATGAGTCAGTGACCAACTCTGGTGACGGAGTTTTTAGGCCGCCTTAAGGCCTCCGATAGCCGGGACCGACAATTTACCGTGCCCTCCGAAGCACGGAAGCGCTTAGAATAAATGCCACTGGCGGTCACCCATCCACTTACAGACCGTTTCGAACGTTGCTTAACTTCGACGATCTATCAAGAACGACTAAGCAAGCACGATCACGAGCGAAACAAGCAAGCAAACAAGTTTTTAATTCCCGCGGATTTGAGTTCAGCCAGCTTTTTGATGGAATATTCTGGAAAATTGTATAAAGTTCCATCCCCTACAACCCGCATTCATTTCGCTTTGACAGTCTCTATTGCCACTAACTGACTAATGGATAGGTATTTCGTTCAAGCTTTGGATAGGTACCTACCCTGGGGTTATTCGCGTTCGTTTTTTCGTTCGTTTAATGAATATTCGGATGCTTCTTACTTTGTATTCGCGCGATAAGATCTACGTTAAAACACGGTCCTAACCTAGGAACAAATATTTCAAACCTTAAAATTGGCCCTTGAAGTCAGAAATCGTAGTAAGAAACATCCGAATATTCATCAAACGAACAAAAATAAGAACGGGAATACGGCCCCTGGTTCTAGTTGGACATTTTTGATTTTGGACATTAGTAGTGCAAAGGCTATTGGCTAGTGCTTTCTAAAAATCACCTACTAGGTACCTTTTGTACTTACCTAACTAATCCTAAATCCTGTTAATAGTTTAGCCTACAGTTACCTATGGAGGAAACTTTTGGACGTAGGAAGCTTTTGGGCTTTTTTTTTTATAAAATCCTACCTAAATATTAATAGAATTTCTTTTCAGAAAAAAGGGTAAGTCAGGGCTAAAAAATAAAAAAGCTAGCCCCTTGACCGAGGCTTTGTTGAGCAGAGTTCGTTAGTCTACCTACGACCACGTCCTACTCTAGATCGCTCAATGCGGCTGAAGCTTAAGGTAAGTACACTTTGTGGAGAATAGGTAGGTAGGTAAGTACTAACGTAAATACAATCCGTAGGTATCTCTACATACCCTAATCTTTAAAATTAGGTACTTTATGTACCTACCTTATTTAATTATGTTCTTATAGGTAGGTAAGTACCTGTGGTAAGGTTTTTTGTTCAAAAATAATATAAATAGGAAAGTTTGTACCTACTACCTTCCCACATTATTTTAGGCGGTACATTAGGTACCTAAGCAAGTACCAACCTAGGTACTTTACTTATGCTTATTATAATATTCCCTCTGTTTTATGGCTTTTATCAGGTTTTATCATTTTATGCCTAACTGCTACATAGTAATATATTTTTATGTGTGCTTGAGTGGCCAATATTTTGTCTAACAAAATTAAAATACTTAAATATCTCTATGGTCTGCTCAGCCGAATCAAGGTGATGAGATCAGGATTGAGATTTTCCAGTTTCGAAGTATTAAACCAACCCTCATAGTTTCCGTTCTGCTTACAAAGCCCTTTAATATTGAGGAAATGAGATCGTTAATGTAAACGAGGCGTGTATTATGAACTCTCATTGTATTTTTTCTAAATAGGTAGGTACTTGGACCTACCTACTTAGGTACAGGGTTGGTAGGTAGGTAATAGTAGTATATTGTCTGTGGTAAGTAATAGGTACTTACCTTCTTCCTTATAAAGTAGTTTGAATCTGATCTGGGTCAGACAATGTACCTACTTACATAATTACATTCTGAGGTAATATCTACCTACCTACCTAAGCACCTACTTAGGTCCTACTTTAGAAACGCATGAGCTTACCTACCTATTTGGATAAAATTTACCTACTTAGGCTAGGTACAAACTTGCTGATTATCATTAGTAGGTAGGTAGGTACTATTTCATCTGTTAGGTAGGTTAGGTACTTACCTACTCAATTTCCCCTCAACAGGACAAAGGCTCTCATTTTCCAGGCTCTTCTGCCCTTCTCTACTTTTTTACTCTCTGACTAGACCTACCTATCTTACTAACTAGCTAGGTAGGCTTGCGGTAGGTAGATAGATTGCTTCCTCGCCTGACGAACTCCCATCCATGAGCGGAGGTGGCCAAAATGCCATCATTATTCTGATACAATTTTATTACTTAGTTACCCTACCTACCTTCCTATCTAACTTCCATATAATAAGAAGCCATGAAAATGGCGTACCTATTACCTACCTACACAGGCAAAGTGCTACCTCAGAATTTTTATTGCATAGGTACTGTGTTGTAGTTGCCCAGGTAGGTACTAAGATGAAAGGTCTTATTGTAAATGGTACAGTTTAAATAGTTAGGTATAATAGGTAAGTAAATGAAGTACCTACCTAAGTAAGTAGGTACTAGGTACCTACCTACCTAGGACACATCGGATGACGTGGATACCTACTTTAGAACCCTACCACTTCCAAATTCTGTATTCCTTGCTGACTAACCATCTATTTTATGGTCATTACCAATGCTAGGTTTGGCTAGGCTAATCCAATATGGAATAGGTACCTACCTAAAGCGGCCAGTACACACGGTTTATAACCGTGAAACTTCGTTAAAGTTTTCCTTATTCACGATTTTAGTGCGCGTAAACAGAACTAGATGCTGCTGCTAAAAGTGGCCGATTCCTAGATCGCGCTATCGTTGCGTTTTGTGATTTTAGAGACTATCGATAGAGTATTATTTAAATAATTCACTTTGATTAGCACAAGGGTGTTTTCATTTGCTCCCTCACCTCTTAGGACCTTTTTTTTTTTTTTTTTTTTTTTTTTTTCGTCAGAAAATCCATTATGGATACCCAACCGCCGTGGGGACGGCGGAAGGGTTATGTCGGACTCTCACCGACTAAAAACTGACGTGTGGCCGGCCTCCATGCATGTCAAGGGGCTCCGGGATCTCCTACGGAACACGCCGGTGCCCCTCTCGCATTTTGCCTAAGCACTGTCCCGGGAATGACACCCATAGCCACGCCCGGCACCCTCGCGGTGCTTACGGCGGCGCTCGCCACAGGAGCGCCGCCGCCCTCCCGGGGTTCGCATCGTGGACAGCCGAAGTCCCCACTACGGCCACCCGCGAACCCGGAAAGTCCCCTGTTTGGCAGGGGATACCACTCCGCCCCCCTCATGGGGGGGCAGGCGGTGCGGGGCGGCCGTTAGCGCCCCGCCTCCGCCTCCTTCTCCGAGCGGGATCGGCCCTCTCACGATCCCGCTCAGCTGCCTCTTTCTGGACCAGAACGGCTTCACAGAAAGAGGCCACGGCCCTCCAGGCCGTGTCGTCTGCCAGCATAGCTGCCACTACGCTTGGCAGACTGAGATCCTGCACCTCTTAGGACCTAGACAGACCTACCCTACTACCTACTAGCCATGTGCAAAACATATCTCCTATCCTAATCTTCACCGCTGGGAAGTATATCTATCTTTTAGTTCCGTAGTTCAGTCTTTCGGTAGGTATGGAATTTTTTTTCTTTAATTTTGTAATTTCTACAACAATAAACACATCTCATAAATATAATGGACATTTCGATGTTAACATCGATTTTTTCTAATATCGATCATCCCTAATTCGTTCGACTCGCTCGCTGAACTACGGAACTAGATTGATAAGAATGCTTCTATCGTTCTCGCTCAGACTGAACTACGGAACTAGAGATTGATTGGATGCATTCGACTCGCTCCCTGAACGAGAACTACTGAATTATGTACTTATAACCCCCCGTTTACACTATGCCCTGTTGGGCAGTAGCCATGTGCAAAACATATCTCCTAATTGAAAAGATATATACATATCTTTTCACCGCTGGGAAGTAAGGTGCTTTCTGGTAAGATCGGACTATTTTTGAGAAAACCTAAAGAGTCTTAGAAAATATTTTATTGTATCGCCTCTAGTGACTCTTTTACAACGCCATATCAACCAAACTGTTGCAAAAATACAGAGGTTTCATTTCTTATTTGTAATGTTTAGATAAACACAACGGTTGATGTTTTATGAATGATCAAACAGAGCAAAATTTTTCAAAATGGCAAGTAAAAGATCGGACCGTGTTAAGGTAAGACCGGACTACCTTATAAAATCACCTCTGTAACAGCTAGAATAAGCTCTATCACAGGAAAATATTCGGACTTACCTAATAAAAAACATAGTACAAATTGTTATTGAATTGGTTTTCAAATTTAAGTTTTAGCAAATATTTAATACATTTTTTTACTCCAAATGTCCGATCTTACCCCGCATGCTTCAAACATAGATTTTTGTGTATCTCAAACTTTTACATCTAAATGCTCATTAGACTCATAATTACAGCAGGCAGACAATTAACAAAATAGAAGTCAGTTTTCTGAGTTGAAACTTGCATTTTCAAGCTCTAATAATAACAAAAAAATTATTATCAATCAACTTTATTCATTATAAGCTTAAATTTTAATCTACAAACAAATAAGCAAAAAATCAAAAAACTTTATGTAAAGTTGAACATAACTAAATACCTACTGTTTAATAGGACGAACATTTCAGTCTGTAGGTGGGCACTTTACTCTTAAATGATTTTTTTTATTTAACCTATACTGTCCCACTGCTGGGCAAAGGTCTTCCCCAATTATTTCCAACCATCTCTCTCCTTTGATAGGTTCCACCTCCCACTATTGAAGGAGTCGAGGTCGTCTCTCCAGAGTTTCCTTGGCCGTCCGCGGCGTTGTCTCCAGGGTGTTAAGATGTTTGCCCATTTTTCGCTGTGCATCCGGCTCACGTGCCCTGCCCAGTCCCACTTCAACTTGACTGTTTTGCGCCCTACGTCGACAATACCAGTCGTTGAACGCAGCGTGGTATTCCAAACTCGGTCAATCCACTTAAATTATTATTAAGTAATATAAATATGCAGTATTATAGCACGTTCTGTCAACAAATCTTAATACTTACGTATTTTATACAATCCAGAACAAACAAGAAATCAATAAACAAATTTAATAACAATCAACAACTAAACAAAACAAATACTTCTTTAAGAAAAAACAAAAAAGTAAGTAGGTACTTTTACAACATTATTAGTAAAACAAGTTACATTTTAAACATCATAAATTTAGGTAACTTTGATAACTTACTTACTTGTAGGCGAAAACAGCCAAGACATCCGTACAAAAGCTTGCGAAAGTGAGACGTTTGATACAGACAAATCGAATATTGAAAGTAAAATAAAAAGCATGTAAAGTAAAAAGTTTGAGAAACACTTTAAAGTGAAAGACCGGCGGATTATGTCCGATCTTAACCTACGAGGTTAAAGATCGGATCTTTGTCTACAAACGTCGTAGACATGATTGTATAGTACTAATCAATTAGTCTTACATCGCAAATGGTAATAAAACAGCAAAACTTCAAAAATAAACAAAAATTACCTACCAAATTGTTCACAGAACGTTTCAGGTGGAAGATCGGATCATGTCTTTTTCCACTTTTGGTACATCCTTTTTTTGAACGACAATAGCACACGTCCTGCTGGGCATAGCGTAAAAAGCAGACTGTAGGGAGGGGCACAACAAAATGGCGCGTACGGTGATGTTGCCATCATTTAAAAATATTGCTGAATTTAGTAGTTACATGACTTATCCGGACTTACTACTTGTCCGGTCTTACCAGAAAGCACCTTATATCTATCTTTTAGTTCAGTAGTTCAGTCTTTCGGCCGTAGCCTTCAGCACACACTAAAGTCCAGTAAAGCTGACCGAGGCCCCTAAGGCCATCAGCATCTAGGCCGACCCTAGTGTCACATCTCTCATTTTACAGAGTGTGCCCAAAAAATACATTAATTAAAACATACATAATTTTTTTTCTTTAACTTTTGTTATTTCTACAACAATAAACACATTTCATAAATATAATGGACAGTTCGATGTTAACATCGATTTTTTCTAATATCGATCATCCCTAATTCGTTCGACTCGCTCGCTGAACTACGGAACTAGATTGATAAGAATACTTCTATCGTTCTCGCTCAGACTGAACTACTGAACTATAAGATTGATAAGATTGGAATAATATCATCTTGTCTCTTGTCTGTGTCTGCTTCTTTCTATCAATCTCGCTCTGAACGACGGATAAGAAGACGGATTGATAAGATTGGAATATATCACATATCACCTATCTTGTCTCTTGTCTGTGTCTGCTTCTTTCTATCAATCTCGCTCTGAACTACGGATAAGAAGACGGATAAGAAGATATGATTGGATTTAAATTGAACTAGAGATAGATGAACTATACGCAAAAGAAGTAGTCCAATTGAACTAATCACTCCGGATATACACATCGCTTGGGCAGGGAAGTGAGCAGTGTAATGTATGCAGTGACAGCGCGAGTAACCTATTTACATACTCGCGCTGCCCACTTCCCTGCCCAACAGGGCATAGTGTAAACGGGGGGTTAGATTGATATAAGATTGGAATATATCACATATCACCTATCTTGTCTCTTGTCTGCTTCTTTCTATCATTCTCGCTCTGAACTACGGATAAGAAGAAAGATAAGAAGATATGATTGGATTGAAATTGAACTAGAGATAGATGAACTATACGCAAAAGAAGTAGTCCAATTGAACTAATCACTCCGGATATACACATCGCTACTACCTACCTACCTGCTAGTTCAGCGACAAAGCCCTTTTCTTTTATTCATGTAGGTAAATAAAAATAAATAAAAAGTTTAGACAATAGCCTAGCTTTACCGCGGCAGTCTCCGTCCGAGTGCCACACGTCTTTTTTTTATTAATGGCAACTAACTGTAATATCAGTATAATTCTGCCAATGTCAAGTTTTGAATATGACATGATTCATGTCATGTCAATTTGGTTTTGCAAAAAAAAAATTGTCTCATCCATCCAGCCAGACTTCCACTATTTTGCACTTTTGCTTGCACAGTTTGAAGTCTTGAATTTCAGTTGGTGGAGTAAAAAAAATCTTAGAAGTAATTTCAATAAAATTTGCTAGAAAGAAAAAATTATACATATCAATAAAACTACATTCGAAATCGATATGTTTCGGCCGATATGTTCCATCGGTCACAGAATTTCTACTGAGAATAGTTCCAGAGAATTTGTCAGGACCAAAGTAATCCGTCAGGCTGCGATACTGAAGCCGGCGGAAAAGATCAAATTGTACAACAAAGAGAACAAGGAATTGTTCGGGCCTCTGTTGGAAACAAATAAGCAGAGAAAACAACGATTGCAGAAAGCTGGTTAGTGCAAATAAATTGTATGGTTTCTGTAGCCTTCATCTCCAAGGTTTGCATTGACTTTCTAAAATTATGTGACTGGATTTATGACACTGTCTTGGACACCATAATCGGATCACTTACATACAGAACAGATTCACGTGTCTGTCGTCTTGGTTCAGATGTAGGTGTTTTATACCTACTTTATCTTTCTTTCAAATACGTATCTAGCGCGTGTCTCACATCTTGCCAATTAAAATCATATGACACACGTACACAAGCGCCGTGAGATATACATACGCCAGTAAAATTATCTTTTTCCAGCTAAAAATAGCTCGCATCAAAACAACAGAGCGGCGCCTGAACACGCGTCGAAATACACGCGGAATGCAGCTGACTCCTTCAGTTCTTTGAGCGTCAGTGACTTACTTGTCAAGAAAATGTGGCAGAGTACGAGAAACTGTGTGAACTTTGTTGGTGTCCTACTAAACAACACTGCGGTTAGGACTCTGAGTACTTCTACAGTATGTAGTGCAACAAAGAGCTCACCTGCTCAGCCCGGATATGCAAGCGAGGATAAAATACTGCAGATCCAGCAGCATCGCAATGACTTCGCCAAGCAGTATCCATCGGTGACTTTAATCCTTAACAAAACTATGACTGAGGAGTCGGCTAAGGCTTTGGAAAAGTGGAAGCAGGAAAGGATAGCTGAAATGGGAGAAGAGGAGTTCAATAGGTTTTATCAAGGTAAGTGTTGCTATTCAATGTTTAATTCATTTAATAATATTTAACCTTTTATTCAGATCTTAAATTTAGATACAGCTTTTAACATTATACCAAAAAGACAGGTTCACGACTGTATCCCAAGGCATGGTAGACTTAGAAAAATTCCTAATCAAGCCACTTAAGATCCAGTAGAAGTTGTCTAAAGGGGTACTTATTCTATAAAGAATTTGAGACATTTTTACTTTCTGCAGATCGGTTTGCCAATCGGCAAACGTCTCCTCCAACCTTTTCTATTCTGACCTTTCTTTGCCACCCTATTCCATGTCACCTGTCTGATGTCATCATCCTACCTATTCTGTGGTCGCCTTTTTCCTTTTTCCTTCACAGGGGTACCATTTTGTGATTTTCTTGCTCCAATATCATTCAATTTCAATAAGTTTAATTCATTTAGGTAAACTTAACTTAATAGGGTCTTAAAAGACCTAAAGCCAAATTAATATTACCTATTACATGTTGAAATTCAGTTTGTAAAATGATTCATCTAGCAAGCGTCTATTTATTCTCACTTTTAATGGAATAGTTGTGTAATGGGTCTTCTTCTTGTCGTGTCACCAGTTCTGTCAAACCAGTGCGGTGAAAGGATTTTAAGTGCACCTCAAAAAGGCTCCTTTCGTGCACTTGACACATGTTTACAAACTTTGTAGGTTTTATGACATGCCCGATTCCTCACGATGTTTTCCTCCACCGTTTGAGAGTACTGGCATAGTGCACATAATCTCGTTAGAAAAACTCATTGGTGCATGACTGGGATTAAACCCACGACCTTACGATCGGAAGGCGGGGCCACTACCACTAGACCACCAGTGCTCTATGGCCCTTATTAATAAAAAGTGTAAAGTTACGCCAGGATTAAACTCCAAAAATTGTATGGTTACTTCTAAGTTACACCCAGTTTAACTTTACACCACGTTTATTAATAAGAGCCTATATGTCCAATGCTCTCAGTTGTAATGGGTAAAACCACACAACCATCACTGCAGCCAGTCATGTTACATAAAATACCTACTTGTATTAGTAATTTCACATAGTTCAAAGTTTATCTACATACATACTGCTAACAATACAATCGTTTTTGTTTGTTCAGTTGTACTCCCAGTGCATTGCAAGTACACAATGAATGCTGTTAACAATGTTTGAGCTGATTTGTGAGACTTTGTGCTGGTAAATAACACCTTTACCTCGGAAGAATAAAGTTGGAATCTTTCTCGTATCACTTGTGTATGTCTGTCTGTTCGTCTTTCACAGCCAATGATCATCAAACACAAGTGTTTGAAGGCCATGAAAGTTGTGCACAAGTTTGTGTAATAGTTCTCTTTCTCACTAATCCAACCAATATTATTAATTTTTGAATGTGTTTAGGATGTTTGTGTTTTCATTTTTCTTGAACAATGACCAATTTGAATGGGACTTGAAACTGTAGATGGTTGCATAGGCACATAAGCTATTTAAGATAAGAGCCACAACTATGTGTAAGATATTAAAATACTAAGACTTTTCGCCATTTACTTATTTGCCTCACTTTTGTTTGACTGAAAAAAAAAAATAGTCTAGCATTATTTATTTTATTTTTTTATTTACTGACACTGGAGCTTGAATGGATCGTTGCCCTGGTTCTTCATAGACATGGTCACGAAGGAACAGAAGTAGAATCATCTAAATCTATTATTATAAGAATCTTTGTCCTGACTGACTGACTGACTGACTGACTGACTGATAGACAACGTACAGCCTAAACCGCTGGTCGTAGAGACTTGAAATTTTGAGGGTATGTCCGTCATGGTGCGTAGGGGTGTACTAAGAAGGGATTTTTTGAAATTCAACCCCTAAAGGGGTGAAAAGGGGTAAAAACGATTGTATGAAAAATCTTATTCCTGGCACTTGGAGACATGAAATTTAGAATTATGATAGTTCAACGCTTTTAATGAAAGTCTACATTCAAAAAAATTCAAAACTACCCCTAGAAGGGGATGTAGGGGGTGTTAATGTTTGTATGGGGTTTTTTGAATGCGTGGTCCGATTTGCTTGAAACTCTGTATGATTATTTAAAAATGTAAATAAAAAATTTCCGCACTCTAATAATTTCATAACTACCCCTAAACTGGGGTGAAAGGGGTGTTAAAGTTTGCGTAGGATTTTTTAATACGTGGTTCAATTTGGTCGAAACTCGGTATGAGTATTTAGCAGTAGTGTAATAAAAAATAGCTGCATGTTTTTTTTTCAAAATCTACCCTTTAATGGGGGTGAAAAAGGGGAAGTACAGTACAGATTCTATGGGAGCCATAAGTCCATTGGGAGTGGAAGTGGGGTATTTGGGGAAGGGATAACGTATAAGGGATAAGCGGGAAAAAGTGGAATGAAGCAGGATAAACCGGGAGAATGCGGGATAATGCGGGGGAAAAGCGGGATAATGCGGGGGGAAAAGCGGGATAAACAGGAAAAAAGCTGGATAATGCGGGATAAACCAGGAAAAAGCGGGATAATGCGGAAAAGGCGGGGGAAAAGCGGGATAAACTGGAAAAAAGCAGGATAATGCGGGATAAAGCGGGGGGAAAGCAGGTTAAACTGGGAAAAAGCGGGATAAACCAAGAAAATGCGGGAGAAAAGGGGGATAAACTGGGAAAAAGTGGGGTAATACGGGATAAAGCTGGGGAAAAGCGGGATAAACTGGGGAAAAGCAGGATAATGTGGGATAAAGTGGGGAAAAGGTAGGATAAACCGGGATAAAGCGGGGAAAAGCGAAATAAACTGGGGAAAAGCAGGATAATGCGGGATAAAGTGGGAAAAAAGCGGGATAAACTGGGAAAAATCAGGATAAAGTGGGGGAAAAGCAAGAAAAAGTGGGATAAACCGGGAAAAAGAGGGATAATGTGGGGGAAAAGTAGGATCAAGCGGGAAAAAGTGGGATAAACTGGGAAAAGACAGGATCATGCAGGATAAAGTGAGGTAAAAGCGGGATAAAGCAGGGAAAAGGCAGGATAAAGCGGAAAGAAGCTGTATAATGCGGGAAAAGCGGGGTAAACTGGGAAAAAGAGGGATAAAGCAGGGAAAAAACGAGATAATGTGGGATAAAGCGGGATAATTCGGGATAAAGCGTGGAAAAAGCAGGAAAAAACGGGATCAAGCGAGAAAAATGGGATGATGCGGGATAAAGTGGGGGGAAGTGGGATAATGTGGGATAAGTGGGAAATAACGGGAAAAAATCATAAAATCATATTCCTGGCACTTAGAGACATGAAATTTAGAATTATGATAAGTCTGCATTCAAAAAGCTTCAAAACTACTTACTACCCCTAGAAGTATACTGTTTGTATGGGGTTTATCGAATGCGTTGTCCGATTCGCTTGAAACTCGGTATGAGTATTAATTAGTGTAATTACAAAATGTATGCATTCAAAAAAAAAAAACTACTCCTAGAAGGGGGTGTTAATTTTTGTATGGGGTTTTTGAATGCGTGGTCCGATTCGCTGGAAACTCGCTATGTGTGAGTACTGAGTAATATTTTATATATATATTTTTTACTCCACTATAAGGAGGGGATTTTTTTATTCACTCAGGGGGTGAAAGAGGGAGTAACAGTTGCTATGAGAACCATAAGTCCTAAAAACTTGATACTTGGAGGGTACATTCTTCTTCTGCTGCATTTTAGGATTTCGTAGGGGTGGGGTGAACTTTTGTATTTAGGGGGTGGGTTGAAAGGGAGGGCTGTAAATAATTCCTGAAACAGGGTGTTGGCGGTGATTAAGTATGTGTGGTATTTCTTAAGTGGGAGTGAGATTGGAAGTGGGGTTAATGGATTTATGGATTTATGGATTTGTGAGTTTATGGGGGGGCGGCAGATTAAAATGTGAGAGTGAGATTGTGAGTCACATTAAGAGTGAGAGCGAGATAAGGGTTAGATTGAGGGTCAGATTTAGAGTGAGATTAGGACTCAGACTCAGTCATCAAAGTTGAACTTGCAGTCACAGTCACTCAGTTTAGTTAATGTGATGAAAAGCTTAAGCTTACTCAAGTGATAAGGGCTATGTTGATATGTACCACGTGAACGAAGTCGCGGGCGTTCCGCTAGTAATAAATAAAAACTTTATTGGGCAAAACATTGTTACAAAAGTATACCTACTTACTTTACTACCTTCGAACTTACTATCTAAAATCTAAGCCTTATTATAACATTCTGTTAGCACAACTTACCTAATAATAACTACAAAAAATAACTTTGATAACAATAACAATTACTGAGTAGTAAGTAAGGCAACACTTGTCATGTCATCTAGTTTCAAGACTATTCAAAGTAATCCTAACTGTGAACTATTCAAGGTTCTAGGTCGGTACCTGTTTATTCGGTAATAAACAAGCCTCTTCAACCGACTTCAAAAAAGGAGGAGGTTCTCAAGTCGTCGTTTTTCTTCTCTTCTATCTTGGTACGCGATTGTTCCGCCATTTGTTGACCGATTTGCAAAATTATTTTTATTTTTGAAAGGGTATACTCCAGAGGTGGTCCCATATAAATTTTATTCCTGAGGGATTGATAGTTTCCCCGTAAAACTCTAAACAACAAACTTCCCTCCATGTCACAAATAGAAATCGAATCGACAGCTTGACGCCCTGAGTCACACCGCGTTTCGAGTCAAACATTGAAGTCGGTTTTCTTTTTAGTATTAAAACGTAATTATGACTAGAAATTGTTTTCAACAGCGCAAATGGCAGTTGGAACAAAATTCCACAGCACATTGAAAAACTACTTCACACAGCCACGAACTCAGCTCCGTATTGAGAAGGATGTTGAAGGTGTATGGACTTCAGTTGCTGATGTACTGAAAAGTATATCTTCTCCCAAGGCAATAGAGTCCAATGTCGTCCATCCAGTGCTGAAGTACAGGGGGATCTTTGATGCTATAGCAGATTATGAGTGAGTGAACATCTGATTATTTTCTGTTATACCCAAAACTATTTCACACTTCTATACTAATTTAAATCAGCAAGTTTGTTTGTGAGATGGATGTAGCAGTAGCAGTATCCATAGTTAATATTATAAACGTGAAAGTAACTCTGTCTGTCTGTTTGTTACGCTTTCACGCTCAAACCGCTGAACAGATTAAGCTGAAATTTGGCATAGTTAAAGGTTGTATTCCAGGGAAGGACATAGGCTACTTTTTATCCCGAAAAAATGATAAAATCCCGAGGGACCGCGGGTCACACCGCGGGAGCGCAGCTAGTATTTCATAAGTGAAAGTGAATTGATTGATGAACATTCTGGAGTAACTTAAAATCTGGCTGACAAGAACATAATACATTATGTTCTTGTAGCCAGTCTTGGTGCAATTTGTTAAACTAGATTATTCACTTTAGAGATATATTTTATAACAGGATTTTATCGTGTATTACCTTTATTATTTCCCGACTAAAAGTAGTCTCCGCTGACCTACCCCCAGTTCGCCCGCGACCACGGTTGTTGCAATACAGCCGAAAGGTCGGGCCGAAATAATAAAGGTAATACGCGATAAAATCCTGCTATAAAATATATCTCTAAAGATGAATTGTGATCGCGAAAGTTTAAATAAACTTTTATCCTTAGATGTGCATAGTTTTACTAATTGACCAATTGTACAGAGGTACCTCAGGATGTTTAATGTTCTGATATCTGTTCTGAGGATCATAATAAGTATTTTTGTTTCTCAAGAAATACAGCTACTAAACATCGCAGACGAATTGATTTGTCCATGTGTGAGATCTTTTAAAATAGCCTCATTGTAAACAACTTTTCAGTCTCCTTATAAATAAATCTCTACCTGAAATAAATTGCGTTGGAAAAACAAGCTCTTGATGATAACTGTGTTTAATCATGATGCTTTTTTGCGTAGTATTTTATCAATATCGTGACTTGTGAGTTACCTACACATTCCTTTAAAAATGTATACAATCGTCAGAAAAACACTCTTATCAATTTGTTATTATCACTCGCGCCTCCGCGATATGGTGTCAATGACATCACGGATTTCTTGATTATGTTGTAATTGTAATGTCAAGGGAGCTGACAAGATTACTGAATGTAATATTAATCTTCACAAGTTTTATTCTTGTCAAAAATTATTTAAACACAGGTAGAACTTGAACTGTAATACCATAACAACTGCTTTTAACCACTACTTATTGTTGTTGTTTCTAGCCCGCACTGTCCTAATGTTGGGCAAAGTCTCTACTTTACTTTACTTTACTGGGCAAAGGCCTTTGCCCAGTTTTCCCGTTTTTTTCGTTTGCCTGCCATTCCCTGCCATTGAGTATCGCTGAAGCTATCTAGCAGCTCCAATAATAACATAATCATCCACAGTTTCACTCCACCTGGGTATAGCAATCCCTAAGCTTGTCCCATCCATCACGATCTAATAATTAATATACTTTTATAAATTTCAGAGACAAACCAACGCTTATTGAGTGGAAGAAATCCGACAAGCCACGTAAATCTATAACCCTGACGTACGACAATCCGGTACAACTGGCGGCATACTTTGGTGCGGTATCCAACGATCTCAACTACAAACATCTGAATGTACGCGATGCATTATTGGTCATTGCGTACACAGATGGTTCTAAGGTACATCATGAAATATATAATTAAACTGTCGGGCAAATGAGGAACTCAAGTTCGGTTCCTTTAAGTTCCATCCAGGGTTGAAGTAACTTAACTTTGTACATAAATGAAAAAATAAATAACATGCAGACATCTCATCTTATTCTAAGTTTTTAAACACTATTAGACATAACGTATGCCATACTTGTACCTTTTTATGAATAAACTAGCTGTCCGCCCCGGCTTCGCACGGGTTTATTATAGGTATTTAACAAAAATTTAATAACAACATGGCGATCCCGGAGCGGGATGTATGATCCTTTAAAGTTTAGAGGTTAATATGTAGGTAAGATCTAAGGTAGGTAGGGGAGTATTGGGCAGTAAGGCAGGTTTAGACACCACCGGCAAATCCCCGTGTTATGCCGGCCAACCACCATCATGCCAATCCATACATGGTCAATTCTAACTGATCAAATTCCGATTTGACGATAGGCATGATGGTTTATGGCCGACATGACACGGGGGTGTCCAAACCTCTCTACTGCCCAATGCTCCCCTACCTCCCATATATATTTCATTGATATATTACCACTCCCTTCCATTCATTCCATAGTTCCCAGACACTTTTTAAACTATCATGGTTTTCAACATTTTTAACACAGTTAACGGGATATTTACCATGATTTAATGTTTTTTGAGTTTCCCGATATTTCGGCGCAGTTGCATACGCCATGATCAATAGTATCTATGGTATTAATCATTGTTAATATCCCGTTACCTGTGTTAAAAATCCCAGACACTTGTCCTACCGTACTAACTGATATTTATTCTGTGGTCGCGATGTATCTTGCATTTTTAAACTCATGATAACTTTTGAATAAAATATCCGATTTCAATCATTCAAAAAGTAATCGACGGGTACTGAAACAGCCTTTACTACGAATGAATTTATTTGGATAAAAATAAATACCAAAATAAGAATAACGTGGCCTGCTTTTGGTCGTCATTTTTATTCACTTTTTAAATTATAAAAGTTGTTATTCTGACACAACCACAATAGTTGGACATATGCTATCGCTGACTTTTTTGTAGATATTGATACGTTCTTTAATATTGTAGAACATTTTTTTGTTCTATCATCAATAGTTTTCGCAGCGCACGCGATATGAAGAATTTTATGTTCAAAATTTTTACACCTTTGGTTACATTATTGCAATTTTCATAAGGATCTCTAATTTTTTTGAAAATAATTTATAGCCTATGTTCATCAGAGATAATGTAGGATTCTAATGGTGAAAGAATTTTTCAAATCGGTCCAGTAGTTTCGGAGCCTATTCAATTCAAACAAACAAACAAACAAACAAATGTTTCCTCTTTATAATATTAGTGTAGATAAATAAATAAATCTATAATTTTCGTACAGGTACACGACTGTATCCCCAAGGCGCGGTAGACATTCTCTCAGAACTTTTTATGTTACTTATTCCAGATTCTGTGAAGATTTTGTGTCTAAGTATTATTTTTTTAACTACTATTTTCCTCTCAGGATTCTGTGTCATTCATCACAAACCCAGATCAATCAGCTTTATTATAAAAATCATAGACTAAGCTAGTACACCCAAATGTGTTCCTTTATTTTTTATCATATTTAAATGCTAGTTTTAATTTAATTAAATACTGTGGATCTGGGTCCCCTTTGCTTAGTTTGCTGCTAGATGGCGCTTTTAAATAACCTCCAATTTTAATTTTAAAACTTGTGATATTTTTTACCAGGCTGATGCATACCATCTATCTACGGACAAGCTACGTGAGCATTGGGCGCAATGGCTGAGTCGGCTCGAGACGTACGGCAAGAAGTTTGGCGGCGATACGGAAAAGATACTGAAAGGAGGGAAGCGGCTTTTTGAGGAAGATATCGGAAATCTACAGTAAAATGGTAATAAACTACAAATAATGATGTACAAATGAAGATATTTATTTGGGTCTGGGTGTAAACTATTACACCGATCCCTATCCCTATCTGATACTAATCAGACAGGGTATTTGTAGTTTCCGACTCACAGTACATGAGTACAGTACACCCAGTTTCGAAGCGCATTAGATAATTTTGTATGAAATGTTGCACATCGATACGGCTAATTTCACGAATGCCTTCATCCAGTGAAGTTATACCTAAAAATAGTCTTTCTTAAACTTTCGCGAGCACTGTTCAACTGTTCAATTTTATATGTTTTAACAGTCGTATACCGTGGTACATAAGTATACCGTGGTCCATGACATACTATTAAATGCATCTGTTTTGTTTCAGGAAAGATTCATAATGCCTTAATGCAAAAAGGTTCGGCGATGAAAACTACTATTGGTATGCCTTAGTTAGTTTTAAAAGTAAGGGACGTTATTCGTAAAGATGAATAGCAAGACACCCTGTACTGATAAATTGACTGAATGTAGATCCTTGGTAGAGTTATGATCTATGTGACGCAACCGTATTTTATATTATTTTTTAGTCTGCAATAAAATGTATACAATCCATAGTTTTTATTTGAAAATGGTACAGTAAAACCTAAATGCAGGTATGCAACATTAACCGACTAATGTCAACATAGTAGAAATATCTGAAAAATATTAGGTGATGTATGGTTTACTGTTACATCCAATAAAACAATTCGGACTGTGTACATCTTAATGTTTGACTACTTGTTTTTATATTTTGATTTTTTTGAAATCAGGGTATTGTTTTCAGAAAATATTTTCATTTTGTTGATTGTAGAAATTGTAAAAAGATTTTGTTTTCGAAATATCATCGAACGAATTGTACGAAGTTCATTCTTATATTCACCAAGGAATGGATCATCCATCATAAAATATGAATTCAATTCTATTGTCTCATAAAATGCCTTAATTTAGCGTCGACGCATACGATTATTTTGCATCGACAATCGGCGATTTAGTTGCTATTCTATTTTTTTTGCTATATTTTTTTGAGCAGTCCGTTAATAGTTTTGATGCCTGTGTTAAAACTGTAATCTCGCAGCTTGCGTTAAACTATAGCCTTTCTGTCTGTACTAACACGATTCAAAATCGCCTATCGCCGATGCTAAAAGTATCTGTGGTTTTCTATCATATTAATAGATGATGAAAATAAGTAACAGGTATGATTACTTTATAGTTTAGATCTTAACTCTGTAATTCTAAAGACATTCGAACAGCAATACAGCATTTTAAGTTGTTTTACACATTTTGTTGGACAATTTTCTTAAAAAAAATTTGAATTTAAAGGCTAACTCGGACATTATTAACTTGTCTTTATTATGTCAATTATTGAGAATTGAGAAATGAAAAATCTTATCAAAATTTTAGATTCCGACGGGATTCGAACCCGCAACGATCAGACGATCCTCCTAAAGCCGGAGTGCCTTACCATTCGGCCACAGAATCCGTGTCGTCATAATCGAAATTTTTGATAAGCTCATATTTTATCGGTTATAGCACCGGTAGCGCCATCTACATGTTTCACTCAGTGAACTCGTGCTCATTGTCCGAAGTTACATTCAGAATCAAATGATGAATATGTGGGACCCTAAATTATTATATTACTCATACCAAATGATATTTCATTTGAACATGTCATGTTCATTTTATGTTAACAGTTTATTTTTAGTTTTTAGATTTTAATATCGCTTTTTACTGATGCCAAATGTAGGATTTACTAGTCAGTTTCTGAATTCTGTTTAGTACAAAACCAGGTTTAGTAAATTAAAAACTACCTATAGTAGGTATGATCACTATATTTCTTCAAAAAGAGAGCCAGGACATTTAATTTCTGCTATCTCTGTCTTTCTCTAGTTATTTTTTACCGTCTCTACCGCGATTGGCTAAAGTGTGCTCAGAGTAAATAAGTCTAGATAAAGCTTTGCGCCACTATGAGAGTAAGTTGTGTAGAAGTAAATGTAAATTTCTACTAATGTAATGATGTGGTGCCTGTGAAATCCGCTATTCAATATTACTAATTGTGTTTTCAGCAGCTCATAACCTATAGTCACCACATCGCTACATCTAATTATTTTGCTAAAAAAAAAACGTAAACATGTTCACGACAGTATCCCCAAGGTGCGGTAGACATTCTCTCAGATCTTTTTATGTTACTTATTCCAGATCCTATGAAGATGTCTAAGGGGGGTAGTAATATTTACATGCTTCTGATGTAAATATTTTGCTAAAGTGTATCTTATTGCATATAAAAAAGACAGCTTATTATATTTGTATTGGAGGATAATATATTTATGAGTAAGTTTCGCCATACAAAAGTTACATTACCTTTGTTAATCTGCCATCGTCATCTATTTTATAATTCGTTTTATAGTTTTGTCTAGACCCAAATACATTGTAACTATATTATGTTAATAATTCATGTATTCCCTCATATTAGTTTACTTAGGTATATATCCTTGTTAAACTGTATAAGTATTTAAATATATCTGTGCACTATTGCACAATGATAAAAATCAATATAAGTGGATTTGTATTTTTGTTATTTAGAAACATTATTATGTACCTACCTACTTTAAACTGCAGTTTTGCAAAGTGCACAGGGGGCTTATTCGCGTTCGTTTCATGAATATTTGGATGCATCTTACTACGAGCTACATTGTATTCATTCGATAAGATCAACGTTAAAACACGGTCCTAACCTAGGACCAAGTATTCCATACCGAAAAATTGGCCCTTGAAGTCCGAAATCATCCGAAACATCCGAATATTTATCAAACTAACGGGAATACGGCCCCATACTCTGATAACCAACCGTCTAAACTGAGGTCTGCTAAGATTCTATCTGTATCTATATCTACTGTATCTATTTACTGATAAATAAACGCTTTTAATGAGAATGTTTTTATTTTATTAGCAAGCATTTGTGTATAATTCATCGGCGTTGTCTATGAATCGAAATAACAGAAACATTTTGAATTTTGAAAAGTTATAACGTCTGGCCTCTGGCAACGCAGCGCTGTCTGTCGCGAGCGCTCCTAGAGATAATGGTAAAATTACGTGATTTTATAGGAGACAAGTACTCTCTGCAAATTCGCGTATTCCTAAAGGCAAATATTAAGATCATATATATAGGAAAAGGTACCATGCTAAATCTATGATTAAGATAGTACAAAAAGGATCTACCTTAAATAGAACATTAAACATAGATAACCTTTTTAGTTTACTTATTTTGAGATAGCTTTTATTTTGTCTACCTGTTTCGACCATGAATAACTTTTTAACCTATTTTTACAAGTGTGCAGTGCAATGGATTGTATTGTCTTGCCTGCATGGTCTGCGCGTAGGGTCTGCGTGAATCGTGAATGGCGTTGAAGTGCGTGAAATGGAAATGGATCACTTAGCTGCTGGCTGTCGGCTATGTCAATGTCGAGCAAATGTCATAGCCATACGTACGCCATCAGTCAGATTATTTTGTTTTGAAAAATCTATTTTCAAATTTCGAAATCGTTCATTTCATTTGTTTTGTCTAAAACTATTTCAAAGTAATTTTAGTTTTCAACACATTATTGTCATTATTGCACCACATCATATGAATTTAAAATAACTACAAACGCAGATGCAGCAGCTTGGAAATGGCAATATTTACATTAGCGCTAGGATGTAAGAATATGCAAATTGATCTACGTACCTAATGCTTGAGAACTACTTACCGGTTCTTAAACAAGTGAAAGCCAGTCCAAAGTTCAATTCAAGAAAAAATCTTAGTACACTACTCAGTAAACAACACACTCGCTGCCTAATTTATTATTCTATTCTACTCCTATTATCAACTTGCCCCAGTCAGAACAGTCAGTTGCTACAGTTGGTTTTATATGATAGGCGAAAGAAAACAAATTCTTAGTCAGATAAAAAAAATCTGTGTTTGTGTAGTTGTACGTTGAACCGTAGATAAAATATTGATTAGTCTGATAAATTAGTTTATCATTGCTGGGTTTGGTGTTAGGTGTTTATGATAAGTAGATAATCTCATTTTTATAATATCTTCTGAGCTAGGAGGCCCTGTTATAAGGTGAGTTTTAACTATTTACAAATTAGGTAAGTAGGTACCTGAATTTTTTGTATCTATATATCTATTTATCTATCTATCTAGCCGGTAGCACCCGCTGTTGGGTATAGGCCTCTTCTCTTTCACGCCCCTCTTGGCGGTCTTGCGCCAGCTGGATCCACTGTTCTCCCACCGCCCCCACAATGTCGTCTGACCATCAGGCAGGTGGTCTGCCCCGAGGCCGCCGCATATCTCTTGGCCACCACTCGGTAACAGCCTTGGTCCATCGGTTAATTATTTGTAATAAGTCAAAATTAATTGCCATAAAAATGTAGTCCCAATCTGTATGTTGGATCTGTAAAAAACTCTACTGAGATTGATCATGTTTGTTGTCCTAGTTTTTTTGCGGTATAATTGGTCGTGAAGGAATGGTATTCCAGAGGGAAGTAACGCGTTTAAATATCTAATGAAGAGGTGGACAGCCCTAACTGTGAAATATGTCAGGTTAAAAAGGACATATACCATTTTCTTATATTATGTGTTCGGAGCATTATTTATCTAACATAAGTAAGATATATATATATATATAACTGGCTAGATGTGGTTCTGTTTCAGAGCTTGCTGACCGCTCAGACATCTGATGTGGCCATCATGCTCTACCGACAGACCCTCAGTTTTGAGACTATTCTACTAAGTCATCCCAGCGGTTCTACTTATTAAATGCTTTTTGACTTTGAACTGTGGGTCCTAAGACAGTTAGGTTCTTAAGCACATGTGCTTAGTTATGCATTCCTTTTAATTAAGTAGTTTGATGCATTTGTAAGTAAGTTTATTTTTCCAGCTTCAATAATGTCTACCACATTAAGGCAAACGCTTCGTCTACTCAGAGCAGCCAGACTCAGCCAGTCAGGGCTGCGGTTGAAGAGTACAGACAGCAAAATACTAACATCGGTGTACAAAGACATTGGTAACAATTACACAAATGTCAATGACTTTGTGTGGCAGAACCTTGATAGATGGCCGGACAAAACTGCTACTGTAAGTTTTTTACTTTTATAAGATACAGGCCTATCTAATTAAAGTAAGGCGTTTTGTTTATACCTACACCTGCATCTTCTGACCCTGAGACCTGCCACCATTTCATCAATCAATTGAAAGAACTTTTTCAACGAAAAACGTTTTTACGTAACAGTTGTCTCGAAGAGATCGGATTAAGCGATAAGGCCCATTGTTTACCTTGAAGTCAAAGGTGTTTTTGTGTTTGAATTTTGTTTGTAGTTTATAAAGAATTATCTATTTATTCCAGGTATGTGCCGTTACAGGTCACGGCTACACTTACGCTTTGACCCATCGCATGTCAGTGACCTTCGCATCGTCATTGCACAAGAAGCTTAAGCTACGTAGTGATGACAAAGTTGCCATAATACTGCCAAATGTGCCTGAATATCCTGTGTCGATATTAGGTGTGCTGCAAGCTGGCTGTGTTGCCAGTATGATGAACCCAGTTTATACAGCTGGTAAGTTTGATGATGTAAAATAATCAATTTTCTCTGTCATATAAAAGGTTCATGAAAACCAAACAGTGATAGTATCAGCACCCTATGCTATATGGAATAGACTAGGTAACTACTCGAAAATATTATCTAAATAATAATAATAATGTATATAATGTATATATATATAATGCTGGACATTTTTACACAGCATCATCTAGCCCCAAACTAAGCAAAGCTTGTACTATGGGAACCAGATAACTGATATACTACTTATAAACTTTTCATTTGTAAACATACATACATATTATACATAGAAACACCCAGACCCAGACAAATACCTGTAGGTCACACAAACATTTGTCCCGCGGCGGGGATCGAACCCGCAACCTTCTGCGTCGCAGGCGGACCTTCGCCCGCTGCGCCACAGAGGTCGTCATGTCGTATAGAATAATCCATTGTGTCTTCTCTGCTCTTCACAGACATAGATAAAATTATATCATTAAAGACTAATTGCTGTGTCATGAGTATTAAAGATAGCAATATCTTTTAATACTCATGGTCTTTAATCATAAGCAGGCCATCGAACCCTAATCTTTAATTAAGTAATGTGCGGTTTAGATGAAAGACTATTCTACTTACTTTTTTATTCTTTTACCTTTTCTTCTTATTTTTACTTTTGTGTTATCTACTGTTAGTTTTATTTTATCATCAATTGGAATATTGTACTTTTATTTTCTCTCCTTTGTTGGTGTTATATGTATTATGTCTGTGTGTACTGTGTTGCCAAATAAATGTCTATATATCTATCTATCTACTGTAGAGATAAAGATTTGATTACTTATATGTAACTACTAAATAGTCTTACATTTTCAGATGAGCTTAAACGCCAGCTCAAATTAATAGACTGCAAAGCGATAATCTCCTCCAAACTCTCCTACAACAACATCAAAGCGGCTTTAAACAGTCTCCAAATCTCAATCCCGATCATTTTAATCGACAACGATGGTATACCAGAGGGCACGATTAAATTCGCCGAGTTAGCTGAAGACTTTAATATAGACACGAGTTGTTTAAAGTCGGTTCAAAGAACGTCGAAAGATCTTGCGATTTTGCCGTTTTCAAGTGGGACGACAGGCTTTCCTAAAGCTGTAGCGTTGACGCACGGAAGCGTGGTCGCTATGAATGAGATGATTGCTGATCCAGAAATTGTTATTATCAAAGAGACTACTGGCAAGTATTTTTATTTTAGTTATTCCATCATCATCTCCCTGACCTTATCCCACGCTAAGTGGGGTCGGCACAACATGTCTTCATCTTCCACTCACTCCTATCACTCGTCAATTGTGAATCCACTCCTTTTACATTCATATCATCTCTCACACAATCCAACCACTTCTTCTTCGGCCTTCCTCTTGCATACCCAGCCACACTCATATTCATGACTCTTTGGGTAACATGGTTTTCATCCCTCCTCATAACGTGTCCATACCAAGATAACCTCACCTCTCCTCACCTTTTCAGAAATAGGTGCCACTTTCAAACTTCCTCTAATATAGCCTATCTATATATATAATATATCCTTATCTTATCTAACCGTGTTACCCCACACATCCATCTTAACATTCGCATTTCATTTACATGCACTTTACTACTACTATTTTTAGTTATTCCATTATACAATAAAAGTATTTATAGTTATTTCATTCAGAACAAAATCCTGATCCCACTCTCTACCCCCTCTCTTCCCCTAATCATCATCATCCCCCTGACCTTATCCCACGCTAAGTGGGGTCGGCACAACATATCTTCTTCTTCCACTCACTCCTATCACTTGTCAACTGTGCATCAACTCCTTTTACATTCATATCATCTCTCACACAATCCAACCACTTCTTAACTTCACTTTTTCTTTCTTCCTCTCTACCCTTAATAGAGTCTCAAATAGTAAATGGTGTCTCAAGCGATTTCATCACTCAATTTACATAGAAACCATCAAAAGATCAATGGTCTACGGAAAGACAGCAGCTTAAGTTTCTGAATCATAATAACGGATGCATATGTTAACGATTTCACTGCCACTTGCGCCCAGCACTGTCTGTAACGCTACTGCTCCACCTGCGTCCTAACGCGTTAAAAAGTGACATATTTGACAGAAAATGTATGCATCTAATGTCAAATATGTCACTTTTTATCGCGGTAAGAAGCGGTGTACTGCTGCACCATAGCAAATAAACGAATAAGTGAGTGTTCAAATAAAAGATGAAACTCATTGGATTTTAAAAGGCATCAAAATCTCATTCGGGACTTGATCCCGCGACCTCACCATGGATCGTTGGAGGTCGTGGGTTCAAGTCCCGTTAGAGTGTAATTTTGGAAACGCATTTTTAAATCTTTGATGATCCCTAAGGCCTTTATTAATAAACGTGGTGTAAAGTTACTCCAGGTTTAAACTCCAAAAATTGTATGGTTACTCGTAAGTTACACCCGGCGTAACATTACAAAATCTTAGGCCTTTACATCTATATTAGATGATTTATACAGCGTCAGGAGACAATCCATGCCTACACTTAACGGGACGCTGTAGTCGCTGGGACATTGTTTCAGATAGAAAAACATCACGTTTATTAATATGGGCCTATGTGAGTAAACCCAAAGAAAATTAAAATATCTTTATTCTTTAAGGAACTTATCCAATATCCCATTCCCTATTGGTTGAAAAGTCCCCAGTCTTATGTTCCATTTTCTCCTACCAGCGAACTACCAAGCGGTATTACCAGCGGTGCTGCCATTCTTCCATATCTTCGGTTTCAACACCCTCATGATAAACCAAATGATGCTGGGCTGTAAGCTGGTTACAATGCCTTATTTCAAGCCGGAACTGTTCCTGCAAACATTGGTGCAACACAAAGCATCTGTACTCTTCATTGTTCCACCGATGGGTAAGTTTAAGATTATAAATCGAAAATTCCTAGCTAAAAAATGCGGTGTTGGGCTTGCAACCTGTCACGTATGGAATTCTTCTGCAAATTGTGGGCATGTATCAAATGTAGTTTGACTATAGATGTAAGTGACCAGTTTAATACAATATTTGACCGTATTAAAACCCAATTGAACCGTTTTATACGGTTAGAAACTCGCCTACAAAAATACAAGAATGTGTTTTCCACTTCTTTCAAGGGCAATTTTTAACTTATCAATAGGGTTTTTATAACTTAGGTAGGTAATACCTACGTTTGGTCGGACGGATCAACTAGAACTAAGCCCGCTAAGTATATAAAAATATCAGTATTCACACATTCAAAAAATCTTTAGACAGTTTATAGGTAGGCACTCCGTTATATCCCAACCTCGCTAAAATCAAGAAAATGTACATAGTTTTACACCAACTGTTTTAGACCGATAAAAAGGTAGCACAGTGGGCTAAGGCCCGCCTGCGACGCAAAAGGTTGCGGGTTCGATCCCCGCGGCGGGACCAATGTTTGTATGATCTACAAATATTTGTCTCGGGTCTGGGTGTTTCTATGTATAATATGTATGTATTTACAAATAAAAAGCATAATAAGTAGTATATCAGTCATCTAGTACCCATAACACAAGCTCTGCTTACTTTGAGGCTAGATGATGCTGTGTGAAAAAGTCCAGCATTATTAAACGGCTTTTTTCGAATCTTAGAAGATACCTTCATAGAAAGATATGGCAAAGTAAAACTAATGTTTCCTATTGCCTAGGTTTACCTAGACAAAATGTTATACTTAGTTTAAGAATTCAAAAATAAATACAACACTAGATTTAATAATAAATTGGCTTAAAGAACATAATTTAGAACTTAATATAACCAAAACTGACCTAAAAAAATGTCCGACATTCACAATACATTGTTCTCATATAAGTGACATTGTTTATTGTCTTTTTGAGAATTTTATTATAAACCCTAAACCGTAAAACAAAAATCATGCAGTTTAAAAAAAACTTTACATCTATATTAGATGATTTATACAGCGTCATCGTCAGGTCAATCCATGCCTACACTTATCGGGACGCTGTAGTGCCTGGGACATTGTTTGAGATGGAATAGGCTTGCCCAGCACCTAAACCATCCTCTCAGCTTAATCAGCCGCCCACAGGAAAGACGAAGCTTCACACGTATAAAAATATTATAACTATGAATAATCTTAATTATAATAATAATGAACTAAATTATGTAGATTTATGTAATCATCAATAACAAGAGAGCCGTGTTGGCCGAATGGGGTTGTACCTCGACTTTCAATCCGAAGGTTGTGGGTTCGAATCCATCAATGGATTTTGCGTTTCGTAAAAATTATATGTGCTTTAACACGTGCTCTAAACGGTGAAGGAAAACATCGTGAGGAAACCAGTTAGTGTTCTTATAGGCGGCGATGGGCTTGCAACCTGTCACGTATGGAATACTAACTTCTGCAAGATGTGGGCATGTACCTATCAAATATGTGTTTGGACATGCCTCTGACTACCCCCCTTAGACATCTTCAAAGGATCTGGAATAAGTAAGATCTGAGAGAATGTCTACCGCACCTTGGGGATACAGTCGTGAACCTTTTTTTTTTTTATCAATAACAAGTCGCTTAAGTTTAAAATGTTTTATTTCCCTAAAGTGGTATTCCTCGGCAAGCACCCAGCTGTAAAGCCTGAACACCTGGAATCTGTATACGGCATCATCAGTGGAGCCGCTTCGCTTTCCGACACGGACGCCGCCGCTGTATTGGCAAAAAACGTAAGGAAACTTTTTTTTTATTTTTTTTTATTAAATAGGTCAGCATTTGACCTCCCTCTGCCTGATTTTAAGCAGTAGTGGGTAGTATAGGTGATTTCCGGCGGCCATAGAGAGATCAATGCTTCCGGCTTGAGAGAGATAGAGATAGAGAGATAGAGATAGAAAGAGACCTAAGTGATCCCAGCGGTCCTACTGAATGAAATGCTTTTTGACTTTGAAATGTTTTATAAAATTTCAGAAAAGCATCTCGTTCCGTCAAGGTTACGGCCTCACAGAAACAAATGGGGCTATATCAGTGGCGGCCGGTGGTGATACCAACTTCGCATCAGTCGGCCATATTCTCGGCAGTTGTGAAGTGAAGATTGCTGATCTCACCACTCAAGAGTCTTTGGGCCCTGGTCAGGTAAGAATGAAAGAGAAAAAGGCTAACGGCCGGTTTCTCAAACGCTTTTCAAATTGACAAACCGATTAAACTTTATCTAAGTTTAATCGGTTTGTCACTTTGAAATACTTGGTCGAATAAAGTGTTGCAAGCTGTTTATAAATTACTAGCTGTCCGCCCCGGCTTCGCACGGGTTTAATATAGGTATTTAACAATAATTTTATTACAACATGGCGGTCCCGGAGCGGGATGTATGATCCTTTAAGGTTTAGAGGTTAATATGTAGGTAAGGTCTAAGGTAGGTAGGGGAGTATTGGGCAGTAAGGTAGGTTTGGACACCACCGGCAAATCCCCGTGTTATGCCGGCCATACACCATCATGCCAATCCACCATTAGTCATGCCAACCCACCCATACATGGTCAATTCTAACTGATCAAATTCCGATTTGACGATAGGCATGATGGTTTATGGCCGACATGACACGGGGGTGTCCAAACCTCCCTACTGCCCAATGCTCCCCTACCTCCCATATATATTTCATTGATATATTACCCCCTCTCCCATTCCATAGTTCCCAGACACTTTTTAAACTATCATGGTTATCAACATTTTTAACACAGTGAACGGGATATTTACCATGATTTAATGTTTTTTGAGTTTCCCGATATTTCGGCGCAGTTGCATACGCCATGATCAATAGTATCTAACTGATATTTATTCTGTGGTCGCGATGTATCTTACATTTTTAAACTCATGATAACTTTTGAATAAAATGTCCGATTTCAATCATTCAAAAAGTAATCGACGGGTACTGAAACAGCCTTTACTACGAAGGAATTTATTTGGATAAGAATAAATACCAAAATAAGAATAAAGTGGTCTGCTTTTGGTCGGCATTTTTATTCACTTTTTAAATTATAAAAGTTGTTATTCTGACACAACCACAATAGTTGGACATATGCTATCGCTGACTTTTTTGTAGATATTGATACGTTCTTTAATATTGTAGAACATTTTTTTGTTCTATCATCAATAGTTTTCGCAGCGCACGCGATATGAAGAATTTTATGTTCAAAATTTTTACACCTTTGGTTACATTATTGCAATTTTCATAAGGATCTCTAATTTTTTTGAAAATAATTTATAGCCTATGTTCATCAGAGATAATGTAGGATTCTAATGGTGAAAGAATTTTTCAAATCGGTCCAGTAGTTTCGGAGCCTATTCAATTCAAACAAACAAACAAATGTTTCCTCTTTATAATATTAGTGTAGATTACACTGATTTGATACTTTCAAGAGATTTTATGATGAATGGGTTGGCTCTTGACCTCGAAACTTACACAGGCGCATGAATGAGGTCTACGATGGAGCGAGCCTACCCAGAAGGTGCCTATTATACATATATAACATTAACTCTCTTCTTAAAAACAACAGGGTCGTAGCTCAGCAAATACAGACGCTGGATGCGTTTCAAAACTAGATGTCGCTACCTGTAGATTAGAACGCGCTATCGTTGCGTTTTCGGCTGATAATGGGGATGGAATAATACGTTTATTCTGCAGACGAATGTATACGCCGTCGTATACGTCGAAATACCTACCTAATATCTATTTATATTTTTTAAATCTTGATTCCGTTCATTCGGAATTCGGATTCGGATTCGGATTCGAATGTCGGTAAGATAAAACCTAAACCATAAAGAAAATACTAATTATGATAAAACTTAATGACTTAACTGGTGCTTAGCTTAACTGACTGTCAGATAAATCATTGATTGAGAAATTAACATGACGTCATGTCAGATTTTTGACATGACGTCATGTAGCTTTTGAAATTATCATGGTTACGAACTTAGTATCGGTTACGAAATAGTTACTGACATCAACTCTAAGCAAGCTACTAAATAAACACCTACGTTTGTTTGAGTCTACATAGGTACTTACATGTAATTGTACCACAGAATAACATAAACAAACTTGATATTATACATACAATATACAATAGGTACACTTTTTTGTTCAAACCTAAAGCAAGTAGGTATCTATTCTGTGCCTGAGTGCTTCTGTGGGAAAAGGTTTCTTCGAATCGAAAGGCTTTGTTTGCAAATCATATCTGTTGGATCGGAAACTTGTATTATTTATCTGACACAAAATCAGACATTTCTCGGAATATAAGTAACTTTTTAAACTATCATGGTTATCAACACTTTTAATTTAACACAAATATAATACAGTAAATCATGGTAAATATCCCGTTATTTGTGTTAAAAGTGTTTTTGGGAATGTTTCCCGACATTTGTAAACGGAATACGGATGCTTTCGAAGGTCTACCGAATGGCCTGGATCTTACTCTATCAAAGGGGTCATTCATTTTGGGCCCAAAAGTCAAAAGTGCCGGCCAACGAAAATAAAGGTGTCACATTGACATTGTCAAGTGGGGAGGCCTTTACTTTTGAGTTCTAGGCCCAATCTGAGAGCCTTAATGACCTTATCCATACTCCATACTAATATTATAAATGTGAAAGTAACTCTCTTCGGTCTGTCTATCTGACTGTTTGTTACCTTTTCACGCCCAATCTACTAAACAGATTAGGCTGAGAATTAGCATGGTAAAGGTCCCAAGGAAGGACATTATTATTTTATTTCACAGGAAGGCGAGATATGGAGCCGTGGTCCTAACTTAATGTCCGGGTTTTACTTAAACGATGCGGCTACAAAGGAGGTGATGACCGAAGATGGCTGGTTCAAAACCGGTGACATCGGGAAATATGATGAGAAGAAATACTTGTACATTACTGATAGACTGAAAGAACTTATAAAGGTAAATCATCATCATTTACAGACAAAATATCCTATATGTGTGACCTTTGTTGACTTATTTAGACGACCTCTGTGGCGCAGTGGGCGAAGGTCCGCCTGCGTTGCAGAAGGTTGCGGGTTCGATCCCCGCCGCGGGACAAATTTTTTTATGACCTACAGATATTTAAACTATCAAACAAAAATTGTATAAGTAGTATATCAGTTATCTGGTTCCCATAGCACAAGCTTTGGGGCTTTTTTAGTTTGGGGCTAGATAATGCTGTGCAAAAAAAATAAAAAATGTGTATCAGTGGTTGCAGTAACTCAATTTGTTAGTAGGGCAAGTTATTATTACTCACATTCACCACACTGGTTCGAAAGAACTGGTGACACAACAAGAAGAAGTAGGGCAACTGTGAGGTCAAGTTTGGGGGTTTAAATGTCAGATAACTTGTTTTTTATTAGATATTTTTTTAGGAGAAAATTTAAATCCTAAGAATTCTCGTTCGAAACAATGATTCTAGAAAAAAAAATCGGAAGAAAAAATTGGCAACACACAGACATAGGTACTCTAACAATCGAACAAGAAAAAAATAAAAAGTAGGTAGGTAAGTAGGTGACAGCAAACAATAGAAGTAGGTAGATATGTAGATACCTACTTACTTACATACCATAACAGAAAAAAAACAGAAAATGACCTAACAGTAAGATAAAAGTAAGCTGTACTGTACCTTCCTCTTCCCAACATTCTTCAACTGTAACTTTTACAATCCATCCATACTTCCATACTAATATTATAAATGTGAAAGTAACTCTGTCTGTCTGTCTTTCTATCTGTCTGTCCGTCAGACAGATAGTCTGTCCGTCATTTGGCATAGTTAAAGGTTGTATCCCAGAGAAGGACATAGGCTGCTTTTTATCCCGAAAAAATGAAAAAATCCCGAGCGACCGCGGGTCACACCGCGGGAGCGCAGCTAGTCATAATATAATCTATACAATAAATTCTTATTTATTAATATGCATCTCTACAACATTTTAATATCTTATATCAATATTTCAGGTTAAAGGATTCCAAGTACCTCCAGCAGAACTAGAAACGATACTACGAACGCATCCCAAAGTTCTAGATTGTGCCGTCCTAGGTATTCCCGATCCAGTCTCGGGAGAAGTACCTAAAGCTTTCCTAGTACCTCAACAAGGCCAAGAGATCTTACCTGAGGAAGTAATGGAATATGTTAACAGTAAAGTAGCTGTGTTCAAGAATATAAAAGAAGTTCAAATTGTGGGGGATATTCCTAAGAACGCTGCTGGTAAGATTTTACGAAGAGTCTTGAAGGAAAAGTATTGTTAGATGTAGATTAGATTGTAGATAGTGAGAATGTGTAAAACACTTCGATCAAGAATACGATAGAAACCGTTTCCGTAAATAACAGCTCAGGGCCGCTATTTTGTTTAGCATTTGATGTTTTTCGTGATGAATGATCGTAAGTATATGATAATGTTTTGAGGATTTGTGACTTTTATAGTAGGTGCAAAGGGTGTAATTCGGTTTAACTTGAAACTTTTATGTCACGCGGACAGAATTTAGCTTTGATTTTGTACGTCACGCTGCATCTATAGTATTCTTGTTCGAAGGTAAAAGCTATCGTTAAACTCAATCATTTTACTCTTTTCTACCATAGAGATACTCTTTCTACGGTCATGGTAAGTGAGCTGATATACATTTTCTCATTCAGTCTCATTACATTCTTCATTTGATCGTCGGTTTAGGATATTTTGGACGCCCAAATCATTTTGAACATTTATGTTTCTAAAATCATTTATCGAACCTTAATACCCAGAAAATAAGATCTCTTTTTGAATTCGTAATGACTTAATATGTCTAACTACCATGAAATAATGCTTTCTTGTTTTATGTGCGTTCATAGTTAATAGAGTAATGTTTATTGCACCACTGTATATAGATTGCAGCTGTTATACTCGTAGTCCATCTTACGAAGGTAGGTAAGTCTTAATTGTGTGTGTGTGTGGATTTGTTTTTGTGTGCGTAAGCGATACTTGGCGCTCATTCGTCCATGGTGCATTCCCGAGCATACGCATACAGAAACAACGTGCACACACACATAAGACCGTTTTAAGATTTTCGTGAGATGGAAAAACTATACGAATTTGTATTAATGTTGCATGAAATATGAGTTTTGAGATGTTTTTATTTAGTTGTAGTTAGAAGTAACATTTACTTACAGAAACTAAGCTGTACGCACAATCGTTCTTTAGCTCTCTGGAGTAGCTGCGCAGAACCCATTTTTGATGACGCACAAAATCGTGCTATCTCACTTACTCTACCAAACCGGCGCAATCGTCTATTGCACCTAACTTCAGAGAGCTAAATATCCGTTGTGCTTAGTATTTATGGATAAGAATAGTAGTAATGGCGAATAGTGGGAACAGGTTGTGCAATTATTAGGTGTTGGTAAAGTTTAGACTTATCGAATAAAATATATACTCGTAATAGGTTCAACTAAAGTCTGCTTACTACATAATAAAAAGTGATAAAATGAATAGTATACCTACTATTGTATGTAAAATATGTTACATTTTTGACGTTAAAAAAGTTCAATCAAAAAGCAAAAACATTTTTGGTCAAACACAAAAAATGCGTCATGAGAAAGCTTTTTATTTTATTTTCTGAAATAGTTGAGACAACAGTACCATACAGTGTGACAAAATAATTTTAGAATTTAGTTAATAAATACCTACGCCTACCAAGTGCAATTTTTTTACAACATTATGATAAGTATAGATATTTTAATCTAATTTTAACGTTACATTTGCAAACGTTCTTTACATAAAAATGTCTGAAATAAATAATAATTATTTACAAAAAATACAATTTAAATATACTCGTTATTTACTCGTAAGTATAGAAACTTCTACTCATTATGTTAATATGAGTTGAAAAACTGAAAAAAACTGACAACCAAGGTTCATACAATTAAATAATGTTACCTAATTAGGTGTATATTTAATTTATATAAAAATAACAATGGACCAACGTAGAATAATCATGTTTATGTATGAAGGTGTGTGATATTTTTATCTGTTAATTTTTTAAATCATTTATCGGATTAATGGACTGGAATGGATTTAATGGACTAATAAAATCGTTATTTTTCTTTTAACTATCGTTTTACTTTACACAATGGGAAATACAGAAATACAGACTTTATTGATAACAACATACTCGTATATTGTAACGTCCGATTTTAACAATGGTATTGTGCATCAGTCCATTTTTGATTTGTCCTGTCCTCTGCCAGATTCAAACCTTGGCGGCAGCGAGATAGGTTATAATATAATAAATTTTTAAGTCTAGCAACACTGTATTATTAGGGAAATGGTTCAGTCATGTCATATTTGCTATCTGTGCAATTGTCAATGTCAGTCTGACAGGCAACTTGACGTCTATGAAGGATTGGATTGAAGTTGAAGCTTGACTGACGCCATCTTGCTGAGGCTGGATTGCGTTGCGTGCGTGTGCGTTGGCAAAAGCGATTCGTCTGCTAACTAAATTATTAAATATATTAATTGGAGCTTTGAGTTTGTCGCCGAGTTGTACCTACTGTGGCGTGGCCTACAACCGGATTTCATAAGTGAATTTTATACGACCTCTGGTAAGATCATTGTCATCTACTCCTATTGTTCAAACTTTTCTCTCGCCGTGCGAACGAACCTCAGGCGTGTTGTCTTTCCTTCCTCTGTTCGCATGGAATCGCTTGCGGACGCATTCGCTTACCGAGACATTGGTTTTTTCCAGAGAAAGAGGTTTTTTGTCTTTTCCTGCCTACCAGCTGAACACGTGGCACGTGTTCAAAGACTCCGCGCGGGCCATCAGCCCCGCCCTGCTGCTTTGTCGTCTCGATGCTTGCCTGCTGAAGCTGCAGTCAGCCCTACTTCCGCTTGCCGCATCTTCCGTCAAGCCTTGGGAGCGATTCCGTCGCCGTAACCTTCAAAGCACAAGCTTCTACCCTTGTGAATTTGAGAGTACTGTGAGTTATATGTATGGGAAAAGCATTTAACCTAGGGTGCGTGCGAAGATTTTCCTACTAACCAAAATTGACTCTATCCAAGGAATTCCACCGTGACGTTTTAACCATATCCCGTCCCGGAGTGTGAAAAGTGTTCGGACAAGTTTTCATCTGTATCTATTGCTACCTCGGCAAAGGTCAAGGCAGATCACCAACCCTATAAATTACCTTTATCTATGTAAGAGTAGGTCTAAAAGAAGTTATATTTTGTCGACATCACATCATTAGGTATTTATTTTATTATAAACTCTCTATTGTTTGTTAGCGTGGAGATTCTTGTATAACATAATGTTCTGGTGTACTTAAGGTATGTAATAAAGTTAGGTTCGTTTTTGTGAAATATTCTTTATTTTTGTATGACCTACCCTTTCCCCTATCTACCCCTATCAGGCTAGGGAAAATAGCATTACAATATGTCAATAATTTTGAATAATTATTTAAATTTTATATTAGACTAGCTGTGCGGTGGTACCCGTGCTCCCTCGGGAATACTTCATTTTCCCGGGATAAAATATAGCCTGCTAGCTACTGCGCGCGGCTTCACCTGCGTGGTACCATAATTTTGAATAGCCTATTTGCTATTCCACTATCTACGCCTATTCCAAGTATCATCTAAATCGGTTCACTGGTTTAGGCGTGATTGAAACACAAACATACAACCATCCAAATGTCCAAACATCTAAACAAACTCACATACTTTCAGCTTTATTATATTAGTGGGATCAGTGGGATGTTCATCAGGGATAGGTACTGTAGGATTCGAACTGTGAACGAATTTTTCAAAGGTCCAGTATTTTCGGAGCCTTCAATACAAACAAACAAATCTTTCCTCTGTATAATATTAAGTGTAGATATATAAACGATCAAATTCAAATTGAGGAAACCTGCCGCTTAGCCAGTAGTCGTTTTTATGGAGCTAATTATTCGTGTGCGTTACCCCAGCGGCATGTCAACTCGGATCAAGCTGAAACTTTGGGAAAAATTTTTGCCCTATGTTTTTTTTTTTTTTATGATGAATGGGTCGGCATTTGACCTCAGACTTACACAGGCAAGAGTGAGGTCTACGATGGAGCGAGCTTACCCAGAAGGTGCCTATTAACTCTCTTCTTAAAAACAATAGGTTCGTAGCTCAGCGGAAATACAGACGCTGGAAGCTGATTCCAAATTTTTGCAGTGCGCATAATAAAAGAACTTTCGAAGCGCTTAGTTCTAATAATGTCCTGTAAATGTGCCCCAAAAATCAAATTTGTGCCTATCAAGGTTTCGGAGTTATTCGAGAAAATAACTTGCCGCTGGGGTGACGCTGGAAAACATTACCCTGGCGGCTGGGGTAACGCACACAATTATTCGGTGATGGTTTGACCACTGAGCGAGCCTATTCCATATCAAAATGTGTCATAGTCAAAGGTCAATCTATTAAAGTTGGAAAAGTTGTCTATTGCATTATTAATTTACCTAAAAACAAATTCACAATTTACCTACATAGGTATCCGTTATGTAAATATTTGTAAACTAGAAAAACAATTGGTATAATAAAAGGACGACCTCTGTGGCGCAGTGGGCGAAGGTCCGCCTGCGACGCAGAAGGTTGCGGGTTCGATCCCCGCCGCGGGACAAATGTTTGTATGACCTACAGATATTTGTCTCGGGTCTGGGTGTTTCTATGTATAATATGTATGTATTTACAAACAAAAAGTATATAAGTATTCTATCAGTTATCTGGTTCCCATAGTACAAGCTTTGCTTAGTTTGGGGCTAGATGATGCTGTGTGAAAAATGTCCAGCATTAAAAAAAAAAAAAAAAAAAATATAATTTATTGCCGAGCTGCAAAACAAAGTTGTTGTAGCTTATTTTCCCACAGCTCGATAACAATCCAAATGCAATATTAAAGAACAGATAACAGGTAACTTAAAAAAAAACAGATAAACAGTAGGTAGTAGTAACTTCTTGAAGTTTAAGATGTTTCCTTAGATTGAAACTAACCTTGGACATTTTTAGATACAAAATCAAAAAAAAATTCATTCATCTGGAATGGCGAATATTTTTTTTATATTTAAGGTTCTATTGGTTTGTAAAGTTCAGATATTTATCACCGAACCAGGATCTAATTTAAATTACAAATGTCCCCCACCCCCTCACTTTAAAGCACACTTTCCTTTGACTGGTGCCTACAGAAGAGAAAGTTAGGCACTAGTTTAGTAGAGCTGGGTTAGAATAGATTCATAGTATTTGAGAAACTTGTAAGTAACTACCTTTATTTTTTTTTTTAAATAACAAGCCATTTTCGGTATCCTTAGATTCCTTATTCTTTTCCAAAATAGGTTAACCCATTTACTTATGGGATCACCTGAATGGTTGACCAAATTTTTTTTAAATAAATGAGGCATCTCATTTTTTTTTTCATAAATGAGGCTCTCCCGAAACAACTCCCTATTACTATTTATTAGAGTTGGGAGCACGTTTTAGCATTTAAAATTTTTTTGTTCAACTTTCAAGCTCAATTGTCTGAGAAAGTATATCATGTAAAATGTCTTAACATTTTACCCCTTAATACTTTTTGTTTGAAATCATTTTTTCTATCGATTGGTAAAAAAATGTTTCATCCCCCCTTGCCGTTAAAACGTGATTTTATCAAAATGGCGGATGAAGTAGGTGCGCCAAAATGTTCTTCGCGAGATATTTGTCAGAAATCTGCCTACCTATATAGTAAGTAAGTTGGTAGTATAGTTGGCCAATGTCTCTACAATGTTCTTGGAAGGCGTTTTTAACGGTGATAATCAATCTACTGACGGTAAAATAGTAGGCAAGTAATTAAATTGTGACTTTGAATGAAGCATGATAACTTTTTTTTTTTTTTTATCAACCTATGGTGTCCCACTGCTGGGCAAAGGTCTCCCCCAAAATTTTCCACACGTGTCTATCTCTGGCGATTTCCCACCACTCTCTCTCGAACCCGTCGAGATCGTCCCGCCAACGCCTTCTCGGCCGGCCTCGTCGTCGCCTTCCGTTTTCGGGCACCCATGAAGTGACGGTGTTTGCCCATTTCTCGGGTTGCATACGGCTAACGTGACCAGCCCAGTCCCATTTGAGCTGGGCTGTTTTTCTTCCAACATCGGCAATGCCAGTAATCGAACGCAGCATTGTATTGCGCACTCGGTCAATCCGTTTAAAGCCTAAAATGCTGCGTTCCATTGCCCTCTGGCAAATCTTCAGTTTGGACTTCTGGAACTCGGTCAGCGACCATGTCTGCGCACAGTAGGTTAGGACGGGCAGGATGCACAGCACATGTCGATGAGTTGGCGCTTCAGTGTCATAGGAAGGTCGCCCTTCCTTAGATATAGTCCATGGGCGACCATGATAACTTAAATTCGTAAAATTGAACTTGTGGCAAAATTATCAATACATTTTCTATTATATTAACTCAACGATCGTCATCTACAAACATGCGATACGAGTTTTGTGAGTGTTAGAATGAACCAGTTGCGACTTATGAGAATGATTGTTTACGACACGTCACAGTGTAGCTTAGTGCCAGTAGATAAGCTTATGAACTGAATTTACTGCTTAGATATAGTTTATAGATATAGTGTGTAGATATAGTAATATATGAGAGAATGTCTCGGTGCTGCAGACTTATTGTCTAACTTGAAATCCATTCCCAGTTGTCATTCCAATAGAGCTCAACCAATCACATAATAGGAAAATGACAATTGAAGTCCAGAATGGGTTTCAAATGTCAAAATGAAGCCCATGTCAGTTTCTAGTTGAGTTATACAATAAGGCTACCGGTCTAGGTGCCCTGAGAAAACGATCGTGGTTTCGTTTTTTGGGACTTGAATGAGTGATAAATGCAATGTTGACTAATTTCAATGAGACGATTATAACTATTAAAAGTGATAAAAGTAGCTGATAAAATAAAGCCTGATTCTTAAAAATGTTCAATGTATATTTATAAATACTTTGCTTTCTAAAACATTGTACCTACGAATTTACGAATTTATTATTTTTATTTTGAGCACAATTGAGGAAACATAGTTATGTAGGTAAGTACTTGTTAAAACGCCTAATGAATGTTGACATATATAGATTTTTATGAGTAGGTACGAATTTGCCATTTTTATAACAAATGCTTATAAATAATAATTAATATAATGCTTGTGTTTGGACATGCCTCTGACTACCCCCCTTAGACATCTTCAAAGGATCTGGAATAAGTAAGATCTGAGAGAATGTCTACCGCACCATGGGGATACAGTCGTGAACCTGTTTACTGTCTGTTTTTTTTTATAAATATTTCTTTTCTTAGGTGCGGAGAAGTAGATATATCTACCTATGTCGGTATTTGCATTGATACCAATACCTACTGCTTCCTTATACATACGTAAATAATTGTATAGCATGCTAATTATTGGCAGCTCATGTCAAACAATTGTCAATTTTAGCAAGTCTTCGAAATAACAATTCACACGTACCTCAGACATTAGCCAAAAACTGAGTTATTTGCATTATTTAAGGCCATTATCAAGTTCAAAGTTTATTCGCATAAACTTTGATTAAAATGTTTCCAGTTTGCACTCAATGGAGCGCGCGAATCGCAACTCAACCAGTCGTATATCTGCCGGCAAAACGTACGCGCGAAAATGAACAGCCTAGCTCGAAAGTTGATTCTGCGCGAAATCAAACATCTAAAATTGGAACGAAAATTATCGGCCAGTGTTGCTTTGAAAAATAATGAGTTCATCATCAGATCAACTTTACCGGATTTTGAAGTTCCCAATGAACGGTTCATCGACCGTATGTGGAAAAACTTGTCTGGCTACAAAGATCACATAGCGCTCGTAAGTAAACAATCAATATTATTGAAAAAAGACAATAAATGTAAAAAATGACTCGTCTTTCAAATGTGTATGCCTAGAAATCTGTAATCCATGCTCAATTTCATTTGAAACATAATATTTGTGGAGGCAATGCATCTCTTGCATTGACTAGAAAGCGAAAACTCACAGCACACGCATAGTGTTCATTCTCAAAAGGAAAATGCACTCTGTAGAATAAAATAAAGTAAATTGTATTTTTCATGAGATATTCAATTTCCGCATATAAAATAATTATTTATTTCTAGGTGTAACTTTCAATAGTAATATTAAAAACACATTATAAAAACAGCAGGTCGCATATGGGTCAAACTGGCGCAGGATAGGGAAGGTTGGTAGAACGTCGAACCTAAAAATATGTGTCAAGTGCACGAAAGGAGCCTCTTTGAGGCGCACTTATAAACCTTTCACCACACTGGTTCGAAAAGAACTGGTGACATAAGATATAAGAAGAAGAAGCCCTTTATTTACAACTGATACCTACCTACCTACTCGGTACAAAACTAGAATGCCTCACCTTTAAAAGAGTGATGTTTTTATAATAGGTAGAATTAATAATGTTGGTTAAGAGGTTTTTAACCTATTGATGTTTTTATTTACTAAAACGAATAATGTAGGCATCTACATAATAATAACCATTGAGAATGTATTTATTTTCTTTAAAATAAAACGGTTTTTTTTTTAAGTATAATGATGTAGGTTACCTACACGTCCATCGACTTTAGTACCTATCTCTCTTGATTGTCTGGCACATACAGGATTTTTTTTTTAAAGTTATGACAAAAAAATAAAAGATTTTTTGTAACCGATTTCCAATAGGGTAAATGGCATAAAGCATCAGGAAACGATGTTTTGTGACAATGTTCCTAAAGATGTGATATCACCTTTTTATGGTTTTTATAGTCATCAATAAAAAAAAATATACGTAATAAAATACCTAACAGCAAAAAATACCTGTTTTGATAAACATTATGAAAGTAATAAGTAAGTATATCTAGTACAATAAATAATAAGTAATAAGGGGCAATGATGGATAAAAAAAATGGTGATGGATAAAAAAAAATAACTTAGGCCTTTACATCTATATTAGATGATTTATACAGCGTCAGGTGGCAACCTATGCCTACACTTAACGGGACGCTGTAATGCCTGGGACATTGTTTGAGATGGAATAGGCTTGCCCAGCACCTAAACCATATTATGTATAACAATTAATATGTAATTATTAGGGATGGGCCGAAGTTCGTTTCACATTCGGTTAAACCGAACTTCGGCAGCTTGAACCGAAGTTCGGCATTCGGCCGAAATTCGGTTCAAACTGCCGAAGTTCGGTACTACAAAATATAGTAATCAAAAGTACGTGAGTGTCGTGGAACACTCGGTTGGAACGAAGCAAAGAGTACTCTTCTATACTGAAAATATCAAATTCAAATCAAACGCGCTTCCGTACTAACAATGTAACAATCTATGGACTGTTCGCGGCTGCGCGCTTCACACTGTAACGATTTCGTGACGTGGCGGTCGTGACAGTAAAATGGAACGAAATTTTTCTTCCAGCTCCAGCCTGTTTTTTCGATACCGTCCGTAAAGGAACTTCGTTCCAATAACACAACTGCTTGACTAAAATAATAAAACTAAACCAGTGACGCTCTACCAACTGAGCAAGTGTGCAATCGACGTGATGGTTGAAACTTTGTAGGAGTACAAAGTTTAAGTGTGCATTACGTATAAGTGCTTCTACAAAGTTTCAACCATTATATAAACAGCTTTTCATTGTGTATGACAACTCAATGAGCCCTAAGAGTGAGAAAAAAACAGAACACTATAATACTAGTGATTTTGTGAGAACAAAAGACCTCCCATCCAAAAAGAAAGCATGAATTTAATTTGAATTTCAGGTGCTTGAATTTTTCAAAAGTTAAGGTAGACGTTTTAGTTTTCTGAATAGACTACGCGCGTTCCCTTGGTCCTAATAGGTAGAATCTGGTGTCCCCTGGTTCGCCTCTTGAAAGCGGAGAGGACTGTGTGTGTAGTCCCCCGTTTCCCTCCCATTTCACCCCAGTCAAACATAAGGATCTACAAAAGTAAATATAAATCTTACTATACTACTTACGGAACTTATGTTCAAAGAAGGACGGCAAGATCGGACCTCAAATTTTCCACAGATAAAAAATATACCAAGTTCAGTACATTTTAGGGATAAATGAATAGTTATTATTATTTTTCGGCTTGAAAATAAGAAATTACGAATTGCATACGGTAAGTGGCTTCGTAAGCAATAAATCAGGCTGTAGATCAAATCTGGAAACGATAATTTTTTGAGCCAGGTCACAGTTTGTATGGAGACGACCGACGTTCTTTACATCAAAATCGGTTTAAAATGCGACCTGAATGACAGACAAAAGCATTTTTTTTGGCCAATCTCGAAACTGAGGCGCTTCGCTCACTCGATCAACTAAAGTCACACACACAGTTAACACTATAAAACTTTAAATCGGACGGTTTTACAGTGTTAACCGTGTGTGTTATCGATTTATGCCAATTAAAATAGTGAAATGCGTCGTAGGTACGTACACGTACCTTCTGAACAGTCGTAGAATTGAAAAAGTAGTTGTAACGACAACGCAATTATCCATATTTGTCACACAGCGAAAAGCAGTACAAGCACCACACTACATCTACTCTAGAAAACTTCAACGATCGCGTAAACAAGATTTGACGTATTTCTTTCGAGAAAATACAATGAAACTAGGTACCTACCGAACTTCGGCCGAAGTTCGGCCGAACTTTTCATTTTTACCGAATGTTCGGCCGAAGTTCGTATTCGGTTAAAACCACATTCGGCCCATCACTAGTAATTATTAATTATATTATGTATTATTTTCATGATGGATAACATAAATGAAATGCACAATAATTCATTAAGTAGATACTTACACACTTTCACACCATCTCTGATTATCTTAACCTCGTGCGATGATAAGATAATACCACATAATACTCATGTTTACAAATGTCCCACTCATGATAAAATCGCACTTTACTCTCTGATAGAAGCTAACTTGATCTTTGCTATACTCGTAGTTGTTCCTCACGAAGGCGGGTTGGTTTTAATTGTGTGTGTAGATGCACATGCACGTTGTTTAGGTGTGCGTAAGCGTCGGAACGCTCCATGGACGAATGAGCACTCGGTATCGCTTACGCACACAGAAACAAATCTACACACACAATTAGGACCAACCCGCTTTCGTGAGATTGAACAACTGTATCTACATTAACATTAGCAGGTATTATGTTTGAGGTCATTATAGGTAGATATCTGATTCTGTTTGACCTTGCGGTTAATTTGCAACTATTTGCAACAAGGTTTTAGGTAGCGGAAGTGTCATAACTAAAATAACTGTACTTCCACTCCGACCAACTAAACCGACCAACTGGTTGTGCAGAATGGAACTCGATGAAGGGTTTTGTTCCAATCGAACCAACTGATCATAATTTAGGGTTTTACGTCCTCAGATTTTGCTATGAATTAATCTAGACTTTTTTTTATAAATGCAGCAGTTTGGTTGAATCTTTGTATACTTATTTGTGTGTGTGCCAAATATGTATTTGGACTGGACATCCCTCCCTCCTCCCTGGACATTCCTTTGACATCCTCAAAGATCTCAGACGTTTTCTACTGCGCTTTAGATGCACTCGTACCTACTATTCGTGATCCTTAGTTTTTTCGATTCTTAGATATCAAATATGTCGTATAAATAAACTTGTCCTTATACTAAACGCCTTGACATAGACTTTAATGGATATAAACAACTTAATTTAACGAGGAGCTTCCGTAGTATTCACAAAAACAGCCTCGATGGACATTCAACTTATTTTTGTATTCAATAACATCCTTATAGTTGACTATTATTTTTAAACCGACTTCAAAAAAGAAGGAGGTTCTATGTTTAGCTGTATGTTTTTTATGTATTTTCACCGATATCTCCGACAATTATGGACCGATTTCCAAAATTATTTTTTCATTTGAAAGGGTAGGTATACTTCCGAGGTGGTCCCATATAAATTTTATTCCTGAGGGATTGATAGTTTTCTCGTAAAACTCAAAAAACGTCTTTCTCACTATACAGTACACACCCTGAGATATGCCGCGCCCTTTAAGTCAAACATTGAAGTCGATTTTCTTTTTAGTTTATAAAAAACGTAATTATTTCGAATGCAATAAAGATGTATTTGGTCAATAACTTTTTATAATTTTCATAGGAAAGTGCGGAAACCAAGAAAGCCTACACCTACAGCCAATTCCAGCGCTATACAGCTACATACGCCACTTCACTGCTGAAGAAGCTAGGTTTGAAACCCGGCGATGTAGTGGCTGCTATGTTACCTAACTGCCCTGAATTCCCTGTGATTGCTTTTGGAACTCTTCAGGCTGGCTGCGTGCTGACCCCTGTGAACCCTATTTACAAGGAGTGTAAGTATATTTTTCAATGTTCTTCTTACTACGAGTAGTCGAAGTTGGGTAGCCTTCAGAACTCTTTAGGCTTGTTGCTTGCTAACTCCTGTGAAATTTTTTTCATATCAATGTTCTTGTCACAAGTGTAAAGTGGAGAAGGTCGAAAAAGAAGATGTTGGATTGGATTGTGTGAGAGATGATGTAAAAGGAGTACCTAGGTACTTAGATTTAATGTTGACGAATGTTAGGAGTAATTGGAAGAAAAAAACATGTACCTATCCTTACTAGGTGTGGAATAAGGACAAGGAAATGAATCGACGACTTTTTGATTAGCCAGTTTGCTAATAAGTCATGTACAGTACGCACAACCAATCTTTAGTTCTCTGAAGTAGCTGCGCAGAACCCATTTTTGATGACTTATATAGCTGCCTCGCTCACGCGCTTAGTTTGTTGCATCGCGCTATCTCGCTTACTCTACCAAACCTGCGCAATCGTTTAGTGCACCTAACTTCAGAGATCTAAAGATCGGTTGTGTGTACTGTACCTACTAGGTTAATATTGAAGTTTTCGTCACCGTTATCAAAGTACTAAAATGACTTCTTATATAGATTTATGTTTTACATTGAAACTTGTAAGGCGTGACATCAGACAATAAACACGATAAGTGATTATAGTGCGAGTCAATACCCCCACGCTTAGCAGAATCTATCTTTAGATAACTGTAATAAACTCTAATCTTAGATTAGTAATCCACTTGTCGCATAAGGCTATAGTTAAAGGTCGCAGTTTTGCAGGAAGGATAATTATCATAGAACTTGAAGGATATCTTTTATGACCGCTCAGCTGTGCAAAGTTGGCAATTTTTTTTAATAATATAATCATCTTCAGTAGGAACATAAACAGCCGATGACATCTGCAATTAAGAAGTGTTGTCACTTTTAATATAACATCTTTAATAGACAATTTATACAGAGTCGATGCTACACTCAACAGGACGCTGATCACATTTATGTGGTTAAAACTCAAACAAATTATAACCTCAAAAGGAGACGAGACGAGTCAGACATGGATTTAGGATAGCTACTGCGGTTTTACTGACGGGATGATTGATGCGAGAGCATAGTTTGAATGAGAGTCCGTACGCGATTGTTGTCTGTAGTACTTATTTGTACAGTTTTCTTAAAATTTTATTCGGTTTTGGTTGACTACAATCCTCGATAACTTTGTGATAGTTGAATAAATAAAAAATCTGACCATGCCATTATCATTTTCTGCATATACTGCAACCGTCCTTAAATTTTTTTTGGTAGTCATAAAATAGCGGTGTATGGTGCATAAGAACATTGTTGAGACAAAGTAACCCACCCTAAACCATTTACACAGCCTTTTGGCCTTTTCCTTAGATTTTTTTTTTGTTTTTACAGAAAACACAAATGGTCATTAAGATTGTGCATGTTTTCCGAAATGAAAAATCCACTACGCTATTTGACGCTTGAATAACACATGAATTTTACAGTTCATGGGCGATGAAAATAATTTCATTTGATGATGCTTGTATGATGATGAGTGAATGAGGCGGAAGGTGTGTGAGTAGATAATAGATTGTCGTCAAGTTTGTCCTTGTCTTGATATTCAATGGAGGACTGACGCGAAACTAAGTAAAAGTTTGTTGCTTTTAGTCCATAATACTTGAAGAATTGCCTCTAAATTGTGAAAGACAATACTACATACTACTTAGTAGGGAATGCTAATGAGCCAAACAATGCGTACGACTGACCGTTAATTGAAATCAAGCCGAAGTAGGCCAAATACATCAATAGCCACAAGTATTTGTACAATGAGATTTATTTTGTTGATACGTACTCAGTTTACTAGTAAACTGGTAGTCATATCAGCTGTTAGCGACACACAGAGCAAGAAATTCAGAATTTTGATCCTCAGCCATATTCCTCCAGTCCATCAAAAATTGATCGATATCCGCGTCGCTGTTTCGCAAGGTCGGAATGGATTTAGAAGAGGCACATAGATCGATTATTATAGTCTGGTTAATAGCACAGAAGGCGCAGCTAGTTGCTAAATAACTCTTTGTTCAAATAGTAATCGGCCTCTGTCCAACACTTATCTCTTTCTGTCCCATTCAGGGATTCTCTGTCATATCAGAAACTACAAGTGACTTAGGTATAGTCAGCGATACCAACTGGTAATGTTAACCCCCTCGTTTGATGCACGAAGGTACAAACTGCCTATTAGGGGGGCTACCAGGTGGTGACGCTGACTGTACCATCCATACTAATATATTAAGTACTAGCTGGTACCCGCGACTTCGTCAGCAAAATAACATATACTTAATAAAAACAGAACTGAAAACTACTGTTCAGAAGATTCTCTTCTGATACTTTTAAAAATAAAAATGCAATAATAGCGCCATCTCGACCTCAGCCATAGGAGCAACGCCATCTAGTGGCCTTCAACTGGAACTTCACTTTAAGTCCTCATACAAAATTTCAACCCTTATTTCACGCCCTACATGATTAGTTTTGAAAAAAAAAAAGTAGCCTATGTCCGTCCCTGGGACATAATCTTTATCCATGTCATATTTCAGCATCATCTGTTCAGTGGTTAAGGCGTGAAAAGGTAACAAACAGACAGACAGACAGACACATTTTACTACATAATAGATGGCGCCACAGGAAAAATTAGATCGCGCTATCGTTGCGTTTTGGGGAACGTAACATATAAACTCGCTAATCCTCTATTTTTCAGCTTTATAATATTAGTATGGATAAATCAGAAAGTAACTCTGTCTGTCTGTCTGTTTGTTACGCTTTCACGCCCAAATCACTGAACAGATTAAGCTGAAATTTGGCATAGTTAAAGGTTGTATCCCAGGGAAGGACATAGGCTACCTTTTATCCTAAAAAAATTAAAAATCCCGAGGGATCGCGGGTCACACCGCGGGAGCACAGCTAGTGTGACAATAAAGTTATGAATATAAAATGTTGTATATTTACTTTTCAGATGAAATAAACCACCAATTGACACTAACAGAACCGAAAGTCATCATCACCATACCAGAATGCTACGACAATGTTTTAAAAGGACTCAAAAACTACAAAGAAAACGTGAAAATCATCTTCGTCGATAACAAAGCTGTACCAAACGGCGTGATTCGATTTTCGGATATAGCTGAAAGTGGGGAAGTTGATTATGAACTATTAGATAAGATTGAGAGGAAACCTGATGATGTGGCATTTATTCCCTTCTCAAGTGGCACAACAGGCTTGCCTAAGGGAGTTGAAATCAGTCATAAGAACTTACTAGCTGGAATGGAGTGTATGTCGAATGAAGATACCTGCTTTGCTAATTTGACTCAAGGTAAGTTTATAATAAATAATGCTGGACTTTTTCACACATCTAGCCTCAAAGTAAGCAGAGCTTGTGTTATGCGTATATCTGTAGGAAAATATTCGTCGCGCCGCGGTGATCGAACCCGCAACCTTTTGCGTTGTAGGATCTTCGACCAATGCGCAGAGGTAAGTTTATAGTGGAAAAGGCATTAGTAATTGTACAGGTTTTGATTTCTTTATCATTACTTTAGAGTCGTAATAAGGTCTAAGAGGTAACCAGCCAGTGGATGATATCAGTTTTAAGTTTAGATTCTTCACTGCACTTCGGTTTAGCAAAATTTTGATGACCACTTAAGGATGAAAAATTTGTTTATTCAAACATCCATTAGTAGCACGGCCGGGTTTTAAAATACCTATCTTCGGATCTGCATTACGATTCACACTTTATTCGAATGCCTAAATATCGATGAAATTCTTCGAAATAGTTGAATAGCATCCGTATTTGAGTGTAAATTGCCACACTGAATTCGTGTTGTATATCGGCCAACACGGCCCTTTAAAAAACTATTTTTTATTTTACTATGATAAAAGAAGAAAATACTCTTTTGAAAGCAAACTATTCAAATGAAAACAATAACAAGGTGATTACCGTCACGCTTAAGTGCTGTTTGTTAGGTCTCGCGGCCTTCTATAAGATCACTTGAATGAATGGCATATCGTTTTTTGCACTGTCATTCATGGATGTCTTCATATTTTCCGTTCTATTTTCTATGTATTTTCTGAATCAGCCCAGTGGAATGATCCGAAGGTTGCGGGTTCCGATCCCGGCCGTGCATCAAATGAATTTTAGTATCGGAAATTGTATTCTACATTTATTTACTTCTTATTTTTTTTAACATCTGCTCCAACAGCTTGTGTTAACATTTATTTTGTGACTTAAAAGCTCTCTTATCGATAAAAAAAGCTTAAAAAAAAAGTACGTGAGTGTCGTGGAACACTCGGTTGGAACGAAGCACAAAGAGTACTTTTCTATACTGGGAATATAATAAATTAATTGTCAATTAGGTATCCTAGAAACGCTTTTCCGTACTAACAATGTAACAATCTATGGACTGTGTCGCGGCTGCGCATTTCGCACTGTGACGATTTGACATATACATGTGTCGTGACGGTAAAATGGAACAAAATTTTTTTAAATACCGTCCGAAAAGGAACTTCGTTCCAATATAAAACTCGAATACACAATATCGTGAATATACCATACACAGAGTGTTTTCAGATACCTGGGTGTACTTACGGTTATTTTTTCTGACGTCGCTGTTTGGACCACCTGTATCAGAATCAGAATAATCTTATTGCATACCTGCTATAAAATGGCCCTAACGGAAGACCAGCGCTGGTTGTTCACAACCCAGCATATTATGCTGAGTTATGGCCCGTTTTGCAACATTTCCTTTTCATTTTATCAACTCTGTGTACCTATCTATTTACTCGTATGTTGCAAAATAAAAAATATTTTCTTTCTTTTCTTCTACATATAAGTGGGGTTTTCAGAGCCTTGATTCATAATACAGCGGAATGCATTCGGTTCGGAATCGACCGACAGCAACCAATCACAGTGCAAGAAACGTCAAACTCGATTCAATTCCTAAACTGTGATTGGTTGCCGTCGGTCGATTCCGAACCAAATGCATTCCGCTGTATTATGAATCAAGGACCAGGACGCCTTGTTACAACAAGTCAAACAAAGTTCAAAGAAAATATCCTTGTTATTTCTAGGCAGTTCACAAGACATCCTGCCATGTTTCCTACCATTCTTCCACATCTACGGTCTGGTTATCAGTCTGATTGGCCACTTGACCCTGGGCTGCAAACTGGTGACCATGTCAAAGTTCTCTGCTGGAATGTATTTGGATTTATTGAAGAGTCAACCTATGAACTTGCTGTATATTGTACCTCCTATTGGTAAGTTTAGCTTGTGAAGAATGATAGTGTTCAAATCAAATAATTTATTGCGAAATATGGTGAAAGGTCTTAGAAATATAGGTATCACATAATTCACCAAATAACATTGGCATGCAAAATTTTAAATCATAAATTACAAAACAAAAAAGCCACTCATTTAATAAAGCTGAATTAAATGATGAATTACACAAAACAATGAATGTCATCAAAAAATACTTAAATATACATAGTAACACCCAGACCCGAGACAAATATCTGTAGGTCATACAAACATTTGTCCCGCGGTGGGGATTGAACCCGCAACCTTCTGCGTCGCAGGCGAACCTTCGCCCACTGCGCCACAGAGGTCGTCAAGTTGTGCAAACAGACTTGAACCCACTAATTATGGCGGTATTTTAGCATTTGGACCCCACGCTTTTTAAGATTTCAAGATCATCGCGCCAACTCTTTCTGCGTATTTTGCGACGCCTTATAAAACTAACGCAAATATTCTATTCTTGTCACTATAACGTCGATAAAAAGAGATGGCAGATATAGCAGATACTTATAGCCAAATACTAGTATCTAGGGATGCCCTAGCTAGAGTCTAGGGCATCCCTAGGTAGCTCTCTTGTGTGGCAGATATAGCAGATACTTATAGCCAAATACTAGTATCTAGGGATGCCCTAGCTAGAGTCTAGGGCATCCCTAGGTAGCTCTCTCGTGTGGCAGATATAGCAGATACTTATAGCCAAATACTAGTATCTAGGGATACCCTAGCTAGAGTCTAGGGCATCCCTAGGGAGCTCTCTCGTGTGGCAGATATAGCAGATACTTATAGCCAAATACTAGTATCTAGGGATACCCTAGCTAGAGTCTAGGGCATCCCTAGGTAGCTATCTCGTGTGGCAGATATAGCAGATACTTATAGCCAAATACTAGTATCTAGGGAGACCCTAGCTAGAGTCTAGGGCATCCCTAGGTAGCTCTCTCGTGTGGCAGATATAGCAGATACTTATAGCCAAATACTAGTATCTAGGGATACCCTAGCTAGAGTCTAGGGCATCCCTAGGGAGCTCTCTCGTGTGGCAGATATAGCAGATACTTATAGCCAAATACTAGTATCTAGGGATACCCTAGCTAGAGTCTAGGGCATCCCTAGGGAGCTCTCTCGTGTGGCAGATATAGCAGATACTTATAGCCAAATACTAGTATCTAGGGATACCCTAGCAAGACTCTAGGGCAGCAGCGCCATCAGTATATCTAGGCCGTTCGAAAAAAAAGGCTTAGCAGCAATCGTCTGTTGTGGCCTTGTGGGTTGTATGAGGAAGCCTATAAATTCATTATCAGACATATCATTATAATGTTTTAGGACTATATATGATTAGAATTATACTCACCCATAAAAGTGTGTAGGCTTATTAGTTAGCTGCTGATAAAACGTACATAATGAAAAATGTCCTATATTTTTAGCAGCAACATTTTTATGGCTTAATTACCTTGTCCACTGACTCACTCTCAATATTCAGTACCTCTTCAAAATGTTGTCATTTCGCTGACACCATTGCGTATCGTCCTGAACACAGGAGCTTACTTAGGTACTTCTGGGGTTAGTCATGTGTTGTCTTACTAATATATAAATCTTTCTATCACGCACATGGGACCAATTTGGAGTTCAGATTGTGATCTCGAATAGCATCACTATCTCCTATTTAAAATGGCGGTACCATGCGAGCTGAGTGGCGGGCGAAAGCTAGTATTAAGTAAAAATCATAAAGAATCATGGCAAGATCGGACCTCAAATATTCCACAGATAAAAAATATACCAAATTCAGTACATTTTAGGGGTAAATAAATACAGTAATTATATATTTTTCGGCTTGATAAAAACAAATTACGAATTTCATACGGTAAGTGGCTTTGTAAGCAAGAAATCAGGCTGTAGATCAATTCTGGAAACGAAAGTTTTTTTAGCCAGGTCACAGCTACTTATTTGTTTGTTATTCCTACTCACTGTAGTCTTAGTAGTAATGTTAATAATTTGTCTTACTTTCCAGCGATCTTATTGGGCAAACACCCTGATGTGACAGAGGAACACTTCAGGAACATACGACACATTGTTTGCGGGGCCGCGCCATTAGCCGCTTCTGATGTCGATGCTATACTGAAGAAGAGCAAGGTAATAAAAGAAGTACAGTTTACCCAACGGATCTAGGCATTTGTGAAGTTAGCCGCTTGTCTGCGCAGTGAACGCTTTTTCATACAAAATGGTGTTATGCGCAGACAAACGGCTAACTTCACGAATGCCTAGATCCGTTGGGCGAACTGTACCTAGAATGACGACTGTATCCATAGACACTTGCAGATTTTTTTTTCTCGGAAGATCATTTTTTGACCCGAAATATTTATATATTTGAAATACCCGCATTTTGCAAAACTTACCCCCCCCCCCGGTGACAAATTACCATACGTGACAAATTACAATCTAAGCAATTTTGATGTTTTTTAGAATATAATATACTTAATTATTTAATTTATTTTTCATTAATTTTTGTATTCTGCATTCAAAGTACCACGTCCGTTCGTTCGTCACAGAGGTCTATAGCAAATACCCTATGTCCTTTTCTGTATTATCTTCCTACCCTTGTCCCACATTATATGGGGCACAATAATGTTTTCTTCCATTTTGCTTCATCAGTCACTCTTACTTATTTCATCTCTCACACATTATAAAAGCAGATGTGAGTTACATAAACATTTTATAAAGATTTTAAATGCATCCCAAAAATTTTAACCCATGCGGGATTTGAAACCACGTCCTTACCGATCCGTGGTAATGCTCTAGACCAACTGAGCTAACGGGCAACCAAGATTGCCCGTTATACATTTAAAATCTTTAGATATCCCCAAGTGTGCGGTAAAAATATAATCTTTATAAACATTTCATATTTCCAGCGCGGCATAGAATTCAATCAAGGCTTTGGAGCGACAGAAACTACGTCACTCGGACTATCGACATTCAAGAAGACCAAGAATGTGGATTACTCATCTTGTGGGGTTCCTATGGCTGGGGTCACGTTGAAGTTCATTGATCCTGCGACGGGTCAACCTGTCCCTATTGGACAAGTAAGTTTGATACTTTGTCAGAATGATTCTCCATCAAGAAGACTAATATTTTTTAAGATGATTTAAAGTGATCCAACTGGTTCTACTAAATTAATATTATGTATAATATGTATGTATTTACAAACAAAAAGTATATAAGTAGTATATCAGTTATCTGATTCCCATAGTACAAGCTTTGCTTAGTTTGGGGCTAGATGATGCTGTGTGAAAAATGTCCAGCATTATTTATTTAAAAAAAATATATTTTGCTAAGCTAACATAATTTATATAACTTACAGTCAGGAGAGATGTGTGTAAAATCTCATATGGTGATGAAAGGATACCACAGAAACCCTCAAGCGACCGCCGATACAATGGACGCTGATGGGTTCTTTAAGACGGGCGACCTCGGACATTTCAAGCCTGGAGTTGGAGTCTTCATCACTGATAGGATTAAGGAGCTTATTAAGGTACTAGCTGCGCTCCCGCGGTGTGACCCGCGGTCCCTCAAGATTTTTTCATTCTTTCGGGATAAAAAGTAGCCTATGTCCTTCCCTGGGAAACAACCTTTAACTATGCCAAATTTCAGCTTTATCCGTTCAGCGGTTTGGGTGTGAAAGCGTGTGAAAACAAACAGACAAACAGACAGACAGAGTTACTTTCATATTTATAATATTAGTATGGATGTTGATAATTTAAAAAGAAACAAAAAATACCAAATAGGACCCGTCATTATTATGTTCAACTATCTGTGAACATATTGGTTAACTTTCTTTAAAAATAATGAACTTTTAAATAAATAGTTAGTTGAACTATTTGGACTGGTAAAAAAGTTGCATGGTGCAGGAAATGAACGAATTGTCGTGGGTTAATGCCTGCATGGATGCAATTTTTGGGATGTGTTTTAAAAATCTCACATCAAAATCGTTGAACATAGATCATTTACCCTCCAGGTCTTTTAAGACACTCTAAGGAATGCATGGAAATTAATTATTTTTTTTTAACCACCCTGAATTTCAATGGTAACCTTCCTGTTATTTATTTATATTCAGGTAAAAAAAAGAGCCGTGTTGGTCGAATGGTTGTGCTTCGACTTTAAGTCCGAAGGTCGTGGGTTGGAAACCCACAGCTTAGTCAGCTCCACATGAAGACAACGTCAATAACGTTGTCTTTCCTGTGGGCGGCTGATTAAGCTGAGAGGATGGTTTAGGTGCTGGGCAAGCCTACCATCTCAAACAATGTCCCAGGCACTGCAGCGTCCCGTTAAGTGTAAGCATAGGTTGCCTAATGTATAAATCATCTTATGAGATGTCAATGCCAAAGTTTTTTTTTCAGGTAAAAGGCATGCAAGTAGCCCCAGCAGAACTCGAAAGCATTCTCCGAAGCCATCCTTCAGTCCAAGACGCAGCTGTCATAGGGATCCCTCACGAATTCTACGGCGAAGCACCCAAAGCCTTCATCATTAAGAAGCCAGGATTAGCCACAACCGAAGAGGAACTCCAAAACTTTGTCGCGAACAAAGTCGCGGGATACAAACGTGTTGAAGAGGTTATGTTCGTACAGGATATACCGAAGACAGCGTCGGGGAAGATATTGAGGAAAGATTTGAAAAAGATTTATGCGTAGGTTTGGACTTTACAAACAGTTTCTTTACTGTGTAAGTGCTTCGGAGGGCACGTTAAAGTGTCGGTCCCGCGAAGACAGAAGCCTTAAAAGGATACCGGCTCTTTCTCCATACAAACGTAGTCGACTGTCTCCTCCCTGGATAATGACACTATATAGGGTCTTTCATTTTAAATTACACAAACTGACAGAGCCTCATTTTTGGGTTGTAAATAGACGTTTGACCGTATCAATTTAATTCCTAAGCCGATTTAAGTTTACACTTCAAAATGTATCATTTATTGTTTTTTTAGAATAGTTGCATAATGATTTTCAAGGAAAACAGACGTTCCACCAATCGCAGCGCAGCTACATCACGAATGGACTATGTTATACAAGAAGTAACAATCAATTAAAAGGGTAGTCCTTATCAATTTTCTCGGGATTTTCATAACAAAAGAAAAAAAACACATAAATATTTTATTATTTATTTTTTTAACCCAATTCCTGAATTAAGTTAATATAAAATGAAAGACCCATAGTCTTTTTCACATGGGAACAGTTCCGTGACAAGGCTCTTTTATCTTAATTTCTGAAATGTTAAAAAAGGAAATAGACAAAATCCTTTTATTTTTAAGTTGTATCTTTTAGTACTATCACTAGATTGCCTTTATTTCAAAATGTTTCATTGTCATTCATATTTCATTTCAGCGTAAAACGTAAAAGTTCTATGTGTCAGGGATACGTTCCTACGTGAAAAATACTAAAGAGCAAATATTTTTGTACCAATTCTAGTTTTTTAAGACTCCTGTTTATATTAGAAACAGCCAAGACATAGGGGCATTGGTCATGGTAGTTAAAGGTTAAAATATTTGCTCTAGTGTCATTATCCAGGGAGGGAACAGTTTACTAAGTTTGTATACGTTTGTATGGAGAAAGGTCTGTTACCAGAGTTGGCCACTGACTCATACGAACTTACTTATTATACTTATTAGTGGTTTTGCTTACTGTGGCTAGACAATTGGTACTTTATGCTAAAAAACTTCTGACCCATCTTGGCGGAGTGGTGTAGTGCCTCGTCTTTTAACGAAGGTCGTGGGTTCATGACTGTGTGTCAGTAGTTATTGGTTTCGGAAAATTTACCTATATTCGCAGTGGAATGAAGGGACGGTCGTATGATTAAAGGTGTGAGTTCGATTCTTGCAGTGAAAGTATGTAAATTTTCTTCTGGGTTGTTACGTGACAGATGGGTGACCACTTAGCATTTTTTATACATATGTAAATTTAATAGTTTTTTTTATCTACCTACCTACATTATAATTGTGTTTGTATATTTTTTACTTTTATTTAATTTCATTTGTAAACTATTTAGTTATTATTTTGATGCTATTTTAGTTTGTATTTATATTGATTTCATCGAGTTTTATCATCGATCTGTTATATCTTAATGTTTTTAAAGATTTCTGTACATTTTGTGGTGATAAACAATTTATGACTGTTATGTTTGAAATAATGATTAGGTTTTTGGCAGGTTTGGATGTAAGAAAACAGTTCTAGGGTATTTTGTAAGTAAAATAAATAAGATTAAATAAATAAATAATGAATGCTGGACTCTTTCACACGGCATCATAGTAGCCCCAAAGCAGAGCTTGTGTTGTGGGTACTAGATGACTGATATACCTACTACTCTATATAGGTACTTTTTGTTTGTAAATACATAAATATTATACATAGAAAACACCCCGACTCGAGACAAATATTTGTACATAATATAAACATTTTTCCGCAGCGCGGATTGAACCCGCAACCTACTGCGTCGCAGGCGAACCTTCGCCCATTACGCTACTGACGTCGTCGAAAAGATTTATTTAAAAAAAAATGTTTTTTGAACTAGCATATTCGCGCGGCTTTACTCGCGTGATTTAAATAGAAGGGGGTGGTAAAATATACAAAGAGCATTATGCTTTTTTATAATTTGTAACCATAATTTCACTGAGAAATGGTTTGAAGAAATTATTTTGCCTAAAATTAATAAAGACTTATCTGTCTTAGCAAAAACACGTCTAGTCATTGCCTCCTTGATACTCCACAATTTTTATCTAAATAAACAATATACTGTTTCACTGTTAGTAGGTACAGGCTTATATTGTCTACTTATGTATTGTAAATAGATATCAAATGTCTTATCTGTACGCCCAACTACTCACTCTTATTTCTAGCCTGTGTTACTATTGCAGAGACTCCTTTTCACGGTCCATTGCGATTATTATCAATTAAGTAGGTAATCCTTTGTGAAAAAGTCTAGCTCGTCCCTCCATCTTTTGGGTCTGCGGTAATATGTAAAAAACATGGGTTCAAAAGCTGTCATTGTTAGACACCAATTCAAATAATAAATAAATAAATAAATAAATAAATAATGCTGGACTTTTCACACAGCATCATCTAGCCCCAAAGTAAGCTTGAGCTTGTGGTATGGGTACTAGATGACTGATAAACTACTTATATACTTTTTGTTTTGTAAATACATACATATTATACATAGAAACACCCAGACCCGAGACAAATATCTGTAGGTCATACAAACATTTGACCCGCGGCGGGGATCGAACCCGCAACCTTCTGCATCGCAGGCGGACCTTCGCCCACTGCGCCACAGAGGTCGTCATAAACCATAAAGGTTATGATATTGTTTATGTGTTGATTACAAAACTACGCTTGGTCCGATTTAATTTACTCGTACACCTTATGCAGAACTACTCTGGCAAACCAGGATTAAGAACCAAAGTAAACAATACCAGTTCGAAAGCTAGTCCTTGATGCGCACCAATTGAGTAAACATTTATATTGTATTGTAAAGGATATTTTTAAGTAGATTTGTTCGGTTTCGTTCACGATTACCTAGTTATGCAATGAATTACATTATCGTAATTAGCCAGTCATCTAAGATACATAAAAACGTTAAATGCCTGCCATCAAATGCTTAAGGCATGTCCAAACATAGAGCATTTGGTAAATTTATTATGTTTTGAAAAAAAAGTAGTTTTTTATCAGAAATAGCTTGGTCATTCATTGTGTGGCCGGCGTTCAATTATCAACGGTCATTTACCTCTGGATGTCATTGGTACCCACACATTGTTTCTTTGATCGTTGTACAAATTGGTAATGATTAGCTAGCACGCTACTAACGCAAAATGAAAAGGACAATGTCGATGGGAATAGAAAATAAAGCAATGCTTTGATGAGAAATATGAGAATACATTCGGTAGGTAGGTAGACACTTTGTTTTTTAGACATAGGTATAGTATTATATTTACCTACTCGTACTGAGTTAAAACAATATATAATCATTATACCTACACATATACAGTAAATATTTGTTTACGCGTAACGCTTATGTAGGCCGGACTATTTAAATTAGATAATTCCTATCCTGTTATTCGTAAATTAATGAATAGGTGCAGATTAAACAAAGCTATTTTACGAAATAATAACAATTATAGTGCCTAACAAAATATCTTAGTGCAACCACTAAGTTCCTTTCTGTATTCTGTGGTGCAACCCCTGGAACGTGTCTGGAACACTATTCGACTTTACCAATAACATTTACCAATGATTTTGTCTTAGGTAAGCGCCTTTTTGAATTCTCTCAACCTGACTTCGCTATGACGATTGTATTTTATTAAGGCTCCATTGAAATACTAAAGTAATAGTGATCGATGAGTTTAGATTACTTTGTACAAACATATTCTTAATTTTTCAGGTGAGGTGATGCTAAAGAGATGATTGCAGTAAGATGTATATGCGATTACGACAATATGAGTTTTATCGCGGTGGCAAAATATATAAATTTGCTCAATCTCTACTAATTCTTCCGTAGAGAGAGAGATACGATAAGCACAGGAGTAAGAAGAATGGTTTAACAAAAAGCCCTATTCAACAGTGGACGGATTCATGACATCGATGATAATACAGAAGATGATGAAGAAATTAAATAGGTAGGTAAGTATTTTTGTCAGAAGTTGTTTTGTACATTTGGTGACTGTAAATATGCTGACTCCATTCCTATATGCCGAGAATACTAAGTACGTACAAAATGTCTGTCTGGTTCATACCGGTTTGTATGACCTTTGGATCTAGTAAACATTGTAAAGGTAAATTGCAAGTACCTACTTTTACTTTCTGTGTCATAGTAGCTTACTTATAGGTTTGTATCATATTTCCCTATTTTTTTGTTTTTTACAAAGTTTACCTATGTTGATCACATTGCCTATAGGCACCTACACGTAATGACTTTACGACAATTTTTTTATAGGATGGGTTATTGTGATAAAATCTCTTACTGTTTTTAAGAATATTTAGGTAGGTACCTATAATTAAGTATTTTAAGCAATGTCCTCTAGTGATATATGAATGGGCTATAGTGTAATATACCTTCAAAAAATCGTTGTAATAGAATAAATATTCACAATAACTATCATTTCTTTTGCTTAGACTTGATGAAGTTTTTATTCTGCTCCTCATAAGTGAGCGTTTACTACATACATACATTCATAAAATCGCGCCTCTTTCCCGAAGGGGTAGAGACCACAGATCTCCACTTGCTACGATCCTGACACAACTTTTGCTTCTCACTCTCATTGCATTCTTTATTCATGCTCGCCGGTTTAGGGTACTTTTGACCTGGCCCTTCTCCAAAATGTTTACTATTTGTATAACAAACGTAAGAAAACAGTGAATAAACAATCAAGTTAAGCCTTGGTGCCAAAGACAGCATTGTTGATTTGATAATGCTTGCACAGAACCAAAGTTAAGTAAAACCATTCGTTGCAATTATAACATGCGGTCACCATATCGTCACTTGTTCGTTTACTACGCACACCACTATCCATGTCGAGTAGATACAGTCAACTTTCATAATTGAAGACAGTTTTTTTTTCTACAATAAGGTAGATTGCTAGGGTACGAGTACCTACAGAAGGTGAAAGTAAAATAGGATTACTTCGTTGTCTTGTCATTTCTTTTTACTAATTTTTCACTCGCAATTCTTAAAGGTAAGTAAATAATCTTACTTCATCTAGCTAGGGTATTTCCCGTTAATTTTAAATAATGAAATAAGAACATCAGAATCATGAAGAAGCAAAGTCTCTTTGCACAAGTTTAGGGATAAGTAATCTAGGGACTTCGTAGTCTCAAGATTTGGTAATGTCAAACTTATGTTGTGTTATATGTAGGTATGTTTATGACAATGCCATAACAAAAACAATAACCTATTGTCAACAATAATGCTCATATTTTTTTTGGTCAATTTTAGGTCAGCAGTTTCGTTCCACAATAAAATTATTTTATTAATATATTGTTCAATTTTCTTCGCTGCCTGTCCCTACCGTTGCTCGACTCACGGTCTATTTTAGTATACAAACAACTGCCGGCTTGAACGCACGCTGGCTTTTGTTTGTTTTTAAATTCTTTGTCAAGTGATCAAGTGTTTTATGAACTAACGTAAGTAAAGAACATCATTTTGGCTAAGAAAACACCGTAGAAATTGGTATTTTTTAACCATTAGGTACACAAATTAACTAACAAACATAATTACTAAAATGCCGGGTGAATGCGTTGTGTGTGCTTAGGTAGGTACTTACTACAACATTGTAATGTCAATAGTAGGTAATAATTCGAGTAGGTATGTACTTATGCAAAAGTTGAGTTCGTTCCATGATAATTTGTTGCTATGTTCGTTCTACTAAAATGGGGCAATCATTGATTGAAACAAACTAGGTATGATATTTAATTTATTGATAGATGTTTGGTGAACAAACTACTCACAAGGTGCATTTTATATTGATTATAAGTAGGTAGGTACCTGCTACTTAGATAATAAAGAGAAAAAATTCTTCTTTAAATAAGCTTTTGACACAGCTGACAGCGTTTTATTAGACCTAAAGCAAAGATTGGTAATACCTACTATGGAAGCAGACACTGATGGAATGTAAATTTTTCAAATACTTACATACCTACCTACTTAAACATTTTAATTTTTAAAGTTAAATTAAATAAAAATGAGGATCACGGTAACCTATACCTACTCCAGCCAAATTTGATGTGGAATTTTTGTAAACATTGCAGATCAGCTGATTGCCGAGTTTTTCTAGGGTTGTCACTCGCGTAATGTTCAGTGCTCACCAAACTATGATGTTTCACTTATAAATTCTACCAAATTTGTTACAATTTTCAATGTTTACGTCACTGCTATGAAGATTCTTAATAAAGGATTCACAATACTTCATTAAATTACCGAAAACGAAAATATTAATCACAGAACTTTCATCTTTTTATTAAAAATGACAACCCTAAGGAATTTCCGTTTTGACGCCTTGTTCCTCCTTGGGTAATTTCTGCTGTCAGGTGAAATAACTGTTAGTCCAATGTATATTCCACATTGAATCGGCTGGAGTATAGGTACATACCTAATACATTTTCTCAGATCTTTATGTTGTTACCTTACATATGATACTTTGAAAACTTAAGTCCGATTTTAACCCAGTTGACTTAACTTACCTACGTAACAACAATGCACATTTTCAAAATGCAAATAAGTAATTGTAGGTAATAATGCCCTATTCCACTCTGATCCACTAATCAAATCCACTAAGGGATTTGCTTGGATTATATTCCACTCCTGTTTTTATTCCACTATTATATTTACATAGACAAAACAATGCCTTTTTTTAACAATAGTAGTAACCTATCGCGCTCTTTCTAAAGAACGCAATCTAGAACTCAACTCAAAGGGACCTGGGACATGGAGGGCGGGAGTGTCTATTCTATACGTAGGTAGTGTTATAAGATGCTATTCTCTGACAAGATATCAACTAGGTATAGGTAGTTCATCGCCGTGGGGTGAGATAAGATAAACAGTGAATATGTTTATATTCTTATCTTCAAAACATTAATTAGCACTGTATTAAGTGTAATGAAATGAAAGATACTTTTAGGAGTACGCAGCGCAGTAGGTAAACAAGGCACTGAAAATATTTCTATTCAACAAATTATTTTAAATTGAAGTGTATTAGCACAGATGGTAGGTACTGCACTCAGAGGCATTTTAATGGCTACTTATCAGTTCCTTAGTAAAGTTTTTGTTATTATAGTTAAATTAAATCATGCTCCTTTACATTGTTGAGTAATTTTTTAGCTATTTGCGTCTGAAATCATTCTTTTTTTTTTTGCGAAAACATCACAATCTAGCTTTCTACACTGTTACACATATAATTTGACTCTAAGCTCTAATTAGCAAGTAGGTAAATTTCAAGAACCTAAATAGAGCAAAATAAATACCTTCTTAGTGCAAAAAATAATATGAGACTTAGTTCAAATTAAACAAGAAACGATACTTGAGCAATAGATGATCAAGTTTGAACGAAATAAAATGTAGGTACGTACTTAAGAGTGTACAGGAGCGATATAAGCAATTTTGTTGTTATTTATCTCAGAATCTGTGAAAGATACAACCTTCATATTTAGGGAAATTATACTTCGAACTTTTAGCTTAGATTACGTGTTTTAAAAACACGATTGGTGAAAGTTTTCTAAATAATATTTTTTTTTGAAAATACATGTTTTGCACACATTTTGCTATTTATCTCAGGAACAGCACACTTTTTTTGGTGGGTTTTTGTTTTGTCAAAAAACGTACAAGTATTTCTTTAGTTGTGTCTTTCTTTTTATTTTTCGATTGGTTGTTTAATTAACTTGTAATTAGGTAAAAAGTGTTTTGGCGCTGTAAATGACGTTGCGTATCTATAGCTCTGTACTTCTCACACGCCGAACAAATCACACTCGCTGTCCCGCTTACAAAATGGCGGCTCCTGCACACCTGTACTTATCGTGTCTAGCATAAAATGGGTGTATTTTTAACATGCTCTTATTTACCCTTTGCTAAAAAGAATAAAATATCTTTATGAGTGTTGTGTAACCCTAAAAACTTATCTTCCGTCAATGAACCCCCACCGATAGTAACGTATTGTTATCATTTACCTACTTACCTGCTTATCATTTCAGATTATTCACGGCCCGGCTATCCACAAGACATCACGAAAATGGTGCCCAAGACTATCTTCACAGTAAAACGGACTTTAGACACATTGAACAAAGGTTCAAAGTTCGCCAGTGTCGCGATCCGGCGCCAAAGTGTGTGGTCCCAAGATAACGTTATCAGATCTCCGTACAAAGATGTTGAGATCCCAAACTGCACTTTGTACGATTATGTTTGGCAGAATCTGGATAGATGGCCAGAGAGAACTGTTTCTGTAAGTACCTACCTTTTATGAAAAAACATCATTTAATTCGAGGTACCCAACTACCCAATACTTAATAATACCTAAAAGCGAAAGTTTGTCAGAGTGTGGATGTTTGTATAGATAGATAACTGTATAAATGTAATTTTAACCGCAATGAAATTATTCAGGCTTTTGAACCTACACTTATATAAGTGTAGGTTCTTATGTAATGTTCAAAATATATAAATGTAACCAAACAAAAAATACTACTTTCATAGCACACACACAATGTGGCAGTAAATAAAGTCATGCCAAAGATTTAACTGTGATAGCAACCTTATCTCCCTACCTTTGAGTCTATTTTCAAGTAGCTAACCTCTTCCAGGTCTGTGCCATAACAGGGCGAGGCTATACTTACGAGCAAGCGTTCAAACTCTCCAACACATTCGCAGCCAATCTTCGCATCAAGTTCAAGATCAAAGACGGTGACGTCATCGCTGTGATGTTACCCAATATACCTGACTATCCGCTTGTGAATATGGGGATACTGGAAGCTGGTGGGGTGATTACAAGTATCAACCCTATTTATACAGCGCGTAAGTCTATATTACAAAAAAAAAATTGATGTAGGTGCCCGACTACGTGTTTGTTGTTTACCTATGCACCTAGCTACTTGTTACTTGTCTCAGTTTTATATCTGCGTTATGTTAAGTGTGTCAAATAAATCGTTTATCTATCTATCTATCTAATTTGATGACAAAAATTACATCTATAGAACACAATGACCATCCGTGGCCTTGTTCTTGAATTACCAGGAACTATGGCGTATCATCATCATCATCATCATCACGTCAGCCATCTAGTGTCCACTGCTGAACATAGGCCTCCCCCATCGATTTCCACAGCGGTCGATCTTGTGCAGCCTGCACCCAACGGCTTCCAGCAACCTTTACCAGATCGTCTTTCAATCTAGTGGGGGGCCGTCCTCTACTGCGGTTTCCGGTGCGTGGTTTCCGCTCCACTCGAGAACCTTTCTGCCACAACGGCCGTCAGTTCTACGAGCTATGTGCCCCGCCCACTGCCACTTCAACTTGCTAATCCTGTGGGCTTTAGTGCGTCTGTCGGTGACTTTAGTGCGTCTACGGATCTCTTCATTTCTGATTCGATCTCGTAGCGCTATGGCGTATATTCCCTGGTATTTGTTGAACAAGGCTGGGCAAAAATTTGTATGGTTCATTTTCTATTTATAACTACGGATTCCTTGATTCCAGATGAAATCCAGCGCCAACTTCAGATGTCTAACGCCAAAGTTGTGATCACTCTTCCTGAAATGGTCAAAGTGATAAAGGACTCGCTAAAAATGGCTCAATTAGACATTCCTGTTATTGTCGTCAAAACTAACGGGAACCCTACCCCGGAAGGTAAGACTGCTGTTTTTTTCTCAACTTTTGTATCTAAGGACGCCTTAGATGCTAAAACTTGTATGGTAGCTATACTAGTTTAGCATTGACAAAGATCTATTCGAGATACGTAGAACCCGGACAAATTCGTAGGAGACATGATAATTATGTAAGAAGTAGATTCTCAGTTGAAAAATGATGCGTCAGTAAAATAAGATTAAAAAAAATTGGAAACAATATTCAGCTTGATATCCCTATCAAAAAATCCCTATCTGGGTAATGATGATGCTGATTCCATACATATTACCGATTTCCTTCGTAGTGCGGAATCTGCATCCAGCGGAAAAGTTCCTATCGTTTTTGGTCAACCGTTAGCGTGGCTTACACTAAAGGTTGACTAAAAACGAGAGGAACTTTAGCCCTTTAATAAATTCCCTTGTTTCTTCAGGAACGGTCTGCTTCAACGAGCTAAGCGAAGACCATCATGTAGACACCAGTGTACTCAAGAAAGTGAGACGAAATGTGAACGATATCTGCTTCCTTCCATACTCCAGTGGAACCACTGGTCTTCCTAAAGGGGTAGAGTTATCGCATCGGAATATCATTGCGAATGGAGAACAGGTTAATGATGAAGGTGTGAGATGCCATAATGAGACTACAGGTCAGTTTTTACCTAGTTTTGAAGACAAAATGAGAGGTGCCTCTTATATTTTGTGTTCTGGTCAATTATATTCTATACTACAGCATATACAATAGATATGTTACGTTCATACAGTGGTGAAACATGTGACTGTCAAATTTTACAAGCTGAATCTAAGCCATTTACCAGTGTCCAATTGAACTGAATTTTAGCATCATTGGTAGTCTTTGTTTATACTGCAATGATATGGTGCCACTGAGTTTTGAGCTCATCTGATGATGGAGCCAGGAGCTGTTCAATAAAACTCTTTAGCAAATTAGCCGAACAAGTTGAAATTCGGAATATTAGTTAAGTTTTTGTTTCATTATGGGTGATGTGGTCGCTAAGCGACAAAACCCATAAATAAATAAAAAAAAACATTACAATTAAAAAAAAAACCGACTTTACAGAACACAAACAGACGAACCTAATCTACACACTTAAAAGAGAAAAATAAGAATATACACGTGCAATATTTTTTTGAATTTGGTTAAAAATATGATTACGATGAACATAATTAATGATCGGATGATAGAGTCAAGAGTTTTTTAATGGAACTCCTCAGTAAATAACTGTAAAATATCCGTGTTTGAGCTCATTTGAGTTTAAAAATATGTTTTAAAAACCAACAATATTATTTTCGTTTTCAGCGACACACCAAGATTCAGTTCTGGCAGTGTTACCATTCTTCCACATCTACGCAGCTTCAGTCATCATGTTCCACAAGATGTCGTTGGGCTGCAAAATTGTTACCTTACCCAAATTACAGCCGGAATTATACTTCAATGCTCTTGTGAAACATAAGACTAATATTCTATTCGTTGCACCACCTTTGGGTGAGTTGGTTTTATATTCCTGCACCCGGGCCAATATAATCGTAATATGTATTTAAAGTATATTTGACTACACTTCAAAGGATTTTGAGTGACTTGATCTAAGAGAATATTGTCTATTATGTATTAAAACTTCGTTTCATTATGGTGTATGTAATATACAGGGTGTAAAAGACGTCTACCGAAAGGGGTATGTACAGCATCCCAACACACAACTAAATACAAAAGGATTTACCGAAAAATCATTATATCCGGAGAAAACAGCGTTTGAAGATTACTGTTTGCGTATGTACTGGACGCGTTGTTTTACGTAGATTGCTGGATTTTGAGTTTTAATTGTTTTTTTCTTTTATTAATGAAATATCAGGTAGGTATGGTCTTATTATGTTGCCCTTACTAGGGCAACATAATAAGACCATTTTATGTTATTTTCGGTTATTTACTACTGTAAATAACCGAAAATAACATAAAATGACGTAGCTAAGTCAAACTTTTGTGTTTTTTTTTTCGCTAAATACGTTTAGAATCATGAACCCCTCAGTTTTCGGTAATAGTCTTTTTACATCCTGTATGGTATAGCATATATTCTTCTATTTTCCTCGTATCAGCTGTAAATCTAGAGTGGCGTTATAGAGAGGCTATACCCAGCCGTGGGTGCAACCTGGCTGATAAATAGAATAGAATAGCTAAATTCAGCACTCACATATTTCTTAATTCATCTTTTACCCAATCAGTTTAAAAGTAAGTACAGTACGCACAACCAATCTTTAGCTCTCTGAAGTAGCTGCGCATTACCCATTTTTGATGACGCATTAAAGACGAAGACAGCGTTGTATAGCTGCCTCGCTCACTCGCTTAGTTTGTTGCATCGTCCTATCTCGCCTACTCGCGTAAACCTGCGCAATCGTTAAGTGCACCTAACTACAGAGAGAAAAGATTGGCTGTGCGTACTGTACCTACCTTTATTTACTGTTTATTTCTACTCGTACTATGTCCATCGATATTCATACTAAGCTTGATTCTAATTTCATGACATTCTTTCCATTTTTTTTGTAATCGTTGAGTTTTTCTAGCGCTTCTAGTCAAAGTCAAAAAGCATTTATTCAGTAGGACCGCTGGGATCACTTTGAAACGTCTTAAAACTAGGTGATTCTACTCCTGTTCCTTCGCGACCAATAGTAATAGTAATATCATAAGTGATGCATACATTTTTAGTTTTTCGTATTGTTTTCAAAAAAACCTTTCTATTTTTGAATAGTCATAAGTGTATATTTTGTGATCATGCCTATTTAATTACAGTTCTGCTCATGGGCTCACATCCACTGGCTAACGAGAATACATACCAATACATCGAGTCATTGGTCAATGGAGCCGCACCTTTATCCAACAGTGACGTCGAAAGATTCGTTGACAAAGTTAAGGTATGTAGACCATAGAACTTTATATAGTTCCTATACATATTTAGAATTCAATTAATAAAAATATAATAAATCTAAATAAATAAATAAATAATGCTGGACTTTTCACACAGCATCATCTAGCCCCAAAGTAAGCAGAGCTTGTGTTATGGGTACTAGAAAGACTGATAAACTACTTATATACTTAGAGATATATTTTATTACAGGATTTTATCGCGTATTACCTTTATTATTTCCCGACATTTCGGTTGTATTGCAACAAGAAATAATAAAGGTAATACGCGATAAAATCCTGTAATAAAATATATCTCTAAAGATGAATTGTGATCGCGAAAGTTTAAGAAAGACTACTTATATACTTTTTGTTTGTAAATACATACATATTATACATAGAATTATTCAGACCCGGGACAAATATCTGTAGGTCATACAAATATTTGTCCCGCAGCGGGGATCGAACCCGCAACCTTTTGCACAGAGGTCGTCAAAAACCTCGTATTTCACAAATTGTATTTTTAAAATCATTGTACTTCACATAACAATTTTTTCCTTGTTCTTGTCGTGTCACTAACTATTTTGAACCAGAATTGTGAAAAGACTTTGATTACTTACTAAGTACTCAAATAGAATCCTTTCGTGCACTCGACAAACGCTTTCCTTTGATAAAGAATGATCAATTTAAGCTTCCCTTTCCTTTGTGATGGCTCTTATTTAAAACTCTACATCAATTCGGTACCACTAATATAATAAAGCTGAAAGTTTGTGAGTTTGTTTAGATGTATGTATGTTTGTGTTGCAATCACGCCTAAACCAGTGAACCGATTTGGATGAAACTTGGAACAGGCGTAGATAGTGACCTATAGCATATAGGCTATTCGAAATGTTGGTATCACGCGGGCGAAGCCACGTGCAGTAGCTAGTGTAGACTAATTCTCAATGTATGTTCTCAAATAATTTTCTTCAATGCAATTTTACCTATTTGTACCTATATATGCAACTGTTACTCCAAGTAAGTAGGTAGTTTTATAACCAAGTCGAATGCCAGGCTTTCTAATAGATAAAATATATTCTCGTCATTTACAGAGGGATATAGACTTCCGACAAGGTTATGGTCTAACCGAGACATCCCCTACAGTAGCATTAACACCAAGAAATTGGGAGAAGAAAAACTACTCAGTAACTGGACCCCCAATACCAAGTACTCAACTTAGGATCGTTGACGAGAATCTCAAGAATCTTGGACCCAATGAAGTGAGTGAAAATGTTCTCAGATCTTCAAAGAGGGAAGTTGAAGTTAGCAAACACATTTTTGTTACAGCCTTCTCTCTGAAAACTTCTTTAGGCGCGTTGTGCATTTTTTGAGATGGGAAAAAACCATTGAACTCGCGACACTGTTACCGTTACCGACTGTATTGAGTTCGTATGAGTAAATGGATCATGGCTTAACGAATAGCCAAGACCAATACTTTAACCCGCCTTTCGAAGCACAGAAGCTAATTGACAATCCCATTGGCTTCCATGCCTTGTTGATAGTGGTGATCATGTTTGTTTGTTTTACGATGTTTTGTTTCACCGTATTCTCTTTTAAAACTTGTATTTTGTCTATAGACAGGAGAAATCCTAGTCCGTGGCCCACAAGTAATGAGAGGGTATAGAGACAACCCTCAAGCGAACAACGAAGCGTTCACAGTTGATGGTTGGTTCAGGACGGGAGACTTGGCTGTGGCTGATGAAGACGGGTTTATTACTATTGCTGATAGACTTAAGGAACTTATCAAGGTAACATATAAACTTGATGATTTATACAGCGTCAGAAGGCATTCCATGCCTACACTTAACGGGACGCTGTAGTGCCTGGGATATTGTTTGAGATGGAATAGGCTTGTAGCACCTAAACCATCCTCTCAGCTAAATCAGCCGCCCACAGGAAAGACGACGTCAATACGTGTGGAGCTGACTAAGCTGCGGGTTTCCTCACGATGTTTGAGCTCGTGTTAAAGTGCATATACATTTTAGGAAACGAAAAATCCATTGATGCACGGGCAGGATTCGAACCCACGACCTTCGGATTGAAAGTCGAGGCACAACTCCATTCGACCAACACGGCTCAATATCACACTGCTCACGATAGACAAACATACATATAAATTCATGTCTATTTGTTGTTGGTTTAAGTTGAAACACACCTTTCGCCTCAGTCAATGGCTTTAATACACCTTTTACACCGAATTAAACTTAGTCTCTGATTTACCAACATTGGCGGGTAAGTTCGTATGAGTTGGTGGCCAACTCTGATGACGGAGTTTTTAGGCCGCCCTAAGGCCTCCGTCATGGCTTGACGACTTAAGTTAAAATTAAATGGATGGAAAATGAATATAATTGAAGCGCTCAGATTAAAATGCCACTGGCGGTCACCCATCCACTTAGGGACCGTTTAGAACGACGCTTTACTTTGACGGCGCAAATTGTGTTTATTTAAAAAAAAACTGAATAGAATTTTTACATATATAAGTATCTAAATTTTTACATTTTACATTCTCTATTGAACTTTTCTTTTCGAATTTTTTACTAACTAGTTCTTTCAAACCAGTAAATCTAAGTATAAGAATAAGAAGTCTCATCATTCCTTCATATTACAGGTGAAAGGATTCCAAGTTCCACCAGCGGAATTAGAAGCAGTCTTACGTCAACATCCAGCTGTAAGCGATGCAGCAGTCATAGGAGTTCCTCATGCAGTCAACGGCGAAGAACCAAAAGCCTTCGTTGTCCTCAAGAGCAATCATAACTGTCAGACTAAAGATATCGTTGATTTTGTTAAGGATAGAGTTGCGCCATACAAAAGGTTGACTGATGTGTCGTTTATAGATGCTATTCCGAAGAGTTCCGCGGGGAAGATTTTAAGACGGGTTTTGAAAGAGAATTACTGCTAAAGTCAGTCTTAAAGATGGAATGTAAGTAAGGAAGATGACGTAAAGTAGTCGTTTCAATTCAAATTTTAATTACCTTTTGTATTTAGCCATGTTCAGACGCCAGACTCCACCTGCTAATGGCATTATTTGTCAAAATTGCATACATTTTATAACATGTATCGTGGCACATGAGTTCCTAGCATTACTTATGTAACTGACGATTTACTAATGCCAGGAACTCACGTGACGCGATGCTTATCGTAAAATGTATGCAGTTTTGTTAATAATTTATGCCCTTAGCAGCAGGTGGAGTCTAAGCGCTATGAAATAGAATAGAAATCGTATCAAAAGTGATTCGATTTCTATTCTATTTCAATTTGTTTGGTGATCCTCACTTGATGCCCTGAGTCACGCCGCGTCCTGAGTCTACGATTGAAGTCGGTTTTCTTTTTAGTTTTTAAAACGTAAGTATTATATTTTGTATTAAGTAAAATATGTATTGATACAAGAAGGCTTTACATAATTAAAGTTTAATTTGGACAAAACATACTTAATTGCACATGTCAAAACATACATGAGAGACATGGCTTATAGAAGGCCTATACCCAGCAGTGGGTGTTATCGGGCTAAGATGATGATGACCGCGCATATTATATGTATAGGGTCTTTCATTTTAAACTACACAAACTGACTGACAAATTTTTGGGTTGTAAATAGACGTTTGACCAATTTAATTCCTAAGTCACTTCAAAATTTATTATTTAAGTATTGAATTTTTAGAATTGTTGCATAATGATTTTCAAGGAGAACAGACGTTCCACCAATCAAGTTATACAAGAAGCAACAATCAATTGAAAGGATAGTCTTTATCGATTTTCTCGGGATTTTCATAACAAAACAAAGAAAAATCATAACATAAATATTTTTTTATTTATTTTTTGAACCCAATTCCTGAATTTAGTTAGTATTAAATGAAAGACCCTATATTAAGTACCTATAAGTACTTAGAGTATAAATAAGTATTCATATAAAATCTCATTCTGACCATAGGACCATACACTAAAATAATGAACAATCAGCCAAATTGGTTTGAGCAATTGAAGTTTTGCTCTTAGCAACACATTTTAACAATTCATTGTATTTATGGATTACCTAGATAAGATATCACTGGGACGTAATAGCAGATAATAATAATTTCATTGCTTTAGTTTTAGAGTTAGGTACTTAAGTATATTTTTGTATGTGTTTGTTATAAAACTGCGAATGATATTAGAATCAAAAATATTAGGTTAAAAATCAGAAAATATATTTTTTTCTTCTCAATCTTTAATGAAGAACGTAAGACTGTTATAAATGAAAGTTTAAGTATGTATTAAGGATTTGTTTTATTATATTAAGGTAACCAAAGAAAGTATTCAATTCGAAAAGTAAAAATGAATAAAAGTAATTTTTTTAGATATTATTTTGAAAATAATATTTATAAGTATTTTTTTATAATTATTATGTATGAGAAAGAAATTGGTGTTTTATAACACTATTGTAATAAATATCCTCTCAATAAAACGTGTTATTTATCATATTATGCACTTATGAGTAAGTAAGTATAACTTCTGCAAGATGTGGGCATGTATCAAATATGTGTTTGGACATGCCTCTGACTACCCCCCTTACCCTTACATCTGCAAAGGATCTGGAATAAGTAACATAAAAAGATCTGAGAGAATGTCTACCGCACCTTGGGGACACAGTCGTGAACCTGTTTACGTTTACGTTTAATAAATAGATCTAATTTATTATGTAAGTAGAGGCACAAAATAATTATTAATCTGCTTAACAAAATAAAAAACAAAAACAACTTATCTACAAAGGACTAGAAAGATAAAAAAATAACTATCGTTGTGTGACATTTATGGTACCTATTTGAAATAGGTTTGATTATTCAACGCAATCCGCGTACCGAGCGAGTGAACAACAAAATAACATAAGCGACCAGTGCATTGAACCAAGCAGACTTGAGTGATAGTGCGTTTAAAAAACAACATTTGTGAATACCTACTTATACAAAGTAGCTGTTTAGACCTCACAACCTTGAAAACAGTATTCAAGACGGTGTTCAGTTCACTGTACAGTGTTCTTTAGAAATAAAACACTAAACTATACTGGTATGATGTCAAAACTATTCAAAATTAGAGTTTCAACACGGGAGTTTTCAAGTGTACTGAACAAGGATGTTTGGACAAAAGAAGGTATTGTCAAATCACCATGCAAAGACATTGTGATACCAAAAACGACTCTAAACGAGTATATTTGGAGGAATTTGGATAAATGGCCGAAGAAAGTTGCTATGGTAAGTTCTTTTACTTATTACCTACCTACCTACTATTATGTAAAAGGAATCTAAAGTAGGTAGCTACCTTAATTTTAAAACATGAGTTGTACCAGCTGGTTGATCATTTTGTTTATGGCTAACTGATCATGCTTTTGTAAAGTGTGTTGAAATTATAATTTTCTAACTCTATGTAGAGTACCTTTACCTTGATACAAACAGAATGATAGATAAGTAGGTAAGTACTTTTAATTAAAAAAAATGGTTGTCTGTAGGTAAAGTCGGTTTACTGATAATAGTTGACGTGACGTGACAAGGCCGATTGTGCTTCTCTGTCGCTCGTTCCGCGCTCTCGCTTGCACTTGCGCAAGCCTTACATGGAACGCCTCAGAGCGAGGTAACGCCTCATGACGTCATGTTTTTCGTGCGTGCAGCCGGCTCTATCGAATTATAAGACGTAGTCACGTCAAAAAAAATATAACAAGTTGGTCATTCTTGCAGTATTAACAAAAACTGGTTTGATACCTAAAAAGGAAGGTCGTTCGTATACTGTGTGCCGTATGCTTATGAATGACTCGTTTTTCTGTACTTTGCCCTTGAAGCCTTTCCTTTGACTTACAGGTCTGCGGCATAACAAATCGAAGCTACAAATATGAAGAACTTTATAAATATTCAAGAACATTCGGAGCTAATATAAGAAAGAAATTCAAAATCCAAAATGGAGATGCAGTTGCAATCATGATGAGGAATGCGCCGGAGTATCCTATCGTGGTACTTGGGACTTTGACGGCCGGTGGATTGGTAACGACTTTCAACCCTGTGTACACGGCGTGTGAGTTCAAAGTAGGACAAGTGTGTCGCAAGAACTAGTTACATAATTTAATGATGGTATCAGATAAGCTGACAAAGAAACTATAAGTATAGAGTTGTCAATAAATGTAATAGATAACGTCATAAAATTTACAAGATAAGACTATTATATAAACAAGCCCTACGTTAAAAAAACCATAGATGAGGCTTGATTTAAAAACGATGATCAGATATTTCCTAAAGGTGCTATACAACTAAACCATAATAAAAATTAAATACCCGTTTCAGATGAAGTACACTATTGTAATAAATATCCTCTCAATAAAACGTGTTATTTATCATATTATGCACTTATGAGTAAGTAAGTATAACTTCTGCAAGATGTGGGCATGTATCAAATATGTGTTTGGACATGCCTCTGACTACCCCCCTTACCCTTACATCTGCAAAGGATCTGGAATAAGTAACATAAAAAGATCTGAGAGAATGTCTACCGCACCTTGGGGACACAGTCGTGAACCTGTTTACGTTTACGTTTAATAAATAGATCTAATTTATTATGTAAGTAGAGGCACAAAATAATTATTAATCTGCTTAACAAAATAAAAAACAAAAACAACTTATCTACAAAGGACTAGAAAGATAAAAAAATAACTATCGTTGTGTGACATTTATGGTACCTATTTGAAATAGGTTTGATTATTCAACGCAATCCGCGTACCGAGCGAGTGAACAACAAAATAACATAAGCGACCAGTGCATTGAACCAAGCAGACTTGAGTGATAGTGCGTTTAAAAAACAACATTTGTGAATACCTACTTATACAAAGTAGCTGTTTAGACCTCACAACCTTGAAAACAGTATTCAAGACGGTGTTCAGTTCACTGTACAGTGTTCTTTAGAAATAAAACACTAAACTATACTGGTATGATGTCAAAACTATTCAAAATTAGAGTTTCAACACGGGAGTTTTCAAGTGTACTGAACAAGGATGTTTGGACAAAAGAAGGTATTGTCAAATCACCATGCAAAGACATTGTGATACCAAAAACGACTCTAAACGAGTATATTTGGAGGAATTTGGATAAATGGCCGAAGAAAGTTGCTATGGTAAGTTCTTTTACTTATTACCTACCTACCTACTATTATGTAAAAGGAATCTAAAGTAGGTAGCTACCTTAATTTTAAAACATGAGTTGTACCAGCTGGTTGATCATTTTGTTTATGGCTAACTGATCATGCTTTTGTAAAGTGTGTTGAAATTATAATTTTCTAACTCTATGTAGAGTACCTTTACCTTGATACAAACAGAATGATAGATAAGTAGGTAAGTACTTTTAATTAAAAAAAATGGTTGTCTGTAGGTAAAGTCGGTTTACTGATAATAGTTGACGTGACGTGACAAGGCCGATTGTGCTTCTCTGTCGCTCGTTCCGCGCTCTCGCTTGCACTTGCGCAAGCCTTACATGGAACGCCTCAGAGCGAGGTAACGCCTCATGACGTCATGTTTTTCGTGCGTGCAGCCGGCTCTATCGAATTATAAGACGTAGTCACGTCAAAAAAAATATAACAAGTTGGTCATTCTTGCAGTATTAACAAAAACTGGTTTGATACCTAAAAAGGAAGGTCGTTCGTATACTGTGTGCCGTATGCTTATGAATGACTCGTTTTTCTGTACTTTGCCCTTGAAGCCTTTCCTTTGACTTACAGGTCTGCGGCATAACAAATCGAAGCTACAAATATGAAGAACTTTATAAATATTCAAGAACATTCGGAGCTAATATAAGAAAGAAATTCAAAATCCAAAATGGAGATGCAGTTGCAATCATGATGAGGAATGCGCCGGAGTATCCTATCGTGGTACTTGGGACTTTGACGGCCGGTGGATTGGTAACGACTTTCAACCCTGTGTACACGGCGTGTGAGTTCAAAGTAGGACAAGTGTGTCGCAAGAACTAGTTACATAATTTAATGATGGTATCAGATAAGCTGACAAAGAAACTATAAGTATAGAGTTGTCAATAAATGTAATAGATAACGTCATAAAATTTACAAGATACGACTTTTATATAAACAAGCCCTACGTTAAAAAAACCATAGATGAGGCTTGATTTAAAAACGATGATCAGATATTTCCTAAAGGTGCTATACAACTAAACCATAATAAAAATTAAATACCCGTTTCAGATGAAGTACAACGACAAATATTACTATCAGAAGCCAAATTGATCATTGCTCATTCAGACTTAGTACCAACTATGAGAGAGGCATTGAAACTTTGCAAGAAAAATCTTCCTATAATCGCTATCGATATTAACGATAGACTTCCTGAAGAAACGGTGTCATTCAAAGAATTAGTTGACGATGTTCATACAGATTTTAGTGTGCTGAAAGAAGTGAGACGGGATTATGATGATGTCTCACTCTTACCTTACTCGAGTGGAACCACAGGACTACCAAAGGGAGTAGAGTTGACTCATTACAATATTGTTGCTAACTGTGAACAGCAGAATTCAGAGCTGAGACAATATTCTGACACTACAGGTAACTCTTTTAATCTACACCTATGCTAGAGATACAAAGAGAAGGGAGTAAGAGAGTGAGATAATTTCGCTATCTGTTTAAAATGTGAAAGGAAATCTAGAATCACTGCACGTAGGTACATATTGAAGAATTATTTTATCTGGCTCTTATTTGTGTTTTTTTCTTTCAGAGGGTAGTTTAAATAAGGGCAAGTGTGAAAGCGGCGCTAGTGAATGAAAAGATGAGGAGCAACATAGCATGGTATGGGTATGTAATGAGAAGGGAAGAATGTCATGTAGGCAACTTGGAGAGTGCTTGGTATGAACGTTGATGGATTTATTAGAGTTAGGCTATAGAAAAGATGGATGGACTGTGTGAAGGATGATATGATTATGAAAGGAGTGAATGTTGAGATGACGGCTTGGCTGATAGAGAAGAATGGAAGCAGATGACGGCACAATGTTGTGGCGACCCCACATAGTGTAGGACAAGGGCAGGAAGATGATGATAATAATGATGATTTTCTATTTCAGAAAACCACCAAGAATCCACATTAGTTTTGCTTCCTCTCTTCCACTCCTATGGCCAGGGTATCTTGATGCTCCACAAGTTATCCGTTGGTTTAAAACTAGTTACTCTACCAAGGTTCCAAGCAGATACGTTTTTAAGCACGTTGCTAAAGTATCCTTGCAATCTCATGTATTTGGCTCCACCTATGGGTAAGTCACTCATCTATAAGAAGGTACCAAAATTATTGACCCTTATAAAATAAGTGAAGCAAATATCATACCAAGATTGCTATTAAATGCATGCACAATTCCTGTTATAATAGTTCACGTAACTAAGTCATAGCTTAGTTTGTGCTGACTTTAATGTTAATTTATTAATAATGTACTAATTTAAACATGGCTATAGCCTAAAGTAACATTGGAAGGTAACGCGGCATCTACAACACAAGTCTTGTACTTAGTGTAGATACCGCTGCACATCCTAATCAACCACAAGCCATCCTGATTGTAAAGTATGATTAGGTAGGTCCTACCTACCTAATTATTAAATATACCTACCTACCTAATTGTAAAAAAATGTAAGATTAACCAATTGTTGATTGTACTCTGCTTGATTTGAATAAACGTAATTATTTATTTATTATTAAAATTACACTGCACTCTATAAGGTGATATTTAGTATGACAATGACGAAAGGAGCATTTTTGAGGCACACTTGTAAACCTATCACCACACTGGTTACACAAAGAATTAGTGGCACGACGAAAAGTATAAAGTGAACAAGTGGACAAAGAAAACTTGGCTATAGGCATATAAAGGCAGATACATCATAGTGATGTTTATCGTGTCACTTTTATGTCAATAAAAAGAGATAACACTTCTAGCAACCATTTATTTATACTACTATACTATACAGGACATAAAGAAAGCCTATGAAGATTCAATTCCATTTTCTCAGCATAAGGATATGCTGTACCTAGGTCCAATTTACAACTTTTGCTTGAAGAAATATTCCCCTAAAACTGTGCTATTCGATTTTTTTTCACATTTTTCCAGTGATGTTCCTGGGATCACATCCAGAAGCAACTTCAAAACATTTGGAGCATCTCACGTTTGCTATCTGTGGGGCCGCACCCTTACCACCGGCTGATGTGAAGAAGTTCTTGGAGAAGGCTCCGGTAACTAAAAACATTGTTTGGACAATTTCTTACCATCTTTTAGAAGTGCGCCAAGGCCTTAGATGCGCAGCATAAACTAGAGCTCCGCTAGAGATTGGCTCTACAAGGTAGAGTCTCATTACTATTTACACTATTAAATTAACGGGATATTTACCATGATTCAATTTATTTGGAGGAATGAAATCCTTATTTTTTTTTGAAGTTGTATCTTTTAGTATTATCACTACATTTCATTTATTTCAAAAATTTTCATTGTTGTACAGCGAAAAACGCAAAAGTTCTATGTGTCAAGGATATGTTCCTACGTGAAAAATACTATAATTAATTTTACATTGGCCCTTACTAATAAAACTTTACATAAAGTTATGTCATGCATAAACTAAAAATTTGTATGGTTATTCATAGGTTATGCATAATGCATAACTTTATGTCAAGTTTATTAGTAAGGGGGTAAATGTTTTTAGGTGGCTTTTTTTTACCTACACGTAAAAGCAAAGGTTTTATTGTTTTCCAGTTATTAAGTTAGATACGAGTATTTCTCTTATCTTTGGCTTCCATGCATTATTTCAAACCTTACACAGAAAGACGCCATGTTTGGACAAGGCTACGGCATGACTGAAGCCAGCCCTTTGGTCTCCGTCGCCATGAAGGGCGAAGAAAACCACGAAGCAATGGGATACGCCTTGCCTAACATAGAACTGAGGATTGTTAATGAAAATCTGCAAAATTTAGGACCTGGAGAAGTAAGTAAGAATAAGTTGTGTAGAACTAGCTGCTCCAAATTGTATATCAACGAATATTATGAATCTGAAAGCTTAAAATTTAGTATATTTCGATGTTTCTATGTTCGTGTTTCAATCACGCTCTAACCAGTGAACCGATCTGGATGAAACTTAGAATAGGTGTAGTGGAGATACATCCTGGTGACATACGGACGGATAGACAGACAGACAGTCAGACAGTGAATTCTCAGTCATAGGGTCCCGTTTTACCATTTGGGTACGGAACCTTAAAAAATATGTCTCAATCACTTTTTTCAGGTAGGCGAACTTCTAATCAAAGGCCCAAACGTGATGAAAGGATACAAAAACAATCCTAAAGCAAATAGCGAAGTGTTTGTAGATGATGGCTGGTTAAGGAGTGGGGACTTAGCTAAGATCGATCAACACGGCTTGATAACGATTTCTGATAGATTGAAAGAATTGATTAAGGTGATTATAAAAAGTTGCTTTCAAACATTTACGCCGAAATATCTATTCTTAGAGATTCTCTGTGGTTATTTCTTTTATGATGGATGGGTCGGCTCTTGACCTCGAGACAGGCAAGAATGAGGTCTACGATGGAGCGAGCCAGAAGATGCCTATTAACTCTCTTCTTAAACAAGGGTAACATCAGGGTCGTAGCTCAGTGGAAATACAGACGCTGGAAGCTGATTCCAATTTATTGCAGTGCGCATAATAAAAGAATTTATGTTTTATCAGTTGTGTTCTCGGCAGCAATATCTCCATTGACGACGGACATTTATTCTTACCTACAAATTACATTAACTGCCTTGTTTACCTACCAGAAAATATTACTACCGTAAAACCGTAGGTGGGTTGGTACAAATTTGCCCAACCTTTTTAGAATGATTGTTCCTTTTTCATTATGCTTGATTTGACATAGAGAGTTACGACCACCGAGGACCAATAACCGTTGGGGTAAACGAGTTCTTGAGTGGAGACCACGACTCGGCAAACGTAGTGTAGGACGCCCTCCGGCCAGGTGGAGTGACGATCTGCGAAAGGCTGCCGGCAGAAGCTGGATGCGTCGAGCTGAGGACAGGGCGCAATGGCGCGCACTAGGGGAGGCCTATGTCCAGCAGTGGACTGCCATAGGCTGATGATGATGATGACATAGAGAGAACCTACTATCCAAATACAAACAGGACATCAAATGTAGACATTATTTCTGATCTACAGGGAGTTTAAGATCCTTTAAAATGGTGGTTGTTTTGCATAACGTAACATACGTGACAGGTTGCAAACTTATCCTCGTTACTTGCCACCATGCCATACATAATTCTTTTCAATTCCAATTCTAGGTAAAGGGCTTCCAAGTTCCTCCAGCAGAATTAGAATATGTACTGAAAGAACACCCTGATGTTTTGGACGCAGCAGTCGTTGGAATACCAGATTCTAATTCCGGGGAACGACCTAAAGCATTCATTGTTTTGAAAGAAGGAGTTAAAAGAGACAGTGAAGATATAATCAATTTTTTGAATGAAAAGGTGGCACCGTATAAGAGGATTAAGAATGTGACGTTTTTGGAGAGTATACCAAAGAATCCGTCGGGAAAGATTTTGAGAAGAATTTTGAAGGAACAGTACTGTTGAGACAAATAATGAGAAGAGGGTATGATGATAGAAACGAACAAATAGCAGAATTAAATTAAGCTAAATATGTAATTTTAATGAAAATATGCAATATAATGGTTAAAGTAAGTTAAGATTGTGATAATACTCGTACAAGGGTTAGTGTGAAATGAAATGAATAAACTATTTTCTTACAAAAATATTACTAGCTACTGCGCGCGACTTTGCCCGCATGGCACCAACATTTTGAATAGCCTATACCTATGCTATTCCAGGTCCCTATCTACGCCTATTCCAAGTTTCATCCAAATCGGTGCACTGGTTTAGGCGTGATTGAAACAACAAAAACATACAAACATCCAAACATCTAAACAAACTTTCAGCTTTATTATGTTATAGTGGGATTTCATTTAAAATAATCGCTCTTTTATGAATCAGATTAACATTTAAAATTAAACTTTATTTGAATAATTATAATTCTGATTATAATAAGGAACTGCTTAGCAACTATTTTAGTTCTACTTATTATTCTACTTCTATCTATCAATTTTATTTGGATGAAGATTACTTTTATCCGTAGGTCTTTTCTTTGATACATATTATAGAGGAAATCAATGTGATTATGTATCCTCAAAGTGCGATCATTTACTTATTTTTATACAGCTTTGGTTCATTCTAATGGGGATAAAATAAAAATGCATCTACCTACTGATCAAATCAGTATCATATTCTGCCTGTCCATGATTACATGATTCATGATGACATTATTAGGTTCGTAGCTAAAAAGTACTTAAGTAAGTTCGTATGAATCAGTGGCCAACTCTGGTGACGGAGTTTTTAGACCGCCATAAGGCCTCCATCATGGCTTAACGACTTAAATAGCCGGGACCGACATTTTACGTGCCCTCCGAAGCACGGAAGCGCTCAGATGAAAATGCCACTGCCGGTCAGCCATCCACTTACAGACCATTTCGAACGTCGCTTAACTACAATGATTTATCAAGAATGACTAAGCAAGCACGACTTCGAGCGCTTCCGTGCTTCTTTTCCATCTTCATCTACCTAGTTGAAATGCCATTTGTCTCTATTCTACTTAAAGTTTTGTACCTATACATCGTAAAACAAAACGTAGGTTCTAACGTACAGAAGGTGCTTACTAAATGGTGTTCATGCATGGCGATGGATGACCGACGTCAGAGTATCTACTGGCTGTCAGGACAGCACTAAATAGGGCCTTCTTAAACTTTCTTGATCTGTAGTGTGAGCGCGCAAGCTCAGCACATTCATGTACCATAGCATAAGCAATAGTATATCAGAATCAATGTAAAGAGACTTCACACTCAGACACCGAGCAATAAACACGTATCATAATCATGAAGATCTTTCAATACATTCGTCCACCAGAAGTACAACAATAAATAACACACAACATTAAAAAGTTTATATATTTCATGGCGACCCTGCCGAAAACGAGGCCGATGGAATATGCAGCAGTCATTTTTTCCCCAAAAATATAGAGGAAAAAATGATGAAAAACTGAATTATGAAGAATTGAAGTTTGAAGATATTACCAAGAAAAACTGAAGATTGAAAACATAGAACAAAATGAAACTATGAAGAAAATACTTATTAAGAAGAAATAAAAATGAAGAGTGAGGAAATAAATAAATACTAATAAAGAAGAAAAATAATCGTGAAGTGAAGAAATAGAATAATGAAGAGTGAAAATAAATAATGAAGAAATAAAAATAATATATGAAGAATAATTATAGAAGACAAATGGAAGTTTAGGAGAAGAAAAGAAGAAAGAAGAATTTATTGTTGGAGGAGCGAGGGTTATCCCGGCTCAGTTAGCAGTGGTGTCCAGGGTTATCCCGGCCCAAGCAGCCTTCCAGTTAAGGATGAGCCAAGCAGCCTTCCAGAGCAGCAGGACTAGGATGAGCACCTGTCTTCGCCTCTAGGACAACGGCAATCTGATGACCACAGCGTCGAGACGAAAAAGTGTTAAAGTAAAGGTATAAAATAGGGATACCTACCTAAACAAATAACAAGGTCAGTAAATATTTTGTGTACGTAGAACGATTTATTGTCTTTATTGATTTTTTTAAGAGTATAATTTTAAATCATTTATAGAGTAAAGGAATTTGTCAATTAAAATTAAAGTGTGTCAGTAAGAAATATTTTTTTTAGCTAAACATTGTAATTTTTATGAGAAATGAGTTCAGAAAATTTTGATTTCTGTACAGCTATTGAGTGTTTACCAGTAATTAATGGAGATGAAGAAGTCACACGAGCTCTTATTGATGGAATAGATTTTTACAGTAGTCTATTAAATGAATCAGGAAAGAAAATTCTTATAAATTTTGTATTGAAAACTAGGTTAAATAAAGTAGGAAAATTTTATTTAAAGTCTGAATATGAAAATGTAGATGAATTGATTAAAGACATGAAAAAATATTTGTTGCCAAAGAAATCACATCCAGCTTTGCAAATTCAAATGTTAAATTGTAGACAAGGTTATAGAAGTTTAGTAGAATTTGGTCAGGAAATTGAATATCTTTTAACTGAATTGACTTTAGCTCAATTAGATTTTTTGGATAGTTCAGAGGAAGAAAGTAGAAAAATTTTGTTAAAGGTCAACGAAAAATCAGCTGTTAAATGTTTTTGCGATGGTCTTAGGAATTCTCGTTTAAGATTGTTTATGGCATGTAAACAACCTAAATCACTATCAGAAGCCATTCAAGTAGCATTAGATGAGGAATATTTTATTAATTTGATCCCTTTCAAATTAAGTAATAGAGAGAAATTTATTCAGAAAAAAGAGATTTGCAATAATTTAAATGAAAAAATAAATGTTGAATGTAAAAACGAAACGAACAGTACTGAAAATGTTAGTGAAAATAATCCTGAGGAAACTTTTGATATTGTGAAAAATAAGAATGATGAGTTAAATGTAGAAAATAATAGAGAGATTAATCAAGGTCATGAAAATTTAAATTCAAATGAAAGGAATGTAAGAAAGAGACACAGCATTAAAAATCAAGAATTGTGTATCATGCCTCCACCTGACATGGTTATCTCACAGAGTCAGCGAAATTCTATCGCTGATGTACCGAGTGTTCGCCGCACTTCGATACCTAAATGCGCTCTTGTAAGAACCAAAGTAATGAAATGTGATAGCGACATGGATAATGGTATAGTAGGGAACTGTATCACGAATTTATGTTTTGTAAGACAAAGGTTGAATTTAAGAAAAGATAATAATGAATGTAACACGACAAAAATAAATATTGACAAGGAAATGGAGTTGTTGAGGAGAAAATCTTGTAGATTTAAGGGTTGATTTGTTTAGTTAAAATCGTAGAAAAACTATGTATTAGAATTAGATAATAAAATTAAGTGGTAAATATAAAGTTTAATATTTAGTATTGACTTGACTACATAGACGCGATGCATTCAGGACTGATCAACCTGTAGTGTTATTAATGACTTTATGACTATTTTCTAGTATGTATGATGCTAGATTAACCAATAAAAAAAAAAATAGTATGTATGAATAAGATACATTTAACATAAATAATGTAAAAGTTAACGTTTTAAACAAATAAAGATAAAAGTAAAATTTCAAGTGAATTATGAGGATAATTTTTTTTTTTTTAAAGTAATAAGGGTATGAAATAACTTAATAATACTTTTTTTTGTGAACTGTATTAAATTATGTTTATAATAATGTATTTTTGAAAAATATATGCATTTCATGATAAGTATTCGTAAGTCGATATATAAAAAAAAATGCTATGTAATAGAGATAGTAACATGAAATAGAATATACATAAATAATATGTTATGTTTATAGGAAAAATATTAAGTTTTGGTAATTAGAAAGAGAATTTTAAGTATTTTAAATGTTTTGGGAAATAGCTAACTAAATAAAAATTGTATCAGAATCAATTGTAACAAATATAGATGTAGTGTGAGCAATTGAATAGTAATGTTTAAAGGTTATAAATAATTTTAACACGATGTATTAAAATTATTTATCCCCAAAAATATAGATGTAGTGTGAGCGCGCAAGCTCAGCACATTCATGTACCATAGCATAAGCAATAGTATATCAGAATCAATGTAAAGAGACTTCACACTCAGACACCGAGCAATAAACACGTATCATAATCATGAAGATCTTTCAATACATTCGTCCACCAGAAGTACAACAATAAATAACACACAACATTAAAAAGTTTATATATTACAGATCCTATCGTAGAGATAATATTATCAAGGCAAGCAGGCTTTTGGTTGTCAGCTGCGATCTATCAAGATCCACTGAAACGTGTGTGCAGATTATAGACATCTGGGATACAATCTTGAGCCAGTTTGATTTTTTAATCAAAGACGTCAATCCACAGGTGTCTTTGTCCTGCATCCGCTCCGCACCTGTGTGACGTGTTTACCTATCATTTTGCGAATAGTTCAGTCTGCTATAAGCGGTCGGCCTTGTGAACTTTGGTCTCGTGAGTCGAGCTTGGCTGTCAAGCGTACCGAATTAGTTTGTAGTGAACACCAATTTAGAAACCAAATGTATTCCAATTCAAATCCGAGCTTTTCTCAAATGTTAGTACTTAACTACTGTTTTTGAGATCTATAAAGGTTCAGTTTTTGTAGATCAGACCGCTATGAATAGATCCATCGAAATGTTTGTTTTGAGCTCTGATTATGTCCCTATCTTTAATAATTCTTATCAGTGCTTATTTCAGTACCTACGTACTTATTTCAAACAATTTAGTTAAAAAAAAAAAAAAAAAAAAATTACTTATAGGTTATTGACAACTTAACTTATGACAATTTTACTAATGTTATGGAGTAAGTTGAAAAATGAAAATGAAAATGAATTGAAAATGAAAAAATATTTATTTCAGCAAACACGGTTTACAGAATCACAACTATTTTAGGCACAAGGTTTGGTGTTGCCGTAGCTTATTTGTTAGACAGTTCTATTTCAGCGGTCTTTACACTAGGCAAGCCTGTATCGTGAAGACCAAAGTTGGTATAATAATTTGCTTACCTTCCTAAATATTCAATATTTATGCATGTTCCTACTAACTTTACAAAAGTCTGTGTACGCGGATATAACATGGAAGCTTTATCTAGCTAGAAAATGTTGCATAAACTAATGGTAATGACAAAATCATTTTCGAGATCTTTATAACGCCAAAATATTACATTGTAATGAGAGTACTTTTTTGACTTGGGGCACAGGGAATTCCGTAGGAATCCGGACGTTTAGGACATGGGGTCGGTGACATTGGATTACGGACAGATCCGGGATGTTGAACTGATGAAGCATATCTTCATTCTATTTCTGGGCCTCTAGGTACTCTTTAGGTTCTAGGTCTGCCAAGTGCCAAGACATTATAAATAATGACACTGGAATGTGGAGAATGATAAAGCATAATACTTATAATTAGTATAAATATATCTGTCTGGCACCTACATGCCTAGTATTGTTAAAAGTAGAGCCATTATACGCTATTTCCTAAGCTTCCGAAAGTTCCAAAATAGGGTGGTACGGTCAGCGACAGGAGTTCATGAACATTTGATGTATTTGAATCTTCCATATCTTCGAAGTTCGTAGGGTTTTAGATAAAACTTCACCTTACATTGGATGTTTTGCCTCGCAACATTACTATTATAAAAAAATAGGCAATTTTCCCACAAATAATGATGCAAATGAAGCTTTAAAATCTCCAATTGTTCATGAACTTCTTTTGCTGACTGTACTTGTGCCTCGCTTCTTTCGGCATTCTTCTATAGGTACATTCCTACTTATGTTTTGCTTTTTTCTTGGTTCTTGGAATGTGTTTTACCCGAACTTTAAATCAATCTAGTTAGGTATATACAAAATTCAAAACACCAATTTAAATAATTAGATAATAGGCGCCAGCATTCTGATGTATTTTATTGTTGCCGAAAATTAGGTAGACCACAAATTTACCAAACGTTTATCTATTTTATAGGTAAATAAAAAAAAAAAAAAAAAAAATTGCCATCCAGCGTGGTAATGCCGCCAGTGTTTTGGGCACGCTTCCGACTGACAGTGACCTGGATCAGTTGAGCTATCTATAGATCGTTTCTAACGATCCTTAGATAGCTTGACTAATCCTGTTGTATTTTGTAAATATATGTAAATATGTAGTAGCTTAGTTTCTGTAAATAAATTTTTATCTTAAAACAAAATAAGTATTTTTATAGGTTCATTTGTGGTTTCATTATAATTCTTGTCTGTTTTTGAGGTGAATCCTGTATGTGTGAACTCATTGGAATTTATCCTTATAAAATTGTATGTAAACATAAAACAAGGTCGTATGAATCGGTGTATTAAGGCCGTTCGAAGGCCTCCGTTAAAACAACTTTGTTGCAAAGACTGACAGCCATCCATCTGTTCGGTGACCGGCAAGAACTTTACCTACTACTTTGAGTATAAAAAAAACTTAGGCCTTTACGTCTATATTAGATGATTTATACAGCATCAGGAGGCAATCCATGCCTACACTTAACGGGACGCTGTAGTGCCTGGGACATTGTTTGAGATGGAATAGGCTTGCCCAGCACCTGAGCCATCCTCTCAGCTTAATCAGCCTGGTCCACAGGAAAGACAACGTCAATACGTGTGGAGCTGACTAAGCTGTGGGTTTCCTCACGATGTTTTCCTTCACCGTTAAGAGCTCGTGTCATAGTGCATATAAATTTTACGAAACGAAAAATCCATTGATGCACGGCCGGGATTCGAACCCCATTCGACCAACACTTTGACTACTTTGAGTAAAGTTTTGAGATTTCTTCCGCAGTCATTTAGGCGCCTATGAACTTAAAAAAGTTGGCGAAAAATGTACATATTATGTACAATGACTGTATCTGGTGTATGAAATTGATTTCACAGGCAGCGTTTATATGGAATGTGGTAGTGCTCAGGGTATGCTTGGGTCTGGTTTTGTAGAACAAAATATTCTAGAATTTATCGCTTGTTTATCAAACGATGCTTAAACTTATTCATTTTATTGAAGCACAATGCTAATGAATACTAATATTTGGACGATTTTTATATCTTTTTAAGCAATTTTGTTTGCTACAGACTTACTAATATTGAGGAATGTTGGCGCCAGCTTGCTATTTTTTGGCGCCATACATCTATTTTACAAGTCGCTCGCATTCTTTCTCGTCGGTAGGTATTATTTTAAATCCTGGTTGTCGGCATTTGATATTTCAGTTTGTTTTTATGGATAATCTTATTGCTCAGGTTTTTACTTATATTGAAAGAATCTTCGGGAGTTAAAATGACATAAAAACTTGATGAGGGTTTTATATTCATTTTCGGCAAATCCTTTTGATAATGCATTCTTAGATTCCTGTATCTCTTCAGTCCACAGGGACGAATTCAAAGAAAATAATAAGTACCTACCTAACCTCTACTGACATCCTTCTTCTTGAAAATCTTTATTCCTGACACAGTTTACCATCTTTAACCAAAAGAAAATTAGTAAAAAGAATACCTATAGAGCTGACACAAATCACCTTGCGTTGTGTCAGCCCTGCGCCTAAATTAATTAAAAAAACATACAAAGTTTGAAGTCGGTTAAAAACAAAACAGGCTTAATATGGTCTGACTTATGACACGCTAAAGTTGACATTAAAGTCTTGCTTTTGTACTGTGATCACCTACTCCAACTATTTAAGTATATGATGATTATAAGATTTTATCTCAGGTTGGGTAAAATGTTATTCTAGCCTAGGTTCTTAAAATCAATCTCAGTGCTAAATTTGATCCAAATCCATTCAGTGGTTTTTGAGTGAAAGAGTAACAAACATCCAAAATATCCGTTTACTATTTTAAAATAGTTAATAGGTAGGTACTAATATACCTACTAGTAGGATTCCGAATTCTGATAAGTTCGACGGCTATGCTAATGACATGCATTCCTATCTCAAGATGTTGTAAAGGATGTAAAAAGAATAAGATGGTGTTTGTAAAATAACTTTATTTTTCAACAAGAATAACCTACAAAGAATCCCTTTTTTTGGAACTTTGAAGATGAAATAATAGGATCAATAATAATGAATACTTACTAAGAAATAAATAAATACTCAAAAGGATTTTTTTAATATCGTTTTGTGGTGGTTTTGTGTTTAAATATTGAAGCTGCAATGCAAGTATAAGAATCACGTCTATCAAAAAATTATTATATAGCACCGTGTTATTTTTTAAAAAGCTCGCGCGTTTTACCGTTAATTAAGTACATAAAGAACTTTCAACAAAATGCCAATTTCAATCTATTTCTCAAGTCACATTTTGCCTATTAGGTACCACGTGCTCCGTACAAAAACGTGTCAATCCAGACCATATTTCAAAATGGTGTCCCGGAGCTGGGCTAAACAGGCCTTGATTGGCCATAAATTCCAATATACTGATAATGAAGTAAAAATATCGATAATTTAACGATCAATATTAGCATTTTATTGACGCAGAAAGCCTTGATTCGGACGCGATAATAATATTTGTGTTGAAGATTTTACTTATTATCCAGCGAAAAAAAAACAAAGCTCAAAGGAAGTGTTGAGTCTTTGATAAGGAAAAGCCTCCCTGCCTTTCATTCACTCTTCGTTATATTATGAGCTGGTCTTCAATGTGAGGAGTGTAAACAGAGATACAACCTTTGTAGAGTGCTAAAACAATATAACTTTCTTTTGGCTAGAGAGGTACATACAATAATGGAATATCTAAAACATAATAAAACGACCCACAGTCGCATTATCCTCTAGCATTTCTGTGGTTTTAGAAATAGTTTCTGATACTTACCTACCCACGATACAGTACCACGAATAAGTACCTACCTACCACTACCACTACATCAACTGGAAAAAATATCAACAGATCATTTTTCCGCTCCCAAAAGTTGACTTTGCACTTTTCTTCAGGCGAGCGATCGCCGTCACGTCATTGAGTTCGTCATTAGTTTGGCGCCAAGTTATACTATGATAAAAGCAATGGTGATCACGGATCTACTCGAAATTCGTAAAAAATATCTTTGTTTACAACATAATGATGAATCACTCGTAAATACCCATCGCATTCCACGGAACGACCTTACTAAGGCCGCCTACACACGACGCGACAAACTTGCAACTTAGGTGCTAAGTGGTTTTTATGTCGATGAACTTCAAAATATTTCAATGCCAGGTCGTATTGGATAGCATTTTTTGTTCAGAAATAGTATACGCCTACGTTAGTGGTTAAGTTGCTTAGCTCAGTTGATAAACAAGTAGAATAAGCGCAACGGATCTTCAGCTCTCTGAAGTTAGGTGCAATAGACGATTGCGCAGGTTTGAAGCGAGATAGCCCGAAATTTACATAAAGCGTCACCAAAAATGGGTTCTGCGCAGCTATTTCAGAGAGCTAAAGAACGATTGTGCGTTTTTTTGCTCTATACGTGGGTTTGCTCTATTTGGTATATTTTGTTACCTACAAATTTTTCTTCTTTACCTTCGAACCTACCTATATCAAATGGTTATACTTACATTGCACGGTGCACTTACATTGTAGTAATAGGTACCTAGGTACCTACTGACATAAAATTTACATAAAACTTCGTAATCTACTACTAATAACTTCCTTTCATTGTTAATCTAGACAATGACGAATAAAATATTGTGGTGAGACTTACTAGACCACAAGCACTTATTATAAGAGCCCGTAAAAATGTAAGGTAAGTACCCTATAAACCGTACCTTCACAGACCTACTTACCTATAATCAGCTAATTTTGATAATATGGACCACAAAGCCACCTGTAGCTCACGAATGTACCTGATTTTTCCTACTCTTAGCTACGTCTAGTGCGTAAATTTTTTCCCCATTCATTTTTCATCTGTTATCTAATCAGCAAAGTTACACCCACTGCTACCCAGCAGCCTACCCAGGCACAGTTTTACCTACATGTAGGTACATACCTAGGCTATTTTCACCCATTTATTTTTATAACCTAATTAGGTATTTCTGATTTGAACTCCAGTTCAGGGTTTTTCTTCAACTCCGATAACGTTATCAATGACTTTGAGCTAATCGCTTGAAACATGGGTCACGGGTCGCGAGTGTATCCAGCGCCGGATTTGAATAAAAACAAGATGTTTGCGCTCCACTGGTCAGTCGAGTCTCAAATCTCAGCGTCTAAAGTGGAATTATTTCTAACGTGAAAAGATGGTGCCAAATATATTTGTTCTTGTCCTGATTGTGGGATCAGCTTGTGCTGCTACCTGGATAGGAAATTTGCCTATGAAACCTAAAGAACTGAGTAAGTTGTCTCCTGTTTTGATGTTGCTCTTCATAATAATCTTGTAAACGGTGTGTATTAAGTTAATACTTATTTTAAGTCAAAATCTGCTTTCAGAGTATAAAAGTCTGTATTCTGTTGTATTTGATAATTATTTAATCTTGTGTAACTAAGTAAGTACCTACTTAATACACATCAATCAATGCTTCATTTGTGAAATTGGGAGGTCGGAGGTAACACGAACTGGACGCACCAATTTTATTGTTTCTGGATTATCAATATCAACCGCAATCATAAAATTACATCCTCAATAGGTCGATAGGTATTCGCTTCTCAGACTAAGAAAATAATATCAACTAATTTTTTTTAACGCTAGGAAAATTATCAATAAACTCAAATGAAGTATGAAAATACTAATCTTCCCGCAACCACTTATTCTTCAGCTTTTACTTTTCATCAGCTTCAATAAACGTTTTGAATTGAATTGAATTAAGAAAGCTTGTTTCTCTCTCTTTTCAAGCATTCTCTGTCACTTTTTGTCTCAAGATAATCACAAGTGAGTAGGTAAGTAGGTACTATGCTTAAAATTAAAAAAACTAAACGTTTTTTATCAGTTAGAATAATATAAATCTTAATTTTTATTTTATTAGGTATTTAAAAAAAACACAAGCAAAAATTATCAGCATAGGAAATATCCGCTTCGCCTGGCATTTAATAAGTTATTACTTCTATTCATTAGCTTGTTGATATGTTATAGTTGATAAGTTAGTATTGGTTTTGTCTGACATTATTAGATAGGTGATAAGTTGATAACAATAGGTCAAGTGTATTGGTTGATTTGGAGCTCTACAATGTGACAAGTTTACAATTACGAAACACACAATGTCAAACTTGTCGTTCTTGTTGTAAAAATTGTAATTTTACAAAGGTTCTATAACTTTAATTAAACTTATCTAATCTTGTAGTTAGGTACTTACTTGTAGTGTATTGTGGAACTTTTACTTACCTGAAACCCAACGCAGCGTAAATTACGCAAAAAAATACTGTATTTTGCCCTCATATTACGGTTAGTTGAATTCGTGCTTAACCTTTGTAAGAGAAAAATGCGGTCGTTGACATTTAAAACTTAGAAGCGACGCAAAAAAAAACTGATAAGTACCTACCTACTGATATAATTTTGTTTTATGAATTAGAGTTATTTTATGACTAAAACATTGGAAATTTAGGCCTAAATTTAGGAACTCGACACAACTGGCAAGAATCGGTCAACAAACAACGGCTACAGCTTTGAATAGGTACCTACCTATACAAATACAGGGTGTAAAAAGACGTCTACCGAAGCCGAAAGGTACAGCATACCAAAACACAATCAAATCCAAAAGGATTTTCAGAAAAAAAACATTATTTATATCCGGAGAAAACCGACCTCGCACAGCTGGTCGAGCGTATGTTTTTATACGTAGATGGCTGGATTTTGAGTTTTAATTGTTTTTTTCTTTTATAAATGAAATTATTAGGTCTAGTAAATAACTAGAAAATAAAATAAAATGAATTTTTTTTGCGTTTTTTTTTCGCTAAATATGTTATGAACATATTTAGTCATGGTCAGATTGAAACACCTCAGTTATCGGTAGCAGTCTTTTTACACCCTGTATATACTGTATTTTAATGAAGCGAAGTTATGAGTTTGCATAATCGTGAAAGTTTAAATGCCGGAACGAGATTAAAACCGCTACAAGTAAAATTTCACCAACTCCGGGTCGAAACACCAACACGCCTCCCGATTCCTGGTTAAACAATTAGCATCTTGCAAATAAGGAAGCTGTAGACCTTTTCGCGGAAAATCTTACTTTATCTTAATTCATAATTTTTTTTCATTATTGGCGATCTCTGTGGCGCAGTGGGTGAAAGCCCGCTTGGGACGCAGAAGGTTGCGGGTTCGATCCCCGCCGCGGGATAAATGTTTGTATGATCTGCAAATATTTATCTCGGGTGGTGTTTTTATGTATGATATGAATGTATTTACAAACAAAAAGTATAAAAGTAGTATATCATTGCAGTTATCTGGTTCCCATAGTACAGTTCAAGCTTTGCTTAGTTTGGGGCTAGATAATGCTGTGTGAAATGTCCAGCATTATTTATATTTATTTCTTTATTTATAATTTGATGTGATCGGATCGCATCAATCTTTAGTCATAAATAAACAGCTCAGTGACATCATTGCGTCTCCATTGTTTAGTTCCTCGAACAAGGCTCATACCAAATACATTTTAGTGCGGAGCAATGATCAACGAATATAATAATTGAAATCTCGTGTTTCCTATTCTGAAAAGAAACGGTAACTAATTGAATATCGAATAATAGTACATTATGGTACTAGTGTGTAACATTGGTGATTACCGCCGAGGCGTTTTGAGAGACGAGCCGTCAGGCGAGGCTCTTAACAGAACCGAGGACGGTAATCATCAATACACACGTGTATCATACGACGTTTTTCAACACACTTGTGAATAAAATAACAATAAAAACTCATTTTCAACAGTGAAAACGAGTTGTGAAAATCGCTATTGCGGGAAAAATTAATCAGTTTTCCTATGCGCGCGCATTGCGATCGGCCACAGACTATATTTCCGCGCCGCGCATTCTGCCACGTACAAAATGGGGAATTTAAAGTTTTCTTTTATTACAGAGAAAACAAAGTTAAATTTGAGTGAAAGTTTTATTTATTAAACACGTACGAGTTAAAATTATCTATTTAAATAAGAAGTTGCATGAAATGAGCAAGCAATGGGAACATTAATTTATTTGTTCTATTGAACACGATCTTTTTTCTAAATAAAAACTGTTTTTAAGAACCAAGCAACTCAACCAATAAAAAAATAAAAAAATTCTATTACTTACTAGTGAGTTATAATAATGAAAAAGTCATAGTTTGATTATGGGTGTCATTATGTGCCTAATTGCGGTGACCATAGAGCCACTTTATGAGCAAGTGTGTTGAAATAGTACATTATGGTACTAGTGTGTAACATTGGTGATTACTGCCGAGGTGTTTTTAAGAGCCGAGCCGTTAGGCGAGGTGTTTTTAAGAGCCGAGCCGTTAGGCGAGGCTCTTAACAGAACCGAGGACGGTAATCATCAATACACACGTGTATCATACGACGTTTTTCAACACACTTGTGAATAAAATAACAATAAAAACTCATTTTCAACAATGAAAACGAGTTGTGAAAAATGTTTCGCTATTGCGGGAAAAATTAATCAGTTTTCCTATGCGCGCGCATTGCGATCGGCCACAGACTATATTTCCGCGCCGCGCATAGTGTTTGCGGCCTATTCTGCCACGGACAAAATGGGGAATTTAAAGTTTTCTTTTATTACAGAGAAAACAAAAGTTATATTTGAGTGAAAGTTTTATTTATTAAACACGTACGAGTCAAAATTATCTATTTAAATTAGAAGAAATGAGCAAGCAATAGGAACATTAATTTATTTGTTCTATTGAACACGATCTTTTTTCTGAATAAAAACTTTTTAAAGATCAAAGCAACTCAACCAATAAAATTAAAAAAAAATTCTATTACTCACTAGTGAGTTATAGTAATGAAAAAGTCACAGTTTGATTATGGGTGTCATTATGTGCCTAATTGCGGTGACCATAGAGCCACTTTATGAGCAAGTGTGTTGAAAAGGATTTTATTTCGTCTTTATTTGGGAATCCCAATATTTGTATTTAGAAATTTTTGTTTTTGCGCTATTTTGGACAAAAAAAAAATCGATCTAGTGTTTGTTTAGAGTTACATAAGTACCTACTTACAGTACGCACAACCAGCGCAGAACCCATTTTTGATGACGCCTAATAAACGAAGACAGCGTTGTATATTAGCTGCCTCGCTCACTCGATTAGTTTCTTGCATCGTCCTATCTCTCCTACTTGCGCAAACCTGCGCAATCGTATATTGCACCTAACTTCAGTGAGCTAAAGATCGGTTGTGCGTACTGTACCTACGTAGTTTATACCGTTCAAAATTTGTCTGCGTTTGGTATTTTATCTTAGGCTTAGAAAACATAACCTTTCAGGAGCTATTCAACTCCTGACTGTCTCCATAAAACTCGGTGGTAGAGTAAAATATGCTTGGACTCATTTGAATTAGCTCATGATTACTAATAAGTAGTATAATTTAATATAATAATTAATAATAATAGCTTGTTTTAAAAACTTGTGAGGTTCGTCAATGCCTTGGTGTGCAAATGGACTCTTCTTGTTTCACAGTTTGAGCGAGTGAGTTGAAATTCACATAAATCATTGAATTCTTACCGCCACCGCAATGCAACGGATTCGGGCTGAATAAGAAAATGTAATTCACCTTTTGACTCGCTTACTTGAATTTTGGAATAAATCTAAATTTTCGACTGTTATTCATTACAACAAACTTGAGAAATACTTTGTGTTGTTTGCAATCCACGTGTAAAGATAATAAATTAGTATAACATTTATGCCCTTTCCGAATTCCAATAGATTTATTTCAGGGCAAGTTAAGTACTTTTAGCTTACTTATAAGACTAAGAAGGAATACCTACTCAAAACAAATTAATCTTCCCGGTCTTCTTTAAACTCACATTGGTACCTACGCTATCAGAATTCCTACGTTTCTTTTGTACATACCTGGTATAAAAGGAGTATCAAGTACATTTATATCAAAGTAACATTTAATTTTATCAATAAAATAAACTCAGATTAAATCCATGACCGAACCGTACAATAGTATTATTTAATCCGTACAGCCTTCACCCAGGGTCAAGGCAAATACGAGGTCAATAGGTGACCAATTCAAAAACACTAGGTATATTTTGAACACTATTTTTTAAGCAATATTATGAACGATTTACGGAATGAATATCCTTATTTACGATTAAGTACTAGTTTTCGTTTACCGGCCATTATTTAAAGCATGCCAAATTGGTTAATATGATTATTCTCATTTTCATAAATATTTTTGTCTTTTATGGAGAGATGTACGACGTGTTGAATCATTATAAACTTTAACGAGGTCTGGAATGAAATTGTTCTTCAAATTTTGTTGTAGGTGGGTATGTTTTTTTTTATGTTCAAATTAAGTATAATTGATAAAAACTATGTGCAGTAGTATTTTGGATTTACTTAACTTTTAAATTTCTACTCTACTCATACGCAGTAAGACTTGAAATTATATTTAGTAAGAATAGGAACTAAATATAATCACAGAATAATATCGATATCAGAACATAAAATATTCATGACTTGTTCATCAAAAATCCATCAGGTTGTAATCAAAATAAATAATCGTAAATGTAGCGCGTGTTTCGTATTTTGATTATTCTTTTGTGTGGTATTTTAACTGGTATGTTTTAACTGATTAAATAATACAGGTGTTACATAGAAAAAAATCTCCTAAGTATGTTTTGTATACGAAAAGCGTACAAACAGAAACAAAACCTGCTTAGTTAAAGTTGTGTGCATATACGTAAAAATCATTTTTGTAACTGTAGTTAAAAAAAAAATTAAACGTAAATTATAAATTTTTATGAAAAAAGTTAATTTTATTCACGCAGTCGTGATATTTTGAAATACTTACCTACAACTAAATATCTACACATTTCACGTAAATAATGGGTACATTATGAATGAGGTATCATTCATGACATTGACGTAACACGACTAATCTTATGTAATGAATTCTATTTCTTTGACGTCACATTCTAGTTCTGACGATAATATGAGTCAGAGAAAGACTGATTATTCTCAGATAATCAGTATCTAATATGACGTGCCATTCATTGGTTTTTATTACTTATGATTCGTTCTGACATTTTATTAAAATCTGAGCTAGTCTCAATATAAACATTGATTAGATTATAATCTCAAAATGTTAGACATATTCAACAAACACATTTAGAAAGTTAGCCAACTTTGGCTACGTAATTCTTCGATATAGATATTTTTACAAAAAATTTTAAATCATGAAAGAGTAGTATTTCATCGCCGTAGAGCGAAAAGTCAAAGTGGATTTCCCGCTTTGAGGTTTTTAACGTTTGAGAAAAGAATATACTTAGTCATAATTTTTTTTGAAGATATTTCTATTTGTAAGATCTCATCTCTCAGAAATTGTAATACTTACTGCTAACCTCATCGAAAGCATGTTTACAAACGTGTAAATTCGCCGAAGATATTAATAACACATCAGTCTATCAATATAATTGGCATGTCTAGAATTTATAATTAAAATAACGGTTCGGGGAAATTCTTTATTTCGTACGAAGAATTTGAGGTTTTACCCACGTTTCTAAAGAGAGACTTTGTTTAGGCTAATAAAAAGCATCGTCATAAAACTTGGGCTAAGAAAACAACAAAATAGCTGTTAGTCATTGACACTCCTATAAAATTTGTGTCAAGTTGATTGGAATTATGTATTATCCTTCTTGGAATTTCCAAATATTCGAGATAGGACGTGCTTAGGATTCCTCACAGCACAGTTATAGTTTAATAGCGAAATAACGTATAAGATATTGCTTGATTTGTTGTATGTTCACTTTCTTTATCTAAATTTATGTTGTGTTCGTCCCACTGTCAGTATCAAGCTCGCACCACAATGGTTGCCTCCTTGTTCTACACGAGTTTAGGTCAACTCTTCAAGTATTTTATAAGAACTTCAAGTTTTTCTGTTATTATAAAGAGTTTTTATTTCTTTTCAGTGCATAAGGAAGGCTGCTTTGTTAAGGAGATCAATGATGTGATCCCGTTTGGAGAGACTATCGCCCCATTAGGCCACTGTTACAGCATAACCTGTGGATCAAGCACTATGCATTATGCCTCGTAAGTTTTTACAAAATACTTTGTCTGTTATGAATATTGCACCAAAGTTGTATTTTGGGTAGACACTGTTACAAAAAATTTAACCAAGAATGTGGTTTTCTATCTATAATCACTATAATAATGGTGATAGATTGGTCAAAAGGATCAAATAAATTGAAAAATTATGATAATAGTTCAAACAAAACAATATTATTATTATTGTTTTAACTTATTTTCTAGGTAATTTCATAGGTAGTAATATAATAGGTATTAAAATATGCCTGAAAAGAAGTTAAGAGGTTGCCTTTTTTGGTATTTAGAATAGGTAAATATTGGTTTTAGAAATTGACGCTGCCTTTTGAGCTTGAAAGCTAAATAAATAGCTATAACTCTACTTACAGATGCGGTGTTGTCTTCTCATCTGACATAAGATGCCACAAAGTAGACAAAGATCTTAGCAAACCCCATCCTCATTGCTGTCCTAGGTTTAAATGTGATACTGAAAATGACATAGCTGATGGTGATGATAACACAATTTAAAAAAAAGTTAAAATGAAAAAGACTCGAATATTTTTATATCTTCAATTAATGAGCCATCAAGTGCGTTAAAAATGAAGAGATTATGTTAAAAACAACGTAAATTAGCTGCGTATCATTAAAGCCTTACTTGTCCTAATTTGTTTGTGTTAATTTTGTTTTAAATTAAATAAGGGGTTATTAAATTTGTGTCTTATTTGAAACATCCTTTCAATAAACATTATCTAGAAAATGAAAATCAATAAAGTTGTTTTAGGGTTTGCTGTGTAAGATGTAGCATTTGGGTCTGATGTGAAAGACAATACCATATAAATGTGTTTAAACTATTAAGAAAGGTAATGTTTTAAAAGTCAAAAAGCTCAAGGTGCCATTTCATTACAGATGCGGTTTGGTCGGCACAGACGATCAAAAATGCTACATCACAGAAACAGACACCAGCAAACCCTACCCGTCCTGCTGCCCAGATATAAAATGCGACTTGGACAACAACCTTATCTAGATCGCCATGAATGGGGACTTGAATTGTTGAAATGATGGCATTAAAACACTGCCTCGAAAAACGGCAGTACCTAATTGGTTACGAGAAGAAATGCTTGAGACAAATTTTGGAAAAAATTTAGCTTAATGACGATTGGGCATTTTGGCAATAAAATTCTTTCGTTGATTTTTTTTCCAAAACTGGTTAACGCTATTTATAAAAGGGTTCCCAATCTACCAAAATTAAAAAAAAACTTAAGTCTTTACATCTATATTAGATGATTTATACAGCTTCAGGAGGCAATTCATGCCTACACTTAACGGGACGCTGTAGTGCCTGGGACATTGTTTGTAATGGAATAGGCTTGCAGCACCTAAACCATCCACTCAGCTTAATCAGCCGCCCACAGGAAAGACGACGTCAATACTTTAAAACTTAAGTTACTTAGAAATAGCACCTGGAACTTAATTGGAGTGTTGATTGCCGATTTTCTTATGAATGTAAATCTATCCATAACTGTACGTTCTTTACAGTATGTTTCTTTGTCCATATTTCTTAAAAAGAAAAAAATTGGAAATTCTTCAAAGATCTCATTGAAAATGCCAGCATTTAGATACTTTTTGGGTGATCTCAAAGACTTACTTAGATTATTACTTAGGCATTTGCATCTTGACTAGATGATTTATGCAGCGTCAGGAGGCAACTTATGCCTACACTCAACGGGACGCTGTAGTGCTTGAAATATTGTTTGAGATGGAATATCCTTGTCTGGCGACTAAACCATCCTCTCAGCATAATCGGTCTTATTCACAGTGGGTACAGACAGTGTTGCAGATGTCACGATGTTTTAAGAGCTCGAATCGTGCTAATTATTAAGATAGATTATAAGATAGAGTTCCTTTTAAAATTATATTGAATCGAATATTCGATTCTAAGAAGCTATCTTGCCACCAAATTGTTGAATTTATTTATTTTAGAATTAGATGTTAATTTAAAAATCTATTTGTTTTTTTATTTATACCTATCCTTTTATATAATGTACGAGAGTGAATGGGGAAGAGTGGAAGAAGAGAACATGTTGTGCTGGCCACATTAAGGGCAGGCAATGATGATCTTTACTAGCTAAATATTCATCATCATTGGCCTCTTTGTCCATCTATTAATAATATTAATTAGCTAGGTACTATAATATTTATTGTTTGTACTTTTACTAAACTTGATACAATTATACGGCTAAGTTTTGCATAGATTGGAGCTGCCCACCGCAAACCAAAGCCTAGGCTGTAAAAATAACGGATAAAAATAAGCACCTACATAAAGTTTTTTGCTGCAAAATTTCGCCGAACCGGATGCATTCTGCTAAAAATAGATTGAAAAATATCAACAGTGAACTATTCACCTTTTGGCCACAGCTTCTGCAGTGGATTGGAAACGATTGGAAAATAAAGTGTATTGTGTAGAATGGAATATGAGTTTATCTGGTTTGAACTAGGACTCTTTTTTTAACAGAATTTATCTAAAACTAGATCTAAAAGTCAAAGTCATAAAGCATTTATTCAGTACTAGCTGCGCTCCCGCGGTGTGACCCGCGGTTCCTTTGGGATTTTTTTATTTTTTCGGGATAAAAAGTAGCCTATGTCCTTCCCTGGGATACAGCCTTTAACTATGCCAAATTTCAGCTTAATCTGTTCAGCGGTTTGGGCGTGAAAGCGTAACAAACAGACAGACAGACAGATAGACAGACAGAGTTACTTTCACATTTATAATATTAGTATGGATGACCGCTGGGATCACTTAGAATAGTCTCAAAAATAGGTTATTCTACTCATGTTCCTTTGCGACCAATACCGTGCGAACCAGAGCAACAAACATGGTTTGGGGCATGTAATCTAGACTAGAGACGACACAGATCAAAATCGCAATGAACAACATCCACTTTCTGTTTCATAATATAGCAAGTACGAAGACGAACTTGACTCTTACTCTTCCCATTGGACAACATTAGCTTACAATTGAGTTGATTGGAAGAAAGGAAGGGAGGCTTTTGCCCTGCAGTGGGACATCACGGGCTCATAATAAAATAATAGTAGCAAGTAGGAGGCGAAACTTTGGAATAGTCTTTCACACTAAAACAGCTGAATGGATGTTTGATAAGGAGGTAGCTTAAACCCTGGATTAATACATAAACGATTTATCCAAGAATACTAGAGTATTCTCGAGAAGCTGCGAGAACTCCACGGAGCGCAGCTACCATATTACCATAAATAAAGCTTTATGTAAAAGTTAAGTGTGCATAAAATTCGCAAAAACATCGTAAGAAAGCTCGCAATTCAAAACTCACTCTAAGCAGTCAGTAGTGGCGATTCTGGTAATAACCAACTAAAACTAACTAGACTAGCTAAAAATCTTAGCTTAGCTAGAAATACTAAAAAAGCTATTCCATTATTCACAGTTGATTAAATTTAGAACGCTTTAGTTCATCCTAAGCCGCATCTTAAGTTTAATACCCGGTGCTGCCATCTGGGGCTGAGTAGCAGTACAAGAGCAATATCTATGGATTTGTTTGATTGGTAAGGGTTCTTTCACACGAGGATTTTACGAATTATTTGACGTTTTGAAGTTGACTTTTATCTTTATTTGACAGTTTTAAAGTTGATTTGTTGTTATTTGACAGTTCTGAAGTTGACTTTTAATGGTAATTGATTGTGTGTTCGACTTCGAAGCCGTGTAAAAAGAAGAAGAAGGATGTAAACAAAACAAACACCAATCAAAGCTGTTCTGGTTCTCGTCAGAATATAATTTTCTTTGGTTCTGTTCGTCTACAAAGAAAAAACCTAAATGTATCAGAGGGCCTAGACAATGTAACAATCGATTAGCGAATCTATATTCGATAAGTTCAAAAATGTAAGTATGGGTTTGAAGAAATGAAAAAAAGGTTACTAAATTTTTGTTTATTTACAATAACCAACCCTTTGTATACTACTTCAACCAGTAAACAAACAAAACAAATTAATGACCTTGTTTCTACAAGCCCTGAAGTGAGTCAACTGTTTTATATGATCAAAGCATCTCTATTAGATGTTGGTGTAGTTCACAGGACAGTCACAATGAATATAAGGATTCTACTTTATCTAGCAGAGTCTAGTCAGTCTAGCAGAAATCTGCGGATAATGATGATAATTCATTAAAATTACAATGTGTAAATATGAAGTTGGGAAACTAGGTGTGCTTTTTTTTTTCAGAGAATCAAGATAAAGCACAAGTCGTAAAGATGTAATATAAAGCATCCTCAGTGGAAGAGTTTCTATTTGTGTTGGAGCAGGACTGCTCTCAAGATTGTTGGATCTTTATCTGTAGAAGTTTTCAGACATCAAATGAGGTACCTAATTATTACTATTTTATAAATTATTCTATTTGTAAAGTTTAACGGTGTCAACTTGTACTTTAAAAAGCTTGTTTTTACAGGATCTGCCTATGCTACAATATTACCATCTTCAAAACCATATAAACAACCACCACAAGTGCACTAGCCACTAAGTGAGGTAGATGATAAGCAGGCATCGCCTAATCAAGCCGGCTTGGCTTCCGGTCAATTGCAAAGTACACCGGTGTTTGGAACCTACCTTGCTTTTAGTTATTTTTTGATTTCATTATTCATTCTACTTATTCATAATGAAATTGATAATTTAATGAAAAATGTATTAGGTATGTATAATAAAACATTAAACATTCTGTTATAACTAGTTTTACTTATTGAAAAATTAAAAGAATCTTATACTAATTATCTGGCAAATAAACCATGCTTCGATTAGAAAATCATAACTTCTGGCCAATATCATCCTCTTTATCCGGTAGAAATTATTGATATCTGGGTCTCCGAAACCTGTAAAAGTAACATTATTCAATATTATAATTAGTTTCATCATTCTTTTGGGTAGGTAGTGATTTTACTCGGATTCTATCTGCTACCATTGATATAAGCACATGCTCAGGGCTGGTTAGCTGAAACCAGCACAGGGGATAGTAGTGGGTGAAACCACGGATTTAAAGAAATGTCTGTGGTGAAAAAAAAAGATAAAGATTGATGTGAGCAGAGGTAAAACCAAAGTTATGATATAGGCAGGTTTTTTACTAGTTCAAGATAACTAAACAAAAGACTAGGTTGTTTGGGTTGTTTGTGGGTTTTTCTTTGTTTAGTGGATGATGTTAGCTGATTTTCTTGAAGTTATAGCAGCTTGATCTTAGAAAAAATACAAACTGATCTTTATAAACACTTTGTTTTCACAGGTTAGGTTTTTATGAGGGTTTTTATAACCAAAATAACACTCAAGAATTTTAAACGTAGGCTCAATCTTACAGCAGAAGCACTGACCACATCAAGATGTATGTAAAAACACAAACCTTTACGAAGAATCCTTCACGACAGCTACCACAAACTTGCATGTTTTCGGTGATGTTTTGAAGCGATTTTCTCACAGAACACTTACTCCTGGCGGAGGTTTTTTTCTGGTAAAACACTCGAAAACATGTATTTGCATCACCTTGTTCATTATTTAATAATTCAACTAGCACAAAAATAATATTTTGTTTGTTTTGAGGTCCTTCAAATCACATTTCACATCACAATCCTACTTGGTATTTTTAGTCAACACCTATTTACATGCTCGCTAAGATTAGGAATTTTACGCGTAAAACTGACTAAAAATGTACACTCAGAATACGGTTAAGGCATTTTTAACTAAGTTGAGTAACTAGCTAAGATTTTAGAGCTATCATCTTAACTTTAGCTTTAGTTTGCTGCGTCGGAATAAGATAAGTGATTAAAGCTAATCTTAGCGATTTTTAGTTAGCTTTAGCTAGTTAAGTGTCTATTGGAATTGAGGCCAGTATTATTTTTAAACTGTATCCCAAAACGTGCACCCATGCGCAGCCACGAATCCACTATAGTGGGCAATATGGGTATGCCCACAACCTTGGTTGACCGATCGAGCGAGCGAAGCGTCTCATTTTCAAAATTGGCCACAAAATGATTTTGTCCGTCTGTTTGTTCTCTCTTTGAAGGGGAAGACCGAGGATAAGCTACATGAGCCAAGTGAAGGAGAAGGTAGCTGTCATGTCGTATAAAGAGGTCAAGGAAGCAGCCCTGGAAAGAGATACATGGAGAGGGATTCATCAGTTGTACCGACAAGGAGTAAATCCTTAAATAAGAAGAAGAAGTTTGTTCTCGCTGGATCGCATTTTTCAACCGTAAATCGGTTGGTTTACGGTTTTTGGTTAAAAAACCAAAATTGGCACACGAGTTCCTTGAATTATTAAAAAATACTAGTGTTCAGCCCGGGGTTTTGCCCATTTGAAAGTACGAGTAGGTACGTATACCTACACTGTACAAAATCTTGGACAGGGCGTCATCTATTTGTAATTATACATCTCATTCGTAGGAATGCACTATATAGACATATAGATCCTCATGATCTATATGTGTTCATATTCCGACTCGCACTTGGCCGATTTTCGGGTGTGCCCACACCCTTTTTTGAGGGCTGTATCCGCGCCTGCCCATGTGGGATATTCACAGCCATGTAAGCTAATAGGAAATGGAGTCAGATCCATAAAAGCATGAGGCACTTCAGTCATGAGGCCAGCCAATATCAGCGCGGCTTAGTTTGCGTTGGTCATTTTAATGCATTATTTAGAATCACTGTTCAAAACTTAACTTCAAATGTCAATAGTAATACGAGTAGTAGATGATTTTATAGGTACATGTCAACTGGCAACATAAGCCTACATTAATCGGGATGCTGTTGTGCTGAGGACACAGTTTGTGATAGAATAACATTGACCAGCACCAAATCAGACTAATCAGTCTTTCAAGACAAAAAAGTGCTTTTCTCAAATGTATGTAACATTTGAGTAAACTAACAAAACAGCATCCAGCTAAATAAATTCATTGGAACACAGTGCACTCGCGGGTGGCATTTAAACAGGATATTTTAACTTTTTCGCTTTCATTAAATCATTGTTATCTTAGCTATCTTTTTTTCAGTCCTCCGAGCAACATTCGCAGCGAAACTATTCTCTCATTTAATTCTACGCTTTCTTTATGCGACTGTATCTTTGTACGGGAATGCGGTATGAATCCCGTTCTCGGTGCAAAAATTAAGCTTTATTACATTTTCTTGGTTCTTTGCGCTTTATAATTTACTCGTGGCAGTTCCATTTTGATGTTGTAAATGAGTCTTTTGGATGCTAAACACGAAAGCGAAGAACTCTACATAAATTTTATAAATTGTCTTCAAATAAAAAAAACAATCTTCCAATATTTACAAACATAATTATTGTTTTTAGGAGTATATCAAGGGCGTTAAGTCCACATTCAAAAGGTGATACGACCTAAAAATATCGTCACACTAGTTCATACGAACTACTTTTTAACTCTAGTTTTTTTTTATATTCTGTGGTATGCGCTACAAATGACTGAAGGCGGTGTGGAGCGGCCGTTTAATTAAGACAATGGGGCTTAAATTGCAGCGGTTAGATAGACGAACGTTAAGCTTTCGTGGTACAAGATTTACTCGTAATTTTTAATCATTGAAGAGCTTGTACAGTAAACGAAGGTATTAATTTTATTATGCATTAACTTTCTTTTTATTTTATGGCAACTTACTGAAACCGGATTCATTTTGCCAGTTTTAAGTTGTAGACGCAAGTCCACAATCAAAGCCCATTTTTTGTAGCAGTTTGCATCCCTAACGTGACCGGTTGCAATCAGAAGATTTCTCATCATATTTTTTTCATCGTATAATATATCATATATAAATATTTATTTTCCTAAAACAAAACATCTAGGTATTCATGCAAAACCGGACTTGAACCAACATCCTTCAGGTTGAAAGGCAAAGTACTTTGTGTACTCCCTCAGTCAGCCTGTTTTTTAATCGCTTATCACTCACTCCATTAGCCACAGACGAACAAAACAGAGGCATAGTTAATTCAGAACACGGAAATAACGTGCATTAGTCAACTGCTTGCTAGTTACCGTAATGGATCTCATATCCTACTATCCAATTATTTGAATGCTACACTAGAATCAGGCTTTTTGTGCTTAAAATGGATCGCACACTACCTACATTGAGTTTGTGTACCGTACAGTGAGTCCAAATTCATAAAGCTTATAATCAGTAGGGGATATAATATAAAATAATAAATAATGCTGGACTTTTAACACAGCATCATCTAGTCCCAAAGTAAGCAGAGCTTGTGTTATGGGTACATAATACATGACTGATATACTACCTATATACTTTTTGTTTCTGAAATACATACATATTATACATAGAAACACCCAGACCTGATATTTGTAGATCATACAAACATTGGTCCCGCCGCGGGGATCGAACCCGCAACCTTTTGCGTTGCAGGCGGGCCTTCGCCCACTGCGCTACAGAGGTCGTAATATGCATCCCCTAGGTAGGTAGGTACTTTATGTTTTTCTTTTATAAGATGGTCAAAAAGTCAAATTACATTTATAATCTTTTCGCAGGAACCAGCGACACCATACGAAGAAGACTGTAGCACTCATAAAACACGTAGCAAGTCATTTCACGATAAAGTAATAAAAAGATACTTAATAAGTTTGTAAAGCACTGCTTTAAAGCTTAAATTCTCATTAAAACAATATTTAACAACTTAATGAATATTACAAAAAATATTTCTGCTGCTAAATCCGCCTAGTCTTGATGAAATTAAAATAATAATTACTCCTTATGAAACGAGCTCTTAACCTTTGATTATGTGGATACACTTACGGACAAGAAAAGGATTTTCAGCGACGACATTGGCGGCATGGCTGGCGGAAGATTGCTCAGCTGAGACACAATGGTGACTAGACTCGTTAAATTTCATAAACTCCCGTTGATTGATAACTTCTCAGAATTAATTAATTTTTGTATGAATTCAAACATTTGTGTTTTTTACTCCGGGACAGGGTGTTGTGGTTTGTGGATAGGTTGGTTGAAACACTTTGACTTTGAGTGTATGGTGGCAGAAATTATTTTGCATTTAAATGCAATATATTATTTGAATAAAATCGTGCAACATTTTTTTTGCAACTGAGTGTAATCAACTTCAAGTGGGTACTTTGTAAACTCCAGTTTCTAATATAAGCTTGTCAAACAATTTAATTTTGTTGACATGGATACTTATCAAACATTTGCGTGATTAAATATTTAAATCCTCAATTTATTACAGACGTTTGGGACATTATCATATTTGCGTAGATTAAATACTTATAACGTATTATGAAATAGAATTGACATCAAAGCCCTTTTCTTGTATATAAGCGTTTATTTTGAAAATTATTTTTCGTAACAATTTAAGCTTTGTTACAATACGAGTAGGATGTTTAATCCAACGGAGTGATCAGGTTAGATGAGATCCTATTTTACTCCTCAGCTTTTCTTCGCTCCTTATAAAACGAATTTATTTAGGAAATTCAAAAAGTATTACTACCTGAGTAGGTCAACGTTTCTTGGAAACAGCTGGCAAAAATTATAATTACCAGGATCATGAGTATATAGACCAAACATGCTAGTCCGCTTTCTTACATACACACGCACGCAAAAAAATATTTTTTCAACTCTATTTCGGAACCAATTTGTGAAATCAATGTCCAGATGTTTGAACACAGAGGTTTTCCATGGATTTGTGAACAAATGGAGAAGGAAGCTATGATTATCACCAGGCAAATACCACAGTGGCAAATCCTGAAGATGATTTAAAATAAAATTTTGAAATGCATCTCAAAAATTGCACCCTTGCGGATTTGAACACGCAACCTTCACCAATCCGTAGTGACGCTCTTCCATCTGAGCCAATGGGTACCTAATAGTCAACGTGATGGTTGATATTTTGACTCGTACAGTTTTTGCTTTGTCTATAGTTTCATAGATGGAAAGTTCTAGATGGAACATTGAATGTTTCTTACTCAAAGATTTTTTTGGCATCACATAGCACAGAAATGTAAGCAGGTTAAATTGTTCGAAGCCGGAGCATCTGCTCCATGACCCCTGTTTATTCTGATACAAATTGAGATTCCCTTAGCTTTGATAAAAATACAAATTTTGGCCTACGACAAACTAAAAGTTGCCTGACCTCTATTGAAAAACAGAAACATAACAAAGAAATGAAAAACATATCTACGAATAATTGTTTCTAAAATCTAGAATAATCCAAATTAAAAACATATTGTACCCAAAGAAAATTACATGTAAATAAAAGATTGATTATAATCTAGAATCTTACTCAAATCCAGGTCAAAGTTGCGGATATCAGCTAATCGTATATTGCCATTAAAACGATTATGCTAGTCATACTCGACCACTAACTTATAAGTACTTTAGCACTTACATGGATCAAAAGCCGATACATTATTCCACTCTGCTCAAATGTAGTAATCTCATGTATTTAGATTGATCGCAGTTACAAATAAGTTCAATAAGGTTGTAAGACACGTTGTCTCAGCCCTAAATCATCATTTTTAGTTTTAACTGAATAAATCATTCAACCCATAGTAATCCGGTGACTGCGAATGGTTTTCCTTCGACTCTGGTGATAATTTAAAATTTCAAACAAAGCCCTAACAGATTTACGATCGGTTTGTAAAGATTATTGTCTACTAAAGCTTGTCAGTTTATTTGGTGCTGTGGTTGGCGATTGCTTGAATGATGCACTAAAGTTTTGATTCTATAGTGAGACAAATTATAATTATTGATGATAGGTACATTTTATTAGACTAAAAAGTTCTCAGAGAACAAAAGTAAGACTTAAAGAATATTCTATGATGCGCATACAGAATCGAAATTGTATTGGTAGCTACCTAACCATACAATCCAATTCTTTTTTCATATTGGCAAATGTTATCTGCCAAAATGTACCTACTAGTAATACTCGTAGTACAAAGTATACTAAGCACGACGGATCTTTAGCTCTCTGAAGTTAGGTGCAATAGACGATTGCGCAGGTTTGGTAGAGTAAGCGAGATAGCACGATTTTAGGCGTTATCAAAAATTGGTTCTGCGCAGCTACTTCAGAGAGCTAAAGAACGATTGTGCATATTGTACAATACATATTTAGTGGGCAAGAGGGTGTAAGGTTTGGAAAATTTAGGAAGAGTTGCCCAGCTTAGGGTTGGATAGTAGGATAAATAAACAAAAGTCATCATATTTCTCCACGTGTCCCGCAAGGTTTTTTTAAAATTTAAATGTACCGACACTTTTATAGACTCTACCCTTTATAGATTTACGATCGGTTTGTGTAAATTGAAAAGTTTTAGAGGACAAATTTCGTTCGCAGCTGAAATAATACTATCTTTTGGTATTTTAATAAAATGTGCACAAGTTTTTTAATCAGATAAAATAAAGGTTTTACTTACTTCGTTACGACGAAATGCTCGCAGTTCCACTTGATGACATTATAGACAAAAAATAATTAGGCATTATAATAAAAGAAACTTGCACAGGATCGCGACGTCTGGAGGGAATGTGGGGAGGCCTTTGCCCAGCAGTGGGACAGCAATGGCTCATAATAATAATAATAATAAAAGAAACTAATATTGATTTCATTGTTTATAAATTAAATAAGTTAATCATAGCTTTGCCCTGCAGTAGCAAAGTAGGCATAGGTTGAAGAAAAAAATTGTTCCTAAAATATCGTTCATCTACAATGACACAATAATAATCTCTTGTACTTTTGATGAGGTTTAACTAAAAGGAACGTTCCCTATTTTATTTTATGAAACCTGGACACTGGGGCTTATTATAAGAAAATGAGTCGAGTTTAGACCAAGTCTAACTAAAAAACTATCCTTAGAAAAACGATCTTTAAATACTCGTACATAGAACGCTTTTTTCTGGTAACAGTTTTGTTTTGACATGTGTTAACATGGGGTTCAACTAAAGTTTTACGTTTTTGTAATAAGCAGCTAAGAATATATTTCAAGTTTATCTTTTCACTTAGAGAATACTTACATTGTAAATTTTTGTCTATAATACGTAATGATTTATAAAGTTGTTAAATATTTTAGATTTGTGACGCTTAGTCGCAGCCTTCCTTCAATACATTTGAATCACACATAATACAACTTTTTCTTTATATACTTGCAATTAACTCTATTGAGGGACCAATTTATGATGTCATCACATTTATTCACTGTCACACAGCTGCTTAGGCTGTCGCACCAGCCACACCCGAACTTAGGATCTATCAACCCACAACTCTCACATTCATCTGCCAGGTTTTCACAATTAAAAACGGTTATTGGTAATTCATTCGAGTACGGTTCCACTCCACCCCAAATCAATCTAAAGCTGCCATACACTGTTTTCATATACTGTTTAGGGTCTAGCCTCACGGGGTAGCAATGTACAGAGTTGTTCAAAAAGAGACCCTTGAGATGCGTTAGGCGATTTTTTAGTTTGATCTGGCATATGATATCCTTATCGTATATGGTCGGGTCTGACGCGCGTAGTGTCACAACTATATGGGATCGAGTTCCAGATGGTAACAGAATAGGTCCCTCATATTGAATAAACGGGCACATTTTTTGATAAATGTCAGAATTGTTCTGAGTCTTTGCGTAAGGGCACAGTTTCTTACTGTTGCTAGTGCAGCCGAAATTATGACACCAGTCGCAAGGGTACCACGCACTTTTGGTGCATTCAAAACACGTTCTAAAAGTTTCACAGTAGCTGCTTCTTTCACTCTCGATAGATGTATCTGTGACTTGATGGCCCAAACCTCCTTGATTTTCCTTATTTTCAGGTTTTCCAAAATACTTAGGTGCATTGCTTTCTTCAACAGATACTAAGTCGTCATGGGAGAATAGTAAACTTTCCGTGTTTTCATGGCAAAAAACTTTTACACAAATAGAAAATATGCATATGATATGAGGCAGCATGATGAATACCTTAACTAGGAATGATGGGAAATTAAACTAACATGGTGCTGTTATTGTAATATATACAGAAGTTTGTTTAAAATAGGAATTCATAGTTATAACAAACCGTGGGATTTCTATAACAATATAGTTTATTCTAAGGTGGTATTTTCCTATGAATCAAATTGAGAATGTTTATTCTTGTAGGTTTTATGTCTCGAAGGGCGTTTTCTGTTAGCTTTAGAGACTGCGCCTCCAAGAGGTGCTAGTGTAGGATAGGATGCAGCTGTATGCATGTTGTAATGGGAAGCTTCACTTATAGTGGAAGAAATGTCACTTAAAGGACTTCCCACACTATTAACGTTATTGACTGGCAATTCACTTTCCAAAGAAGAAGCACGTTTAGTAGGGGTTACTGTCTCTTTATGAGGCTTAGTTTGAGATGATGTTGTTCCAGATTCATCTTTGCTAGATATTACTTTATCGGTAGTTGATACATTATTGGCGGCGTGTATACTTAAAACTGAAGCTTTGGTTTCAGCGGGGATAACTTTTATATCGGGAGTCTTACTTGTAACAAAAGGATCTTTTAGTGTAGAAGATACCTCATGCGCAAAAAGTTTATTTGTAGTGATAGCTATATTTTCAGCATTATTGACGTCTTTAGTAGTAAAAACTGATTTTATTGTTAGTTTATTTTGAGTGGATACTCCTTTGATAGCATTTTTAATGGTAACTACTTTTTCACTAGGTAAGTTCTGGGTGGAAATTATAGCTTTAGGTGTCTTGAATGAATCTACGGTTTTAGTAATAGTTTTATTCTTTATAGATACTGTACTACCGTACTCGTTCTTAGTATGAGTATTATCTTCAGAATTAGCTTTGTTTTTATTAGATTTCACTTTGTTAGCGATAGGTGTAATTTTAATGGCATGAACGCTTTTACCTGGCATTGCGTTTTCATTAACGTCTGTTCTTTTCACTGTAGAAACGTATTTACCAAAAATTCCAGAAGTAATATCTTTTTTTACTAGCACCTTGTTTTTAGTAATAGTTACTTTTCTATGAGAAGATATAATATTTTTATTAAATACGTTACCAGAAGCGTTTGTAATTAAATTTTGGTTTCCATGCGCTTGTTTACTTTTAAGTGATTGTCCCGAGAGAAAAACCTTTTGAAAAGGACGTTTCTTTCCAGAGAAAGGTGTTCTGTCAGTTTTGATTTCACCTATGACGATGGAAGTTACTACAGAAAAATTGCTGGTTTCATTAGCATCTTTTCCTGCAGAGTTATCGTGTTGCCTATTAAAATATTTGTGTTGTAAATAATGCTTTTCTTTTGTAACATCTACCATTGCGGTTGTTATATTTTGCAATGATGTAATATTGTGATTTTTATGTCTTATGTTTTTCCACGTAAGTTTTCTGAATTTCTTATTCTCACAACCGACAAATATGATAACCGACAAAGGTTTGTTGTAGGGAGACGTGAGTCGCAAAACGATATTATTTTTACCAAGACCACCTCGAATCACTTGAACGCGCGGGCCTCGACCAATATTAAGCTGGTCCAAAACGCGAACGTATGTAATCTGAAAAAAATAATAATATTTAAGTATTGCTAATTATTTATCCTTGAATTACATTCCATAATTAATCACACCATGTGTTTATTTTGAATTATTTACAACGTTCAGTTCATTTCTTAGTTGTTTTTATTTACAAATTCATCAATGTAAGATTTGTTACTTAAAAAAAAAAATCGTACCGGACAATTGAAAGTTCGTCCATATTTAGAGTAAGTAAGTTTGTGCGGAATTCTATCTTTAAACACAGTATCTTGACTCATAAGTAGGTCGTTTTTCTTCAACATTCCTAAAGTAAAATCTCGGCATGTCGCAACATTTATTAAAATTGATAGATGTAAAATTATTTTGTTCATATCAACGTGCAATACACTTTAATTTCTTGCATTGTTGGAATTGATTGCATCATGTGATTTGATTTTGTGTATGTAGTTATGATTAACTCCGAACTATGGAACGCTTGGTGTTTATGTCTAAACTTCGTCAAAACTTATGATTAGGTTAAAAACTGTTACTGATTAAAAACAATAAAAATGTTTGTTATCAGTTTATAAAAAAGATTACACAATGACTTTACAGGCTTCAACTTTATTTGCAAGTTCTCATTGTTCTATGCTAACATTATGCTAGTTTTGGTACATGTTATAAATTTAAATTATAGCATGTTTCTTAATTATAATTACTATAATTAAAAAACCCAAGTAAAAAACACATTGACGTCACTGTTGTCAACGACTGATTCTTACTGTTATGAAAACAAAAATATCTTATTAACGCCTATGTATTTCAATTTTTTCATGTAATTCATGATCATTTTGAAGTATCAGTATAAATATTTCTAGAGTTTGCCTACCAAAAGTTTAACTAAAAAGGTTTTTTTATTAAAAAAAGTTTAATATAAATTGTCACAGGCTATTAAAATAATTGGCACAAAGAATTGACATCACAATTAAATACAGGTAGCATTATAAAACACAACTAAAACAATCCGTTATTGAATTTATTCCTTGTATCAAATCAATTACTAAATAATAATCTATTTTAGAATCTGACGAACAAAGCTACTGGAGTTTAGTGCCTGCAATTGATTTTAAAAATCATCTTAGTTATTGTTGTCTGGGATGGAAATATTAAGGTTCATTAAGTAGGTATTCATTTAGTTTCGTTGTAGTTTAGTTTGTTATTACGTAGTAGGTACATCAACAGTAGTATCCGTTCCACCAGGAGTAGTATCAGTATTATCTGGTGTGGTATCCGTGCCAGCTTCTGTAGTCGTTTCAACATTATCTTTGACACTGGAGGTTTCATTTGCAACTGCAGTAGTACTCGTACTTCTTATTGTATGACCTATCGCACTACTTGTAGTAACATCTTTCTTAGTTGTCACAGTAGGCTTAGTAGGTCTAATAATTTTCCAGGGTGGCTGTTTATATTTCTTGTTTGCACATCCAACAAATATATTAACTGATATAGGACTGTTGTAAGGAGAAGTGAGCCGTAAGGAAATATATTTCTTGCGAAGACCACCACGAACTATTTCAACTCGGGGTCCTCGGCCTATGTTTATTCGGTCTAAGACACGTACATACGTGATCTGAAAATGGCACTATCATTATATAGAGTCGTATATATTTATAAAAGTACTAGCTCGATCGGGAATACTTCACTTTTAAGTCTATGTCATATTTCAGACTAGAATCCTAGAATCTATCCATGCGCCTTTCATTCAAATCCATTCAGCTGCTTCAGCGTGATTGAGTTACAAACATTAATACATCCAAACTTTTGCGTTTGTGGAGAATTTTAGATAATGATTGACAAAAATATATTTGAAAACTCACCGGACAATTGAACAAAAAAATTACCGGATTATTGAAAACTTACCGGACAATTGTACATTCTTCCATACTTGGCGTATGAATATCTAAAGGGGACTCGCTCTTTATACAGAGTATCTTGACTCATCAATAAGTCATTCTTTTTGAACATCCCTAGATAAAAATCTCTGCATGTTGAGAAATTAATAAGAATAGACAGATGTAGAATTGTGATTTTCATGTCACCGCACAACTACACTGCTATCTCATAATTTCCTTTTGCTTACGTCAACATTTGATTACAAACGTGCAGGTTTATATTGTTCATGAAAGCTGGTATTATTTATAGCAAAACATGAAACTGTTTGTAATTTTTCATCTGGAAAAAAATTACAATCCACAAAAGCATTGTACTAATTTCGAACGCGTTTTATATAAGTTGTGTTTTGTTATTGTTATTGTTCGACATTATATCTCAAACAATGTCCCAGGCACTACAGCGTCCCGTTAAGTGTAGGCATAGGTTGCCTCCTGACCCTGTATGAATCATCTAATATAGATGTAAAGGCCTAAGTTTTTTAAGTTTTGTTATTAATTGGTGTACAATAGTGTTCATTCATTCATTCATTCAGTCATTCAAAACACAAAGGAAATAGTAATTTTTGTTTTTGAATGTATTTTTTTTTATTATAAAACTAAAGGTACCTCCATCTATCTAAAAACGGGTTTGAAAGGTGCAATCCCAAAAGGTGTATATTTAGGTACTTACATACGATAAAAAATCATGTCACTTTATGATTTTGATGTTGACTGAACAGGTGAATCCAAAAGCAAACTTATAGCGAGGTCTTTAATTGATAGTTCGACTTATTCATTTAATTTTATTGCAATTTTCCATTTCTTATTTCACGTTAGCTATGTTTAACAGTCATAGAATATATTAATTTGAATATGTTTTTATAATTTCCATGAAAACTTGATTTAAATTATTAGATCTAAGTACGAGTTTTTTCAGCTAATGTCTTGCTATAGTTCAAAATATTTATATAAAAAAATAAGTGCTGGACATTCTGAAAATTATGATTAGTAAGTACTTAGTATATCTTTACTTAGTATACTGTTCAAGACGTTGGAAACAGGGTAATGAAACTCAAATGGAATTGGGCAGGACACTTGGGCAGCCGAAGTGATGGCAGGTGGCGAAAGACTTTGTCTCTTGGCTGCGGATGATGATGATGACTCTCTCTACATGTTCTTAGCATATTGTGTAGAGCGCACATAAATTTTCGAAACGAAGAAGCTAGGTGAGTTTCAACGCAGGCAAAGTTTTATTAAAAGGCAAACACCTGCGCTTTGGCAGTGATGGGCGTTTATTTAGTCCGCTGTCTAAAAAGACATGAAGTTCGGAATATTGCAGTCCCAACTCAAGGAACAAAAACTAAAAATCTAATATTTCTCGATGATCTCGATGAATGTATTGCATTCAAAAATCATTCAGTTTTACAGATCTGAATTCTGTTTTCCATCTAAAGTTTAATTAATGACATTTATATTTTATTTTAAAAGGTACCTGCCTATTTTAATATGCTATGTGTGAACAAATCTTTGTTATCTAAAAGAGAAACCACCACCATCTTTGGTTCTAACCAAAAATATATCCTTTAAAAATACCTACAATTTGAGCGGCATAGCTTTGAAATTCCCGACGATTCAAATAAAATATACCAGACCATATTGAAAATCGACAACTAATAAGATGAAACAAAGTAACTTAAGCGAAATATAGATGGAACTCTTGTCAAATGTATCTCGAAAACATTGTTAACACCCTTAAATCCGGCTTTCACACTAATGTGTTTATTTATAAACGATTTCCTTCCACCCTCCGTAGAACATACGTGGTTTTATTACGTCAAACTGTGCCGTCTCAAGCTGCGTATGGACTGCGCGTTCCAATGAAAGCGTAGCCCGGTAACGCGTACCCAGAAACGCTAGTATTACCTGCGGCAACGCGTATTTATTTTGACATTTTACTATCGACCCGCGCGAGTCAACTTGGGCACGCGTTCATGGAGCGCGTGATTATACTTAGTCCGTACAAGGACAGGATATTTTCATAATATGGCAGACAACTGCGACACGACACTTTATTTGATAATAATCTACACGATAAGGAAGCAACATGATGTGAGTGGCTAGGTAGCAAGGTGCTACCGAGTTTTATTCGACGCTCCTCGAGCTTCCAGTTTCATGTGCCCACTCACCACTTACAGTACGTTCAACGAATCTCAGCATTCGTGAATTTAGGCATGCCAAGCTAACTTTGCTTTGCTAGCAAAATTACCTGCGCTGCTCGCTTACTAGCATCCCAGCGCATGATATCTCAACGTGTGTTTTCATATAAGCTCTAATGGTGTTAAGGGGAAAAGGCGTTAGTGATGATAAATAGCTACGTGAGCGTGCATTTTACTTGCACTTGTATCATGTAAGGGAACTTTTATAATTTGCCATAGATATATCAGATGCTTTTTGAATCATCTACAAACCATGAATGAATAAATAATATCAAGGATGTTTTTATGAAAAAGAACGTGTGTTTGTCTGTTTATGAGTCAAGCACAAGTATAATTTAGGTTTAGATGGAGCTAAAGGAAATGACTCTCAATATTGGCTTAGTTATCCTTATGAAGATATCGGTAAACAAACAAACAAACGCTCATAAAACCTCCTTTTGGAGAAAATACCAATTTCTCTGTCTAAGTACTAAACTAATATTCAGTCATTTTTCTTTAACTTAAACTTCCAGCAATCTATATCTATATATCTCTATCTATATCTATATCTATATATTTCTTGATCTGAGTTAATGTCTATAATTATGCATGGTTATTTGTAAAACACCGGTAACCTCTCAGGAATGTATTACTATCATCATAAACAACAACTTTTGTTCTATGACTTTTACAAAACATAATACTTTTACCAAAAACAAACCTTCAAGATTTCGTTGTTTTATGTACTTAACACATTTCAACTCTGTATTAAATGCATTTGTGATCCTGTTTTTGTTTCGTTGTGTGAAATGTCTATTTTTAGAGTTGGGGAGGCCAGCCCAGTGAGACAACATAGGTTAATAAAAAAAAAATAACTTCACGGAAACTTACGAGCTTTCCTCAAGTAATATTGCTCACAGATTTCTAGAATGCAGGGCTTTGTAGGAACCTACACAACCTCTTTATGAGGATCATACCAAGCGGTAAGCGCTTATGATTCCATTTCGGATATTGGTTTCCCAATGCTTTGGCTTACCCTACTTATTCGAAATCAATATAGGTAAGTTCGTGGCCAATCATGAGCGTCTACCCTAATGTGGCCGATTTCGGTTGAACATTTGGACGTTTTCCTACAAGCTATTATATTTGGTTAATAAGATCAACTTATAAACACAGTCTAAATCTAGGGCGAAAGATGCATTTACACGATGCAATTTCTCGTACGATTTGCTAAGCCCCGCTCATTGAACGTGCCGACGAGCGTCGCGCTATCTATGACAAATCGCATACGATGAGCGTTTACACGTGGAAAATTGCCGTGCGATACGATATCGTATGGGTCGAAATCACATCGTGTAAATGCAGCTTTAGTAGTCCCAACCGAACAATGTAGTTTGAGGCAAATTCGTTCGTGTTAATTTTTGCTGGTTTTATAACTAAAGCTTCTGGAGACGGATTTGTGCCACTTAAAGGGCGTGGAATGGAGTTCAAAAACTTTATATTTCAAAAAGCTTTATCGTAAAACCCCATTTCAAGCTGAAATGACTTCAACATTGTCATATTTCAATATACCAATACAAATGAACTGCAAATAAGATTAAACTACGTTTACTCTATCTTGAACCAAGACAAATGAACTTTATAATAATATAAAAAAATACTATAATACTCAAAGAAAATGTATCTTATTCAACGACAATTGACTGACTAATTAACGTCATTCAATTTTATAACTAAAAATATATTTTGTGAATATTTCATTTAACTACCTTTGCCAGCTAAGCTAAGTTTTAATATATAAGTAAGAAGTTACTGAACTGGCATAGGTAGGTATGAATTTAACAAATAGGCTAACAGTTTGAAAAGCCCAGTAAATGATTTTCCACCAACCAGCACTCGACTAGGCGTGAAGAGTCATAGAAAATACACAGCAATGTGTTATTTTTTACAACAAAAATATCTTATAGATCGTTTCTAACGATCCTTAGATAGCTAGACTAATCCTGTTGTATTTTATAAATATATGTAAATATGTAGTAGCTTAGTTTCTGTAAGTAATTTTTTTTAATTATTGCCGAAAATGCGACCTGTCATTCGTCGTGAAACAGGGCACGCAACGTTCCAATTTGGAGTACAGCACAACACCTGCGCGCGGTGGCGTCATACAAAATGAATATTTGCCGATTCCTATGCAGCTGTGGACAATGCTCTTTTATAAAGGCTGAACTTTCTTCTATTTGCTGAATTTTCTTTCCTCACAAAACCTACCTATAAAACTTACCATCATCATCACACGATTCAAACGTAAACGTAAACAGGTTCACGACAGTATCCCCAAGGTGCGGTAGACATTCTCTCACATCTTTTTTTTATGTTACTTATTCCAGATCCTATGAAGATGTCTAGGGTAGTCAGAGGCATGTCCAAACACATATTTGATACATGCCCACATCTTGCAGAAGTTAGTATTCCATACGTGACAGGTTGCAAGCCCATCGCCGCCTATAAGAACACTAACTGGTTTCCTCACGATTTTTTCATTCACCGTTTAGAGCACGTGTTAAAGCGCATATAAATTTTACGAAACGCAAAATCCATTGATGCACGGCCGGGATTCGAACCCACAACCTTCGGATTGAAAGTTGAGCTACAACCCGGGGTTGTACCTCAACTTTCAATCCGAAGTAGAAGGTAGTAATCGTGTTGGCCGAATGGGGTTGACAACCCCATTCGGCCAACACGATTCAACTTCTAAAAAAAACCCTACTTTTCCTAAGAAATGAGACAAATAATTATCAAAAATGTTAGTCACGATGCGATTTTACTGCTGGATTTCGAAAACATTCAGATTTATGAAACATAATGAAAACAAAAAAAAATGTCGTTGCTGGGGCCGTATTCCCGTTCTTATTTTCGTTCGTTTGATGAAAATTCGGATGTTTCTTTCTACGATGCCTGACTTCAAGGGCCAATTTTTCGGTTTGGAATATTTGGTCCTAGGTTAGGACCATGTTTTAACGTTGATCTTACCGACTGAATACAATGTAGCTCGTAGTATGAAGCATCTGTATATTCATCAAACGAACAAAAAAACGAACGCGAATAACTTCCCTGACTTCTGACTACTGTACGTAGGTATTTGAACTTTGTATTTATATGTTTTTTTTCTTGGTATACACAAATGTTCATTCATCACATTTTTAATGAAACATTAAAATCTTAACTACTTTTGAAATTGAATGCACACGGGCAAAGCAATGGGCGAAGAGTATAATAATCGACTACTTTATAATTCCAGAGACGTTCTTAGACGCCGTTTACATGATACCATTCCGACATACCATTCTTGCCTCTTGCTCTCTCAAACTCAACGGAGTAAGAGCTAATATTCTGTGGCAAGAGGCAAGATGGTATGCCAAAATGGTATCGTGCAAACGGCGTTTTTAGAGTAAAAAGCTCTGTTCTAGTTTAAAATGAGGAGCAATTTCGCCCTGTCTCGTGAAATATGCAGGATTTTACTTATTAAGAGATTGCGTTTGAGTGAAGTAGTTTCTGAGATAGATTATTATTATTAAGAGATATTTCTTTTAAAAGGAAACCAGCAGATACTCTCTATCCCTTCAAGTGGCATAAATAGTCCGTCACCAGAAGCTTTATTTATTCACGACCTCTGTGGCGCAGTGGGCGAAGGTCCGCCTGCGACGCAGAAGGTTGCGCGTTCGATCCCCGCCGCGGCACAAATGTTTGTATGACCTACAGATATTTGTCTCGGGTCTGGGTGTCTCTATCTATAATACGTATGTATTTACAAACAAAAAAAGTATATAAGTAGTTTATCAGTCACCATAACACAAGCTCTGCTTACTTTGGGGCTAGATGATGCTGTGTAAAAAAGTCCAACATTATTTATTTATGAAATCAGCAAAAAAAACCAGAATGATTTTTTCTCTTTTCAATAACCTCCATTGTTAGTTTAGTGTGACTGATAGGTGGAATTTATTTATTGAATTATAGTACCTACATTGTATTGAAAGAACAATTATAATGTAGCAAAGAACTAAAATATTTTGAAAGTTTTTTAAACAATGGCAGGAATTACGATAGAGATAGTAGCTCATTTTCAATAGGAAATGATGAAACAAACTAATTAAACTTTCGCTATCCTCGTAGTTAAATATCTTCATGATATTAAGTTTCCTACAAGTAGGTACTTAAAATCCATTACAACTCTAAAAGAATGAAACTGTGAACTCGTCTAAGTGGTAGTTCCATTCTTTTCAGCTTCTAATAACAGCTACCTAATTATTTCTTGGCGGATTCTTTGAGCTCCAGCATAGCTTCAAGATTTAACGGCTGGGACAATGTATTCTCTTCTAGTTTTATTACCCGAATGACTCTACCTACTAGGTGATAATTGCAATCTAAATATTACAATGCTACTTACATTTGAGAGCATGAAGGTAAGAGTACCATACTATACGGATGTACCGGATGTAGAGTACATAATATACAGTAGACATTATGTACTCTACAATTCATACCATATATAGGGTCTTTCATTTTAAACTACACAAACTGACTGCCTCATTTTTGGTTAGTAAATAGATGTTTGACTGTATCAATTTAATTTCTAAGCCTATTTAAGTTTTCATTTCAAAATTTATCATTTATAATTTTTTTAGAATGGTTGCATAATGATTTTCAAGGAGAACAGACATTCCACCAATCACAGTGCATCTAGGTACAACACGAATGGACTAAGTTATACAAGAAGCAACAATCAATTGAAAGGATTGTCTTTATCGATTTTCTCGGGATTTTCATAACAAAACAAAAAAATCATTTCATAAATATTTTTTAATTTATTTTTGAACCTAATTTCTGAGTTAAGTTAGTACGAGTATAAAATGAAAGACACTATATGTAAAAAGAGCCTTAAACCCCATTTGGCTATTAGCTTAGTTGATAAGACGTCATAACGACGAGTAGATACGTCTTATATTAACAAAAAGTTATACAATATCTATGTATCTGGTTATCAATAAAAAACAAAGGATGGTTTCAATTTGTTTGTTCATAATATCAGAAAACAAAACAAAAGATAATCTAAACAAGAGATTAGTGTTTCAAAATCCCTTCATAATTCGAATGCAGAACAGCAAAACCACAATAATACCTTAAAGGAATCTGTTTATCCCATTTTCTTGACAATATTGAAAGAAGAGCTGAATCTGAAAGCATTTGGGAACCTTGATAAAATACAGCATCTTGTTGGATTATGATTATGTAGGTTAGAGTTGTGTCGTAGACGGTTTTTATAACAATTTAACAGTTATTTTAATCTGTTGAAAAATAACCTTTAGTTTTTTTGTCTACAGAATAAAAATACTTTTTCAATGAATGATTATGAGGTTCGAATGAGTGTGAGTGTTGAGATGATGGCTAATAGAGGAGAATGGAAGAAGAACACATGTTGTGCCGACCCAACATAATGTGGGAAAAGGGCAGGAAGATGATGATGATTATGAAGTTCAAATTAGATTTAGTTTTGCTTCAAAATGTCAAAGTTTTCGCAACATTTCATGCATGGTACAAGTTGACAGAATTCATTGTGATAATATTTTAAACTTTTCATAATTATTATTTTATGGAGCGTAGCGAGTGGTAGATAGAAGACCTTTGCCTGAAAAATAACAGGTTGTTTTGGTGACGAAAAAACAGCTAGTTTGTTGACGAACATAAAACCTAATATTTGAATTTTACACGGGACTTAATCGCGTAGGTATAACTTATTTATTTACCTCGACATTTCGATAGCATTACAGCCACCGTGGTCACGAGAACATAAAACCGTTATTAAAAACAGATTTTTATTACCATCTCTAATGTAGGCGTCAGTATAGCGATGTCAGGGAGGGATTTATTCGAAGCCCTCTTGGAGGGAAATGAGCTGGAATGTGGCGTCAGCGTACATTATATCGACTTTGGATCATCGGGTTAGAGGCAACTTGGAAAACGAACTCTGACAAGATACTAAGTGCCCATGGTATTTTTATACAGCTTTTTCTAACTGATGGTTTTTGCGATTAAGTAGTTAATTTATATCTAAAATAAAAGGCACCATTATTCACAAAGTGTATGCTTTCAAGATAAATAAGAGGGGCATTTTAATTCGCATTTGGTGCATCACGGCATACAAATCTTTAGTAATTAGTAATTACATAAATGGAATCAGTATAAGCTGTCAGATTTGATATCGAAAACCAACCGACAAATTAAAATGAACTGCAAGTTCAAAGGTAAATGGCATAAAAATATACGTAGCAAATAAAAAACTCATTTTTTTTTTTATGGAAGAGGGGGCAAACGAGCCAGTGGCACACCTGATGGTAAGTGATTACCACCGCCCACAGACAACTGCAGCATCAAGAAGCACTGCAGATGCGTTGCCGGCCTTTGAGGTAGGAATAGGCTCTTTTCTTGAAGGTGCCTAAGTCGTATCGGTCTGGAAATACCGCTGGCGACAGCTGATTCCATAAGTCTGTTGTGCGAGGCAGGAATTGGCGTGAAAACCGCACAGTTGTGGACTGCCAACCATCCACATGATGTGGATGGTATGAGTATTGTTGTCGTTGCATGCGATGGCGGAATTCAGCATATTCACTATGTTGAAAGAGCTATGTTGCCGATATTATATAATAGCAATTTTGACTCAACTGTCCAGAGGCTCACACAGACAGCCTTTGTTAAGTTTGTTTCCATGCATGGCCCATTGTTTACAAGGCCTTAATAGTCAATGAAGGCTCTATTCGCTACGTCGTAGAATGGCCTACAGCGTAGCAGCGTAGCATGGTCTACGGCATATCGATATGGGAGAAAGCATTATTTTTGTTGAAAGAGATATAAGTGTTCAGAGAAAATATCTACCATTCTATTTCGTAAGTATAGCAAGCTTCGCTTACTTAAGATATCAGAATAAAAAAGGCTTGTTGTCACGATGTGTTCCTTCAACATATTGATATTTAAAAGTTAATATAACACAAGAAGTTTCTTTTACTTGACTTACTATTTTCAAAGTTTCTGTGCTAAAAATAACAATATTCATCGAGTTTCATAGCTAAGTACAAGCAAACTACAGATGTTTATTTTTAACTGAGTATAAACGATTACAAAGAAAATTATCCTCGACTTTTTCATTCTTCACTCAGTGTAAATTGTAGTTTTGGTGCACAAAGTGCATGAAAAACTCTTTGAGCCAAGAATTAATTAAACTTTCATAATATTTTTCAAACCTCGTAAAAAAGTTGTTATTAAACTAAGGTATATGTATTTTCTTACAGTTTTTAATGCGTGATGAACTGGACATGTCTTGCGTAAACTTGCAAACCAATGCTTTTAGACTTAAGGAATAGAAGAAACGCAGGGAAGCCTTAAATAAATAAATAAATAATTCTAGACATTTCACACAGCATCATCTAGCCCCAAACTAGGCAAAGCTTGTGCTTTGGGAACCAGATAACTGATATACTACTTATATATACTTTTTTGTTTGTAACCGAGATAAATATTTGCAGATCATACAAATATTTTACTCGCAGCGGGGATCGAACCCGCAACCTTCTGCGTGCCAAGCTGGCTTACCTTCATCGTCTTCATCCACTGCGCCACACATTTTCCAGCAGTGGGATCCAATGGGCTGATTAGAAGATTTTTTCTAGATTTAAAGTCTTATGACAATTTTATCATTGTGTTCAATTTAAAATATAAAATACCCTTTTTTTCTAACTTTTCTCTGTAAATGACTTACAGTTACGTCTTCATAAGCTTCTCACCCTTTTTCCCTCACAAAAGCTTTTCCGAGCTCAATAACTTTCTACCAGTGTTTTTATAGAATGATCGACAGTTTAATTTACTTGTCAGACTGGTCCGGTGGGATGATAGGATGTTTTTTCATAGAAAACAGGTTAAAAAAACAAACTATCAAAAATGTAATTAGTAATTTAAGCTGCTACATATGAACTTACCGGTGCCTCAGAATACCAGCGCTGCAGCAGGCCTTACTAGCCATCTACGTAAGTGCCGGACCTCCCAATCGAACTCTGCTTAAACCATCTCGTAGATGTATGAGGCCATTGATGAGTTCCTAATTGTATTTTATGCTCTATGAATCACAAAATAAATGTTATTCTATTCTATTCCGATTGGAAAAACAAACTATAACGAGAGGTGATGATTGACATACGGTTGGAATAAGTAGGTATTTTTATTGAGTATAGTTTATTACATTGTTGAAGAACTTAACGCACATCCACGGGGCAGACCACCAGCCCGTTGGTCAGACGACATAGTCGGCGTGGTTGGACTACAATGGATGAAGATAGCTAGCACGGAATCGAGAGGAGCGGCGGGTTAGAGAGGAGGCCTACGCCCAGCAGTGGGTATTAATAGGTTATTGTTGATGATGAGGTAACTCTAAGTTTAGCAGATATTTTTATCTATTAAAAATATTTTAAAGATATCATAAAATAGTCAGAGGTATAGAGGATCTGGGAATAAAAAGAGATCGTTTTTAGTGATTAATTCGCCCACAGTAACACAATTTTGATTAATAGATACAGTCAGCATCAAAGTTGATTAACAGTTTGTTTTTGCAAAGCTCCATTTTTTTTTCGATTGCTAAGAAAAAATAAACTTTGCTTGGGAAATTGTTATGGATCGAGAGTTAATCATCAACTATTTCTAACAGTTTTGGTCATGTTGTTACAAATGTTAATCATCTTTTGATGCTGACTGTATTTCCTATTTTTCTATTAAAAAAATCTTTAAATTAATCACGACTGTATCCCCAAGGTGAAATAAATATTCTTACAGATCTTTTTGGTATTCCAGATCCATTGATAATGTCTAAGGGGTAGTCAGAGGGGGTTGTTTTATGTTGTACAATAAAGTTATATTATATTCTATTTATTATATTCAGAAGCCTGTTTTCTACTCAAACGGATCCTGCAGGATGATGTGTCGAAACTAAAGCCTTGCTTTATATTCGTTTCGTGGTTGACTGGATAACAATGGACGCGGAACAAACGCTTTGAATTTTTTAGAGTAATTTAACGGTACGTTGTTTGTTCGTCGTTCTGTTCATTTGTTGGTCATAAGAGTTATAGTAACTCATTTCAAATGGTTCATAGAACGTTTGGATCATAACAAGTTTAAGTCGACGATAAGTCATGATTTTGTATCTACTTAGGTAACTTAGGTACTTACGCCAACTTTTTATTAGTTAGAACGATTTACTGTAATTTATTTTAAAAAATATTAGGTAGTGAATGTTTTTGACGATTTGTTTTAAGATCTTCGAATTTGTAATTTGTAATTTATTTATTTGTGAAATAGTTTGACAGATTTTGTGCTTATTACTAATGAACGCTGAGAAATTGCAGTAGTAAAAATTGTGTCGCAATTTTCAGCGCCCGACCTTAGGACTATGAATTTGGAACTAAATGGCGTCGCGCATTCAATTACAAGTAAAAACTGGATATTACCACCGAAAATAGGTATACTTACAGACGTACAGACAGACTGAGAAATCAATAAATATTTTTGGCAATACCGAGTAGCCCTTTGGTTCGTCGAACTTGCCTGCAAACTGAAGGAAAATTTTGAAATATCAATAAATTCTCATCCCAAAACTCGCTACAAAAAGCCGATGAAATTCTATAACCGCGGGTAGATTTAATAGAAAATTCAAAAGTTTTTGACTAACGTTATTTGGTTTACGTCCACTGGATTGTTTGTTTTTTTCTGAGCATAGCATTAGTTTCGACATAGACCTATAAAAGAAATGCCCAAGATTGCCAACATTTTCTGTACTTGTATAACACTCTCTCACTCGTTGCTCATTTATATGTCATTTTCGACAGTAAGGCCACAGGCCTACATCAATATCCATATCCATACTAATATTCATTCATACTATATACTAATATAACTATTTATATTATAAATATGAAAGTAACTCTGTCTATCTGTCTGTTTGTTACCTTTTCACGCCTACATTCAGCAGTGGAATTGGCTGAGGTTGATGATGGGGATAGTGTGAAGGTAACTCATACTACCCCTTTTGATAGAGTTACCAAAGAGGGCGTTATACCTATCTAAACATGAGATTGCTTAAAAAGCTGTTTACCCTAAACGAAACATGCCAATGACAACAGTATGCCTAACATTTTTTATCCTTTTTAAAACAGTGCTAGCACAGCTGAGAAGTGTTGAGAAGTGTGGAATAGGTACTCTCTAAGGGATGCTTGTTGAAACCATGAGACTACACTTTTTCGAGAAATGGAAATATTTATTGACTTGTAGGATTGCTTTCAAATAAATATTTCTTTTTTTGTCGTACAATTGCAATCTCATGTTCACGCGACACAAAAAATTCGTTGATTATTGACAAGGATTGAAACCCAGCTCTTTTAATCGAAAGCCTAGACTCTGCCAGATTCGGCTAATACAGCTCTTATTATGAATATCATGGTACTAAAATAATCTTACAAAATTACCTGAAGTGCTACGTAATAAAATCTTCCATTAGTGTTTTACAAGTTTTTTAATAAATCTGAGAACCCTTTGCAAGTTCTTTTCCGATTTTACGACGGACGCTCCACAAAGCCGCTGTAATGACCTAATTTACGATTTACATCACTATTATGTCCGATTCCAATAAATTATGGCCATCATGGCCAGAATGAGAACTCTGGGACGGCGTATGGCCATTATTGTGTGCTTTGTTCTTGCTTAGTACTAAAAGGCGTTACGCAGCAGTTTCTGTTCTATTGTTTTTCGTTTATTTATTGGTCACTTTATTTGTTAGTCCTCGAGTTATTCATAGATATTTGAGACTAAGTCCCTCCGGAAAACTTCAGCTTTTCTGGATAAAAAGTTGCTTATTTCGTTTTTTTTCAAAGAGCTAATGCGGTAATTCAGCGGATGTATAATAACCTAGGTAGAAGTTAAAATACTTTTCAACTTTTATTCAAATCTCTTTTTTTATCCAAATCTGACCTCAGTGAGTGACAGCCCGCCTGTGAGCCAGCTGCGTGTTCTATTCTCGCGTTGCATTGATGTGTGGCCGGGATCCGAAGACTTACAAATTACAATTATACATCTTAGAGGTAATCCTAATACGAGTTATATCTATTTATCGAGATGCCTACAAGTCCTTAAATTAATCGTGAGTATTTCAGTTTATTGTTGACTTTTCAAAAACCTTAAAATTTTCCCCAAATCCAAAAGTACTTACTCGACTAAAAACTCAAGGAATGGAGTCACCCACAACTTATATTAGTCAACGTCAGCCCGAATCAGTTTCAGTCCGGCGAAGTTCGTAGCGCCATCTACCAGCAATGTGCGAGACGATAACGAGAAAATAATGGCACGTCATCTTTGCCTCTATATTTTGTAGGTAATGTTCAGATTTCTAAACCTTTTCGTGTAATTTCAAAGTTTTGCGATAGTTTAGCTTTAGCAAAAAATGGAGGAAAATCTAGTCTTTTATGGTCTTTTGATATAGGTAACTAAGTATACAGGCACTGTATACTGAAAAAGACGTTATAGACACGCATAGATAGGTACTAACTGTTCTTTCATTACCAAGGATTTTTTAATATTTTTGATGTTGGTAAAAGGCATTCAGGCATGAATTCTCGTAGAGAATGCAGACAGTAGATGAAGGCACAGACAACCAATCACAAAGCTCAAACCTACTTCAAACAGTTCTTTCAAAAAAGAATAATAAAAAGATTTTAAAACAGTTCTATTTTCGAATAGAAAAACTGCACTGCAACAATTCAGTGCACAATTTGGAAACTACTGAAATCAAACCTCAAATCACGAGCGAGCATTGTCCACGGAACCACAGAACTATGATAGTCATCAGGCTTAGAAGCTTCACTATCTCACGAAGAATTTTGGCATTTATGTTAATGGGAGAAAGTTCAAATCTCCTTGACAAAACTATGCTAATTAGTCGGTGAAGTTGTAGAAAAGTTGTTGAGGAATTTTAACCGGCCAAAGCTTTAGTTTGTACAGCAAAACTAAACTAATGGTTAAGTGAGCATGGAACACGGTTTAACTTGTCAAACTTTCTTCTGTCTAACCCTGAATACTCAGAAGGTTTTATAGATAGCGATCAAATCTGTACGCCGAAAGCTAATAGCAATCGCTTCTACATTTCAATCAAGATTGAATGAGAATTCATTGATGACGTTTCAATATTTTCTGCACACGATATCGAATCGTACACAAGTGCAATAAAGTTGATTTTGCATAAAATTTAGTTACCAGTGCTGTGGCAGAAGTAGACAGCGCCACGGGCAAGCGAATTGTAAATTGTTCAGCCCCGAACTGAATTTTCGCTCAAATCGGTGTCGATTGAATAACCAACTGATATTGAGAGCCATTGGCCCGGAAGCTAGAGGCGAGTTTCTTACGGCAGTCTTATCATATCGGGTCCCCGTAAACCAAGACCCTTGCAAAGCTTTTGTAAAAAATAACAGTGTTATTCAAGCTAGTATTTTGAAACGCATTTTCTTGGTTAAGAAACAGTTTTCTGCGATGAAATTGCAGGCAATCGTTGAATGAAAATTTTTGCGTATTTGTGGTACCACCCCTGCATATTATCATTAAAAAATAAATAAAACTAAAGCTGGACTTTATACACATCATCATCTATCCCCAAAATAAACAGAGCTTGTGTTATGGGTACTAGATGACTGATAAACTACTTATATACTTTTTGTTTGTAAATACATACATATTATATAGAAACACCCAGAACGGAGAAAAATATCTGTAGGTCATACAAACATTTGTCCCGCGGCGGGGATCGAACCCGCAACCTTCTGCGTTGCAGGCGGACCTTCGCCCACTGCGCCACAGAGGTCGTCGATTGAGCTTGTTAACTGTAATAATAACATCATGTTAATAGATATTTACTTATTTTTATATATTTAATTAGTGTGGTAGAACATAATTTAGAATTACCGGTTACATAAAAACATTGTTCTGCCAAATATATCTAACCTTATTTTTATTTATCTAAACGATTTGACGTAAATAACATTATAACTGACTTCTAATCTATTAGGTACAACTTGAGCGACTCAACGAGCGCACTTTGGGCATACCCAATGGTTTAGTTCAGTTTATGTAAATTTACTAGCACCCAACCTATCCATTTGATCTAAAAATACAGCAATAATCCAATTTAAAGGTATGTACAACAATTTTTTTACAAGTATACGATAACTGTACAATTCACTGATATCCATCCATATAAACCATCTTACAGTCTTCTCTAGACTTTTCAACCGACTTCAAAAAAGCAGGAGGTTCTCAATTCGTCTGTATGTTTTTTTTTTTTTTTTTCGTACCTTGTTACGCGATTGTTCCGCCATTTGTTGACCGATTTGCAAAATTCTTTTTATGTTTGAAAGGGTATACTCCAGAGGTCCCATATAAATTTTATTCCTGAGGGATTGATAGTTTCCCCCTAAAACTCTAAACACCTTCCCTAGCCATGTCACAATTAGAAATCGAATCGACAGCTTGACGCCCTGAGTCACACCGCGTTTCGAGTCAAACATTGAAGTCGGTTTTCTTTTTAGTATTAAAACGTAATTATCAATAAAAGGGTTTTTTGTGATTTTTTATTCAGATTAGAACTATGAATTTTTTTTGTTAAAAAAAATATTATGAAAAGCGCTAGCGATGGAGGAAACATCGTCAAAGTTTGATTAAATTAATCAAGTCAAAGTCACGATAAGGAGTCTTTTAAACAATCTAAATCACACAAAGCCTACCTATAATTTTAATCTTGCAAGAGCTTTGAAAATTTATATGCCGATACACTTCCCTCATTTATCTTGTACGGAGTTCCATAAATTTTAAATTGAACAAGAACTGTACGTTGTACAATGGCGTAAACAATAAATTTATTGAAATTGTACAGTCGACGACAGAAGGGGTTTCTCTTATAATGAATTTATTTCGTGAATTATACAAAAGTTATTAAGATCCTCCCGAACATGTAATAGTGTGATAGTGTGATGAAAATCAACGATTCATACGAAAACAGTTCACATGTCTTGTCGTCGTTCCTAATCGCCATTCAATTCCGTCCTGCCTATTTATTAATTTTCATCTCCCGATCTTCGGTTGAATTTCGTTTTAGAGGTTTTCTAGTAGAAATATGCCTAGCATAGTACTCGCCCTTGCTCCTTAAACCGTTGAGTAACTTTTATTTTCAGGCTTGGCCTAGTGCGGCGTCTCTATTGTAAATTATTTGTATGATTTTTTGTCCTAGGTGTTATAAAATAAACAGATTTAATTAAGTATCTATTTTTTGCACTTGCTCGTTTGTCAACCATATTTTAACCCTTTCGGCCGCGTACGAAACCGCAGTTTCGTAACCAGTTACGAGTGAATAAAAATTATTTTTTCTACGATACTAGTCACGAGGGAATATTTTTTTCCTTTTACGAAACCATCTTTTTGTTTCGTAAATGGATTCAGGAAAAGAAAATTAAATATGAGAAAATATTGTTCTTATAATTTTCGTATAAGTTATTCTATTATTACCTATTCTGTTTTAACTTACTACGACTGTACGAATCTACTAAATAATTTTCCAATAAGTTACATTTATTGAGCACGGTTGGCTTTGTTATTTTATAAATTTTCACGTTTTCGTGTAAGACGGGAGCTATTCTGGAACCGTGATCATTGTGACGTATTGCAATAATAAATATCACCGGAACCTCACGCGACTATGAATTTTTTAAATTTATATTTTTAAACCTTTGCACAGTAGGTTAGCATGGTATGGACACGTTATGAGGAGGGATGAAAACCATGTTACTAAGAGAGTGATGAATATGAGTGTGGCTGGAGATTATGCAAGTAGAGGAAGACCGAAAAAGAAGTGGTTGGATTGTGTGAGAGATGATATGAATGCGAAAGGAGTGGATACATATTTGACGAGTGATAGGAGTGAATGGAGGAAAAATACTCAAACACAATATTATGTTGTGCCGACCCCACTTAGCGTGGGATAAGGGCAAGATGATGATGATGAAACCTTTACACGGCTTGTATAACGTAACGTGTTGTAGATACCTATTTAGATATTATTATTTTTTATGGAAGAGGGGGCAAACGAGCCAGTGGCACACCTGATGGTAAGTGATACCACCGCCCACAGACAACTGCAGCATCAAGAAGCACTGCAGATGCGTTGCCGGCCTTTGAGGTAGGAATAGGCTCTTTGCTTGAAGGTGCCTAAGTCGTATCGGTCTGGAAATAGCGCTGGCGACAGCTGATTCCATAAGTCTGTCCATATTTATGCTTAGTAAAGCATTTTTGGACGCGAGAGGCGCAAGATACAGGATACTGGCATAAAAGAAGGGAGGCCTATACACAGCAGTGGGTGTTACCAGGCTGAGATGATGAGGATGATGAATGCATTTTTTACTTAGGTTTGACCGTTGAATAGGTAAAAATGTGTAGGAAGCTAATTAAGTAGGTTACAAGGTTACATACCGCCCAAGTTTTTTTTTAAAACGATGGCTAATATTTTTAACTATTTGTATTATTGGCCTGACTGTTTGTTTTCTTTTAAAATAAAAACCAATCAGGTTTAATGAATACCTACTTGTTTGTATTTTGGACCTGACTGTTTTTCTAGAAATAAGTATACCTAAGTACAAATGGTTTTAAACAGGCATCGCTGAAATAATCTTATCCTCATCCAAAGCTCAGAGCTTAAAGCGGGGAATTCACTACACGGACTTGCCCGCAGGCACGACCGCGGGCATGTCCGGGCCGGCAACTTTACTGCAACGTCAGCTTGCTAGACCGTCTGCGACCGACGGACACACACATTAGGACAAACCTCTTGAAAACTGCCCGCGCGGTCGTGCCCACGGGCATGTCCGTGTAGTGAATTCCCCGCTTTATTGCAGTTCTGGCAGTGAGTTTGACGGAAGCTAAAACAATGACGATCTGCTGACGGGAAACGTTTTTGTTAAGATTTTTTAGAACTTTTGCGCGCCAAATTCAGCAAAGTGATGGTTTTATACTCAGTATGTTTGTGGATTGTATGGTAAGATTATTAGAATTAAACACATACACGATACCATTCTGGCATACCATTGCCTCTACTTTCTCAAACATAATGAAGCAAGAGCTAATACTCTGTAGTACGAGGCAAGAATGGTATGCCAAAATGGTTTCGTGTAAATGGCATTTTACTTCTTCTTGTCGTATCACTACTCACTAGTTCTTTCTAAAATGTTGAGAAAAGATGTTACGTTCGCCTCAAGGAGGCTCCTGTCGTGCACTTAGTACCTCACTAACATTATAAAACAGTTTCCCTGAGAATGCTTAAGAGTTTGCGACTTGTCACTTAGACGCCATTTACACGATACCATTTAGGCATACCATTTTCGCCTCTTGCTTTCTCAAACTCAGCGAAGCAAGAGCTAGTACTTTGTGGCAAGAGGCAAGAATGCCAGAATGGCTTCGTGTAAATGGTGTCTAAGAATGCTTGTTCAGGCTTGAGAATTTCTTGTTAATATTCCTTGAAAAATGAATTGTAAAAAGATTGTTGTATTGATTTTGTAAAGAAAGCTGTGTTTGTGTGAGTAATTTTATTATGGGATAGTTCCTAAACTCTGATTCAAAGGTTTTAGTCTGCCTTCAGGCTTCTGTCATTCCTTTGAACGATAAGGTAAAAGGGGTTATTCCCGGTCGGTAACACCCTGTCGTCAACACTGTTGACTGATGACTGATGATGACTGATGTTGACTGATGTTGATTGGGAAATAAAAAGTTGCACTCGTGCATAGTGTTGACGAACGCAACTACACCCGAGCGAGGTACCTACTAATTTTCTATAGACCCTAGCGTCTTTCCACATCCATTCATTACCCACGTAGAACATCGCTACAAAAAGGTAACAAAGGGAAAGTTGAGCATGTCAAGAGAAACCACATTGCATTGTCTTAAAATGTTACACTGAGTTCTCATAAAAACCTAGAATACACAGTGTTCAATAATGAAAGTGTGCTACTGAAAGTTTTGATCAGTTTTATCCAATCACGCCTGTTTCCGAGCTCACGAGGCGAGGCGCGAGTCGAAGCTAATGTTGTTCCATCTTACGAAGGCGGGTTGGTTGTATGTAGGTTTGTTTCTGTGTGCGTAAGCGATACTGAGCGCTTATTCGTCCATGGAGCGTCCCGACGCTTACGCACATAGAAACAACGATCTTGTGCATCTACACACACAATTAAGACCAACCCGCCTTTGTGATGATAGAACAACTAGCAATGAACACAGCGAACAAAAGAACTCGCGCCAAATCTCTTTGCTTCGTATCAGCTGCTTACACAATACGAATAAGGACATACCTACACTGATGTTGGGAGCAGATATTAAAACTAATGGTGTTATTATTCTATGAGGAATACCACTCCACTTTTCGGGATAATACGAGCCATATTGCACTATAATTCAATCTGAGTGTAAAACATCGAAGTATTTTTTGTGAAACCAGATCAAACATTTATCCATCCTCACAAAAAAGTAAAAATTAAATAAAAGAGTATACTTTCGTTGCTGACTTTATCTTATGTGAAGACTGTCTAATTGAACTTGAAATCCATTCCTAGTTGTCATCCCAATAGAGCTCAACCAATCACATAATAGGAAAATGTCAATTAAAGTCAAGAATGGGTTCTTAAATGTCAAAATGAAGTCCATGTCCGTTGCCAGTTGAATTACACAATAAGCCCCTGGTTCTGATGGGCTAGTGAACCCTAGTGACCTAAATGATTTTTGGGTTTATCTATATTTTTTTTGTGTTTTACACTAGTGTGCTACTAGCCTTATGGAACGAAAACAGAATGCACCTCATTTGGTGGCGACTGGCGAGTTACAAGTACCCTTAGCACGTATTACTGGGATGATGAACCCTTTGGTCAGACGCTGCATACGAAATCATTGATATTAATGTATAAAAGTAGAAGCCAGCATTCTATATATTCGGCATAAAATAGTCACATTTTAATACATAGTTGGCTAAAGCTCATTGCAGTATCCATCCGCGCCGAAAGCGCCGAACTATCAATTCAATAGATGAAATGCTGAAACGTCAGAAGCGAGCCGGATTTGCTGACGTCATGTATTTTTCTATAGAAAATGACTGCGGAACTTACGGCGTGGACATTATTATCAATTTGATCCAAAAACAATTGTTTTTGGATCGCAAATTGTATATGATATGTGATTTAGAATCCTGAGCGTGCATCAAATTTGATGCACGCTCAGGATTCTAAATCACAATTTCCAGAGTGATGGTGAAGATGCTTTGATTGTCTTCCCATGAATACTGGGCATTTCATGGGAAGACAAAGTGACCAACGAGATAGTGCTTGAATCGGCTAAGCTACCAAGCATTATGGCCATGTTAAAGCAAAGACGTCTACGTTGGCTTGGACATGTCCATCGCATGGATCCATCTCGCTTGCCAAGACAAGCGCTATTAGGAGCAATAGCCTTCGCTAAAACACATGTTGGCCGACCTATCTTGCGTTTTAAAGATAGCGTTAAACGTGATATGGCTAGTTTCAAAATTAACTACGCTAACTGGGAGAATGAAGCTGAAGATCGTGATGCCTGGAGGAAAACCGTGGCTGACGGTGTTATCGCACATGATAAAACTTGGCTTAACCAGTTGGCACAAAAGCGGTCTATTCGCCACCAACGAGCCGCAAACCCTGCAACATCCCCAGGGTCCTTTGTTTGCACTAAGTGCGGTCGTGGCTGCCACTCCCGTATAGGCTTATTTAGTCACGAAAGAAAGTGTTCGGGTCTTAATTACTGTAGCGTGTCCTGACTGGCGCCTCCTAAATCATCTGTAATAGATGGATAAAGAGGCCAATGGTGGTGGTGGTGAAGATGCAATACAATTGAACCGACACTAACGGCGTTTCTCGCACGCAAATCATCTTCAAAATTAACTAATCATTGATAAAATCTGTCATTCGACCAATGAGGAAAAGCGTTCGCGAAACCGGCTGTTAGGAAGCTAACTAATAAGCAGTATGAAGCCTTGGATACGTAACAGGAGATTTGGAAAATGGAATGGGGGAGTATTCAAGAAGATTTCTCATTTGACGAAAGATTTCCGTTGGAGTTTTGAAATGACAAGCCGCCATGTTTTTTCAAAATCAAATTGACATGACTTGACTTGACATGACATGATGACATATTTAAAACTTGACATTGGCAGAATTATACTGTTATTACACAGAACAGGTTCACGACTGTATACCCAAGGTGCGGTAGACATTCTCTCATTTACAGTTAGTTGCCATTAATAAAAAGAATAAGGTTCCAGCGGGAACCTCGGAAAAATCCTACTAGCCGATAAAAAGCTGAAAGCAGGAGGTCTTAATATTTTCTTAGAAAAATCTAATAATAAACCAGTGCTAAGAACAACCAAGTCTGAATATTCATAGTGTTCACCAACTCCAATGGCACAGATACAACGCTTCTTAGCACAGCTTTAATTAGATAAAACACGAGATACCCGCACAAGTTTGGTAAAGATCTTTGTCGAAGTTCACGCGAAAATGAACTCTGGCGTTTATTGCAGATGACTGTATGAAGCTACGAAAATGCCTTGGCAAAAAAAAACATCATCATGACTGTTTATGATATAAACCACAAGGCGCTGTAAACTCAGAACTTTTTATATTACTTAACTATGATGATGTCTAAGGCGGGCCCTAGACCTACAATAACATTGTACAATACATTGTATTGTACAATAAGATTGAAAGGCGTTTTGAATCAATGATTTCCATTTTAAAATTTTTCGACCAGAATTTGACATTGACAGAATGCTACCGGAACTTCTTGTTCGATTAAATGAAATTATTGCTCAATACTGACCCTACACGACGCAATAAAAAAATATTGGTGCAATAAAAATTAAGCTCGCGTAAACTTTTATTCAATCATTGCACAATCTTCAATATTAACCCTAAACGGTCAATTATCTTGCGCAATTCTGTAAATTGCGCAATATAATTGATCATCTAGGCCCCGCCTAAGGGGTAGTCAGTCCAAAATACCATAAATTTAATAAACTCATTCTAGCTTGTGACTCTCGGCCTGAGTTTAACATTGAAATGTTTCTTTTTAGTTTTGAAAACGTAATAATTTTCTATATATTTTAATACACAACTACCAGTTAAAGCATATAATATAGGATGTACTAGATATAACGTCAGAGTAATTTGAGCGTCTCCACTTTTCAATACATTCATAGACCACTTTTCAATATAGATATGTTTTAAACGTAGAATAGTGCTGTGCATTTCTTATTGATAATCACATAAAAAAGTATTAAAATGATTATTAGAATTGTCTATTATTTTATTACTAATGTACCAAAAAATTAAATAAATAATGTACCAAAAAGGTACCATGCTAAATCTATGAGTTAAAGTTTGGACACAAAATGTAAATCAATATTCTCGTTTCCCGCGCATGTTCAAATATGCGTGTCAACCCTACCCCTAAGCCCTGATTAATGTCACAATTTATTTCCTTCCCATCGGAAATGTTTCAGTGCAAACCCTAATTGGTCATTACTGGAAACAGATAGAGCCAGCGCTAACCTTTGAACCGAGATTAATAATCTGTGGAGGAATAGATACGTAACTCATAATTACTCACTTTAGTATGGGTAGCTTTTGAGATATGAAGATGCCTTTCTATATTCACCACCAGATGCAAGATCAGTTATTCAAAAAGATCTTAGCCTAAGATAATAGTATGTTTTGTCAGACAGAAATTGCATACAGCAGAAAGAAATACATGCATTTGTTACTAGTTATTTTAAGATCAAACGGAGATTTCGAGACCTGATTTTTCCGTTCGCTTTGTCAATTCAAGCGAGCTTGATCAGCTGATGTCAATGTCTTAAAAGGACATTGTAGGCCAAAATGTGTTTCATTTCTACGTCATTAATTAAGAAGTGAAAATGAATCCGTAGAATCCGTGAGCTATTTGAACCCGAGAAAGTTTTGGGGGTCGATTGACTGGAACAGTTTAACGATTGTCACTTGTCTTGTTTTCGATAGAGTACTTAGGAGGCATAAAGAGAGATTTACTGCCAATTTCTGGTTTCCTGGTACTTTTGGTAAAGTTTCTGGGAAAGTCTTTAATAATGCAACTAAGAGAAGAAATAGTTCCGCCCCGCTTGGACTATACACATTAATATTAAATGACTCTTTTTAGTTTTTTTTAATAAGTAAGTAATATTGTTTGAAAAATTAAATACAGGTTGTAAAAAGACGTCTATCGAAGCCGAAAGGGTACAGCATCCCAACATACAAATTCAAAAGGATTTTCCGAAAAAAATCATTATATCCGGAGAAAACAGCGTTTGAAGATTACTGTTTGCGTATGTACTGGGCGCGTTGTTTTACGTAAATTGCTGGATTTTGGGTTTTAATTGTTTTTTTCTTTTTTATTATTATTTCTATTTAGGCGTTTTTTATTGCTAAATATGTTTAGAATCATGGTCTGATTGCAACCCCTCAGATGTCGGAAGTAGTCTTTTTACACCCTGTATAATACCGGTATACATAAAAAAAACCTACGTAGAACTTCTACCTACTACTTTGTTTTGAAGTCGTTTAATAAAAGTATATCTTACTACCCCCTTTAGACATCTTCAAAGGATCTGGAATAAGTAACATAAAAAGATCAGAGAGAATGTCTACCGCACCTTGGGGATACAGTCGTGAACCTGTTTACCTTTATATCCGTCAGTGGTACTCATAGCACAAGCTATGCTCACTTGGGGCAGATGGTGCTGAGTAAGATTCCTAACATTATTATTACGAGTAGCATACTACTCGTAATAATAATGTTAAGAATCTTACTAGGCTTCATAAAGCCTAGTAGTAACTTACTACAACAAGGTCATATATTTTCTGAACCGTATAATTCATACGTAAAGTATGGACCAAAACAAAAGTTTGTTAATAACCAGTAAATCACGTTGCCGTGTTCTGCGCCATTAAAATCTGTCAGCTCCCGATTCGAGATCTCTCAATTGGGCCGTTTTTGAATAATCGTTTGATCAAAAAAACAAAAAATATAGATTAGCAACTAATCCCCTCAACTAGACCACAATTTTTACCCGACTGCCAAGAAAGGTATATTGTTTTGTTTTTAGTATCTAAGTACTTATATTTTTGTGTTTCTGTTTCTAGTTTCTAAGTAATGAGTGTCTGTTACTCTACGATAGATGTTATAAACAAACGCTTTTTCTTTCTTTCTTTTTATTTAAGTATATTTGTTCGCTTAACATTCTAAGCGCCTTACTAATAAACGTGGTATAAAGTTATTCCTGAGTGTAAACTGTCAAAATGTATGGTTAAATCTATTTTATTCCGAGGAATAACTTCACACAACGTTTATTAGTAAGGGCCATAGTGTTTACTTCACACTTTGAGATCAAATTGTTCTTAAAATGTAACCCAAAAATTGCATGCTTCTACAATCTGTGGCCATATAATTATTTTTTTGTTACAATTTTTGGGATGTTTTCACTACTTTTTATGATATATCAGCCACTTAATCAGCGAGTGATGAGTTTGGTACTAAGTTTTATTTTTGTTTTACTTTTCTTCTGAAAATCGAGAGATCTAGAATAGGTGGCGGAACATCACGAGATGCGAGCTATTACCAATTACTGTCGCTCACTGGGACGCTCTGGAAAGTAACCCTTAAAATGGAGAATGCACTAAAAATTTTAGAATTTTCTGATGTCTTTTTAAAGATTTTATGTCAAACACTATTATAAAAAACTCGATCACCACTATTAGTAACACCAAGGTATATAATTGTATACATTTTCTTACATAATAAGTTCTAGAGAACTTTGCCCAGTTGTGAAACAGCATAGGTAGAGTAAAAAAAATGTCTGATGATTTTCAAACAAACATTTGGCACATGCCTACATTTAGCAGAAGTTAACATTATTGTATACGTGGCAGGTTGCAAGCCCATCAACACCTATCAGAATAATTTGATTTCCTCACGATGTTTTCCTTCACTGCTTAGCGCATTATTATTGTAAGTTTTCTGTATCGAAAAATGTATTGATGCACGTCCAACTTTCAAACCCACGACCTTCGGATCAAAATCACTAACCCACTCGACTCTCAGTTGTTTAAAGGTTGTTACAAGGAGTTGTGGCTTTCCCAATTGAAGACAACAATTGTTTTGAAAAGTGAAACATATCAATTTGGTTGGCAGAAGTAGATTTCTCAAACGTAAAATTTCCATTTACAATTTTCTGCTTGGTTTCACTTCTCTTTTCTGTCATAAGGGCTTCGTTGTTCAAAATGTTCTTGTAAGACTGTTAATTCCATTTTATAAAGATACTAAGAGAGACAGTAGGTACTTTTTCTGGATGAAAGGTAGTTTTTGTTATTTTCTGTGTCTTGACGTGTATATAAAATTTCATGATGGTATAGTGCCATAAATTTATGTGAACCGGTGTTCAAAAGGGGAACTAACGAATTTGACTGAAAATGTAGGTATATTTCTGCCAACACTAAATAAATAAATAATGCTGGACTTTTCACACAGCATCATCTAGCCCCAAAGTAAGCAGAGCTTGTGTTATGGGTACTAGATGACTGATATACTACTTATTTACTTTTTGTTTGTAAATACATACATATTATACATAGAAACACCCAGACCCGAGACAAATATTTGTAGATCATACAAACATTGGTCCCGCCGTTAAATGCGATAACAGCGCCTCTCTCACCGGTTCAGATAAGTTTGTGGCACTGTAAGTTAGGTATTATAGGCTTAAAAGTGTAACAAACAAACTTACATTTACCGGAAACTATTCTTGTGAGAGACATAAATGCAGAACATAGCATTCAGCAATGTCACTAATAATAAGGTAACTCACTCTTGGTCAGTTATTTTCGTTCAATTTAAATGCGCTTGAATTAAATTAATTAACGCGACGAAACAATAGATACTGCTTTATCGTGCCTCGTTTAAATCTTTCCAATTACTAAATCATTGGAATGTTATAGTTTTATATATTTTCTACACTACCGTAGATTCTACTCTCAATAATAGAAGCTATCCGTGCATCAGTTGTCCCGAGACCACGAACACTGTAATGCGTTTCAAAACTTCGAGAAAAATAAAACAAAAGTTACGTGATAAAAAAATAATTACCGAGAACCGAGAATGGCATTATCATGAGTCATCACCAACTTAGTATTTTGCTTTTCAGAAGTGAACGAAATAGTCCAACACCTGTTCACATTGGTATGATTGCAGAAAATATATTGCTTAATAATAATATAGTACAATTTTTTATTCCAATAGGAAACGATAATATTTTTGCAGGTCATTAAGTTTTTCCATCATTTTCCTGTAACGCTCAAATAAAAACGGGGAGCCAAGGTCTATACCGAATGCTCAAACAGAGTAGAGCTAAGCCTTACACAAAGTGTCTGAGTAAACACAGAATGAATGGACCACCGATCCGAACTGCTGGCTCGCTGGCTCTATGTAAACGAGTCCAGAAAAACTGAATTGTTTTATTTTTAGGCGTCGTATTTTGGAACTGAAATGGTTAAGTTTGGTTTAGACGAAGCGTTATTTAAATGACTAGTGATAGACACTGATTGTGAGTCTCAGAGCACCATGCTCTTGTGTATTACTGTGTACTAATCACGTCCATCATCCACACATTTATTTGTGTTACTGGCCACTGCACATCATCATACGCTCAGGGGCCGATGTGTTTTAACGTTTGAAAAATTGGCTCTTGATGTCAGAAATAGTGGTGCGAAACATCCGAATATTCATCAAAGGAACGAAAAAAGGAACGCGACTACGGCCCCAGCTTTACTTACTAAAAGTTTTTATTTCTTCACAGAATTATTTTTATGCATAGAATTTGCGGGAAGATTTACGAAGATAACCTTTTCCATTATCTTACTTGGCCACTATGCTGATACGAACTTAATAGTAACTTACTTAGTTCGAATCCAAATTGACAAATCTGCTCGAATTAAAAACCTTCTAGCTATAACGCTCTCTGCAATTTTAAAAGGGTAAATAACGCTCTGTGTAAAGTGCCTCGTGCTGAATTTCGCCTCGCAAAAAGGTACTGAACTGAAACGCCATAATAGATATTGTTCGAAAAAGTTCCCGAAGCTCGCTTATTGTTTGCGAAAACCTCGTTATAACTATCCTCTGTTCATAGTGATGGTCGATAGATTTGTTTTCAATAGCTCCGAAGTTCCAAGCAACTTTTGTTGGCGCTTTGTGATTCGGCTTCCGGGTTTTCTCGTTGAGATTTTTATTTATTAGCACTAAAACACAGTTTTATTTACGAGAAAATTTATGAGTCATAAAACTTTATACTCTTAAAAAGGTTTGTCTTTTTAAATCTTTAGTTTAAGTTCTTTTAACAATCACGCTCTTGACATCTATCTATCAAGAATGGATATTTCATAAGAGATGAAATTGCTAGCCAATCACAAAGATAAACTTGGACTTAATCAGGATTCTGAAAAGTCTGGAAAATGAAAATAGACTTCTCTGAAGTGGACTACAATAAATGAATCAGTAAATCTATATTTTTTAAAAAGATGGAAGCACAGTATTCCATCTCTTACGCCAGTTTGTTGGTTATGAAGTAAGATTATCGCGGTCGATTTTAATTGCCGGCAATTTATCAACAGTGCGTAGGTAATAGCAGCCACTTTGTGAGTCAAATATGGCCGCCACGTTTCCGAAAACTGCCGGCGTACTTTTCCAATTCACTATTGCAACTAATTAAAACTTTAGTTTAATCCGAGATTCCCATTATACTTTTAGAAATGGCGACGAGCTAACCTACAACTGCTGGGAAAATCTGTGAGAGAAATGTTACACCGATGTGTAATATAAAAAAATACGCTTTTACGCGCCGCACCTTTTATTTTACAAAGTTGCAAAAGTGTAATTCTATAGGCATCTTCGAAAGTTTCCATCTGTTTCAAATTACCTTGAAACGTTTAAATCTATTTATAATGATAATAAATAATGCTAGACTTTTCACACAGCATCATCTAGCCCCAAAGTAAGCAGAGCTTGTGGGTACTAGATGACTGATAAACTACTTATATACATTTTTGTTTGTAAATATTGCTTGGACTGTCTGCATGATTTGTTCCATCCAAACCTAGGTGTGTTATACACCGCTATTTTGTAATTACCAAAAAAATTTAAGCGCAGTTGCAGCTGATGTAGGAAATAAAAATGGCATGGTCAGAATTTTGTTTTATTTTACTATCACAAAGTTATTTGATGATTGTAGTCAGCCAAAACCAAACAAATTGAAAAACCTGAGAGGTTAGCGGTGTTTTACAAATAACCTTGTTTATGTATACTCGACGACATGGGATCTTATAATTGTGTACCTGAACTTGGCTGGTAGTACTTACGTGTTTGGTAAATATTACTTATTTCATTTAAACCTTTCTATCAATGTTTTTGTATGGTCGAGTCTGATATGCCTACTTATACTTCTACACTCGGGCGGTGGCCTGTGTATCTAAAGCAATGGTTACCTGAAATGTGTGGGGTTACAAGATGCAAATCGATGTTGCTTTTCATCTCGGCAAACTTTTGATTAGAGGCAACAAACTGCATACCGATATAAGGGATGTGTTGCTTACATAAGTGTTCCCGCAAATTAGCAAGCCTAGTAGGCTATCTTGTCTACAGTTTTAATATCACAGCACGGTGTAAATGAAGTTCAACTTTTAACGTATAAGGGACGAAAACAGTGGAACTTAAATGGGTTTATCTACCCCGGACTAATTCGTAATACTTGTTTACAATCTAATAATACCTATTTGTATTTACCTACGCACACCAAAACATTGCTATAATTATAGCCGACACAGAATGTATGCTTAGGAAAAGAAACTTATAAGAAATTACATTTCCGAGGTTATTTACTGAGCAAATATACCTACCTCTTAAATGTCTTTAGGGAGAAGTCGAGACCAAGGTCATAGGATTTAAGTACCTAAAAGAAAAGTTGAATGTTGATTTGAAAAATATCAAAATCTGATTGAACTCACTAACACGGTGTATCATAATGGTTCTAAAGCTAGCCATTATTTTAGATATGGAGATCAATATTTTTGAATTATGATAGCTAGATGATGATAATGATGACGTCCTAGCCGTTTTCCCCACGGAGACTGATTTCTTCTGGAGAGGCATATTTAACTCTGTATCGGGCGTCGTTGATCTGCCCTTTAGTGCACTATTTCGTGACTCGATCACCTCGCTGTTTTCTCGTGGTCTCAGGATTTTGTCCCATTAATGGGACCACAAGGGAGAACTGTTTCTCGTAGTCTCATTCCTATGCTCAGTAACGTATTTATCTTCCTATATATCCTATGCTCCTACTGAACACAAAAACCACGGGGATCTAGCACTCGCCGGCACGCTTCGCTCGTTGTTCACTATACACCTAACCACTCGTCGCTTCGCTCCTCGCAACCTATGCTATAGGTCTGTTAGTTACATACCTATATACAGGAGGATAAATACGTTACTGAGCATAGGAATGGGACTACGAGAAACAGTTCTCCCTTGTGGTCCAATTAATGGGACAAAATCCTGGGACCACGAGAAAACAGCTGATCACCTTATTTGGAGAAGGTACGTGCGCACTTGGGGCATATAAGTATCCCGCTTATATAAATGTACGAAATGGTCACAGGTGGTCTGGCTTTTAGCTCATTTCGTTTTCTGTCCAGAGCAAGACGGCGCTCTTCCTCATACTAGTTCGCATAGACTTGGATTGTCCGTCTCCACTCTGTACGCTGAGCTGCGTTCTCCTCCCACTAGGGGTTAGCCGTCCGAGTGAAATTGATTTGCAATTTACGATCCTAAATTCTCGATTTGTGAAGAAATGCGAATCCATTCATGTTTACCCCCTTCCTGGAATTTGTTGTATGTCCAATTACATAATTATTTGACAATTATTCGAATTAAATTCTCTACAAAGATCAATATTTTATTTTTTGCAAAAACATTTAGATACTACTCATTAAGTATATAGGGTCTTTCATTTTATAGTAACTTAATTCAGGAATTGGGTTCAAAAACTAAATTAAAAAATATTTATGTAATGATTTTTTTTGTTTTGCTATCCCGAGAAAATCGATAAAGGCTATCCTTTCAAATGATTGTTGCTTCTTGTATAACTTAGCCCGTTCGTGATATAGCTGCGCTGCGATTGGTGGAACGTCTGTTCTCCTTGAAAATTATTATGTACCAATTAAAAAAAATCAATAAAGTATGATACATTTTGAAGAGACGCCTATTTACAACCCAAAAATGAGGCCCTGTCAGTTTGTGTAGTTTAAAATGAAAGACCCTATATTGTTATTTTCATGAAGAAACTTCAATGCTATTATCACTAGCATTATTTCTAACTATTCAACTATATTGCTCTCTAAGCACTCTTCTCAATATTTTCCCGGATGGATTCTTCGGTATCACGTCCATAAACATGACCTCCTTTACTCTTTTGTAAGCCGCTACTCTTTCTTCAACAAACTTTGTGACGTCATCTTGCTTCAGTGTATGACCTTCTTTTACAACTACGAATGCTTTTGGAATTTCCCCTTGCTTCTCATCAGGGATACCTATGACTGCGGCGTCTAGTATACTAGGATGCTCTTTGAGGACACTTTCTAATTCGGCTGGGGGTACTTGGTATCCTTTTACCTGAAAAGTTTATGTTTTAAGTGTTGTTTTTCTCTAAGGTGGACTACAAAAATGTAATCTAATAGTCATTGTAGTTTTTGTGGGCCTATAATGGTTGAAGCATAATTCGAACTTACTTTTATAAGTTCCTTTAATCTATCAACAACAGTGATTGCACCGTCTTCGTCAACCTTAGCCAGGTCTCCAGATTTAAACCATCCATCCTCTGTGATTGCTGCTTTTGTCGCTTCTGGGTTGTTTCTATACCCCTTCATGACTTGAGGTCCTCTTATCCAGAGTTCACCTACCTAGATACAAATATAAACTATATATATAATACAACTATAACGCTATTTACACGATACTATTTCGGTATACCATTTTTGCCTCTTGCCACAGAATTAGCTCTTGCTCAAAGTACAAACTCAGTCAAAAACGAGTTCAAACTCGACTTGAAAAAAAGAGAGCATGAGGCAAAAATGGTATGCCAGAATAGTATCGTGTAAATTAGACGTGACTTGACAAAAATAAATGAACACACATTGTAATCTTTAATGTTGATCGAATAAAGAAAATTAGAATTTCAAATAACACTATTTTTATATTGACGAGTTGTAACACTTTGACGAAATAGCTGTAATTTAAATTCAGATTCGGGCTTCATGTAGTTCTTTCTACCAAATTACTATTAGGCACATCCAACTACATAGTTTAGTGAGAAATGAACAGTCTTATCAAAATTTCCGATTCCGACAGGTTTCGAACCCGCAACGATCAGACTGTGACGTCAAGGATTTTGTGGCCGAATGGTAAGGCACTCCGGCTTGAGGAGGGTCGTCTGATCGTTGCGGGGTCGAATCCCGTTGGAATCGAAAATTTTGATAAGACTTCATTTCTCAATGAAATACCTAAGTGTGGTTTAACACTATACTTACATAGTCTATAGTGACAAATTTGGGAAACTGCTTCAAATTTTAAGTTCTTAAAGTCTGTTATCGAAGAAACTATGTATCAAACGATCGTGTTGGACACATCCAACTAGTTTACAGCCGGAAACTTTAACGATTTAAAGAAAGTTCCAAGTTAAAAGTTAGTCGAAATACATTCCCATGTAAGTTGTAGACTAGATAGTATTTTACGGCTCAGTGTTATTGTTTCTAAGAGAACAAGGGGAATTTTTAAAGTTTAAATTTTAATAATACCGAAATTCGATCGAGAACTGGCATAGCGGATGTAGGTACGAGGACTGCACGTTTGAAGGAGGGCAGGTCATGTGACTCGAATGCACCCAGGACGTTGGGCGAAGATTGTCACTCAGTGGGTGCCTGAAAACAGTCGAAGACGACGCGGCAGACCCAGGAAAAGGTGGCGAGACGATCTGGATGCATTCGAGCCAGACTGGCAAACCGTAGCCTTGGAGCGCAAGAAGTGGAAGCTAAAGAGGCAGACCTTTGCCCAGCAGTGGGACACGATAGGTTGAAAAAAATAATAATAATAGACTTTTCATCATCATCTCCCTTACCTTATCCCACGCTAAATGGGGTCATCACAATCACATGTCTTCTTCTTCCACTCACTCCTATCACTTGTCAACTGTGCATCCACTCCTTTTACATTCATATCATCTCTCACACAATCCAACCACTTCTTCTTCGGCCTTCCTCTTCTTGCATACCCAGCCACACTCATATTTATAGCTCTTTAGGTAACATGGTTTTCATCCCTCCTCATAACTTAATATACATTTGAATAAACTTTTATTCACATAAATTAATCATCTACTTTTACTATTTGTTCAAAATACCTACTAGAAGATTACTACAAAACGATTTGCAGATAACTTATCCGAAAGTTGTGCGAGATATCGAAAGTAGTAAATAATAGTAAGTAAGTAAGTAAGTTCGTTTGAGTCAGTGGCCAACTCCGGTGACGGAATTTTTAGGCCGCCTTAAGGCCTCCGTCATGGCTTAACGACTTAAATAGCCGGGACCGACAAATTAACGTGCCCTTCGAAGCACGGAAGCGCTCAGATAAAAATGCCACTGGCAGTAACCCATCCACTTACAGACCGTTTCGAACGTTGCTTAACTTTGACGATCTATCAAGAACGACTAAGCTAGCACGACCACGAGCGCAAAGAAGAAGAATCGGTGATTATATCAATTTTCTAACTTTACCTCGTTAGCTCCTAAATTTCGTTCTTCAGCATCAACGATTCTGAGCTCCGTGTTCGATATGGCATATCCAGATGATGTGTAATTTGTAGAGTTACTTGTCATCGCGGTAACTAAAGGTGCAGTTTCTGTGAGGCCGTAGAGTTGAATAAAATCCATGATAGGCTGAAATAAAATATTAATGCCCGATCTCATCAAAAGTTATGATCTCATTATTGTCTTGATAACAGTGGAAAATCAAGACTTTGTTAGCCTTATTACAAAGAGCTAAACCTTAGTTGAACACCATGTTGACACATGTCAAAACAAAACTGTTACCACAAAAAGTATATTGTATAAGTAGTATATCAGTCATTCTAGTACCCATAACACAAGCTCTGCTTACTTTGGGGCTAGATGATGCTGTGTGAAAAAGTCCAGCATTATTTATTTTTATTTTTATTTTATTTTATATTTTATTAAAAAAAAGTTCTATGTACGAGTATTTAAAGACCGTTTTTATACTCGTATAGACAGTTTTTTAGTCAGTGCTTCGCTAAACTCAGTTCATATTTTTTGTAATAAGACGGTGTGTCTGTATGTCACTACCAATAATATTTTACTAGATTGGTCATATAATAATTTGCTGGACGTTATAAAAAACACACGAAAAACTGTTCTCAATAACATCGTGAATTTCTTAACCGTAAACGAAGTGTCTTTAATCTGTAATCTTATCTACTGCACAATTAAGTCCACAGTTCAGTGACAAAGAGCGCTGCTTTTCGTTATCATTGCGTATCATTGCAATAAACAAAAAAAGTTAACTCACGGAACATTTTTCCACAACTCTCTTGATGTCGTTCAATGGAAGAGGAGCAGCTCCTGAAGTTACAACTTTCAGATGAGCCAAATGTTCCCGAGTCACATCCTTGTGGGACCCCGCAACCAGTACTAAAAAGAAATAACTAGTTATTGCAAGTCATATAAACGTAAATACACGCTTTTTTGTGGTAGACCACAATATAATTGATGAGTATGATTTATGAGATTCGTACCTACATTATCTCATACAATCTTGCATCGACTTAGGGTACCCTTAGTATGAAATCGAAGTAGGTACATAGACATTCGATTTTCTTGTCACGTAACTGCAGTATAAAAATATAATACTTATATCTGAATATTTTTGATAAAAATCAAATATTATCTCCAATCGATTTAGTATCTTATCGTCTTTTGATGTTGATAAAAATAAATATGGGAACCTGCAGATGGCTCGTATTATAATAGGTTGCATAAAAAATCCCTGCTTCACAAGGTCTAAAAATGAATAAGACTTGTTTCTGGTTTATATAGGGTCTTTCATTTTAAACTACTAACTGACAAGGCCTCATTTTTGGGTTGTAAAATGACGTTTGGCCGTATCAATTTAATTCCTAAGCCGATTTAAGTTGTCACTTAAAAATGTTTCATTTATAATTTTTTTAGAAATGTTGCATAATGATTTTCAAGGAGTACATAACATACTTTCCACCAATCGCAGCGCAGCTACAACACGAATGGACTAAGTTATACAAGAAGAAACAATCAATTGAAAGAATAGTCTTTATCGATTTTCTCGGGATTTTCATAACAAAACAAAAAAAATCATCATTATCTTCCTGATCTTTTCCCTCATTATGTGGGGTCGGCACAACATGTGTTCTTCTTCCATTCTCCTCTATCAGCCGTCATCTCAACACTCACTCTTTTCTTACTCATGTCATCCTTCACACAATCCATCCATCTTTTCTTTGGCCTACCTCAACTCGTAAATCCTTTAACATTCATACCAAGCACTCTCCTAGTTACATGACCTTCTTCCCTTCTCATTACATGCTGGCCTGTTGCTCCTCATCTTTTCATTCACTGGCGCCACTTTCACACTTCCTCTTATGTACTCATTCCTTACTCTGTCCATTCGCGTCACTCAACACATCCAATAAAACAAAAAAAATCATTACATAAAAATTTTTAACTTATTTGTTGAACCCAATTCCTGAATTAAGTTTAAAATGAAAGACTCTATATAAGTAGAAGTCCAATCGTATTGTTCTGTGTCAGTGGTGGTTTCAGCCCAGTGTAAAATAGTTATAGGAGAACTTTAAAGATGCTTTTTTTGCACTTAACAATGTTTTCAAACTTATCCTCCCTTCACGATGTTTGCCTTCACCGTTTGAGATACATTGACGGAAATTTCTTACATAATGGAGGCGCAGCTATTAGCATATTGATCCTTTGCTCCTTCATCGCTGAACAGAAAGACGCTGGTGTGAACTTCGGTACTGTAACTACTTTGTAGCCAACAGACAACTTGTGTAGAAGGACCACTGAAAGTCCGTAGATATGAAAGAACGGTAAAACGCCTAGAACCGAATCTTGGCTGCTACCTGAAAAAGTAGACAAAGTTCTAAAAAAAAAAACATGATTGTATCTTTGATGTAGGTATTCCAGATTCTTGTTCAAATGTTATAAAGTTCTATGCTACTTATATTTTTTTATACATGTTCGTTTGACTAGTGACTTTTAGCTAATAACAGCATCTTGACATCTCTAAAGTATTGTGTATTACCTAATTTGTTTCTTGTAGAATGAATTTAGAGGCTTGCAAACTAGTAGGTAATTATCTTGTACGCATCTCAATAGGACTATAAAAGAAAATAGCTTTCTGCACTTCATTCTTAATTACGGTCAAGATCTCATGGGAGTCATAAGATTTCTCGAATGTACGGGAAGAAACATCTATTTCTAACTACCGTATTATATCTTTTGTCTTTCTCAACAATTTTGATTCAGGTAAGTAAATTATTGATAGATGATAAATTGACAACCTCTGTGGCGCAGTGGGCGAAGGCCCGCCTGCGACGCAAAAGGTTGCGGGTTCGATCCCCGCGACGGGACCAATGTTTGTATGATCTGCAAATATTTGTCTCGGGTCTGGGTGTTCCTTTGTATAATATGTAGGTATTTACAAACAAAAGTATTTAAGTAGTATATCAGTCGTCTAGTACCCATAACACAAGCTCTGCTTACTTTGGGGCTAGATGATGCTGTGTGGAAAAGTCCAGCGTTATTTATTTATTATTTATTTTATTATAAAGCTTAATCTCATAATCTCTGAGCTAAGCCGTAGGTAGACAGACATAGATAAAGAAACTATAAGGGTTCCTTTTTTACTAAAAACCCAGTGACTATAGCGGACAGACTGATAGATGGACAGACACAAAATGAAATGATCCTTTATGGACTTAATTCTTCATTTCTTTGCACACCATTTTGTTTGTTTAAAAGTATGCAACAAAAACTTGTACATTTTGTTAGAAAGACTGGAATTTAAACCACTAAAAGGATAGTTGAGGCATCTAACTTAGCCAACATGGAAGACAAATGTGCACAAAATTGAATGAAACTGCTATTCTGTGGTTTTATTACCGGATGTACCAATCATTGCTGTATAAATCACTGCACAATAGCCGTTGTAGAGCAAGTGAAGAACTGCTTGTGTGTTCAAATGAGAGCCGTATTAGCTTAGTGGTGTCTGTTTGGGTGGATTAGAATCTTGAATAAGCAACAATGAAACTATAAAATTACCTGCCAAATTAAATTCTATAATAATTTGGAATAAACTAAATAAACTTGGATCACGACCTTATCCCCAAAGCGCCCAAGACATATTTCAGAACAAGTCATTCAGACAATACCAAGCAATTGCATTATTAGGTGTTATTATTGCTGTGTGAAATGTCCAGCATTATTTATTTATTATTTTCTAGCTGCGCTCCCGCGGTGTGACCCGCGGCCCCTCGGGATTTTTTTTTTTTCGGGATAAAAAGTAGCCTATGTCTTTCCCTGGGATACAAACTTTAACTATTCCAAATTTCAACTTAATCTGTTTAGCGGTTTGGGCGTGAAAGCGGTACAAACAGACAGACAGACAGAGTTACTTTCACATTTATAATATTAGTATGGATATTAGTATGGATTATTAGGTCTTGTTATTTGCAGCTTTGAATATTAACTTACTTGTTGTATCACTGTGATGTTTTGGTCCGTCAACGCCAAGTTGAACAAAGTTTGTCACCAAATTCTTATTAGTCAACTCTACTCCTTTTGGTAAACCAGTTGTTCCACTTGAATATGGCAAAAATGCTATATCTTCAGGCGTCTTGCTCACCTCTTTCAAGATATCATGATCTATTGTATTGTCCAGAGCAAATTCTTCAAAAGAAATGGTTCCTTTGGGTGCAGTTTCATTTGACTTTACGGCTATAATAGGGAGATCTAATTCAGCTAGTTTTAATGCATCTTTTAAGACTGTTATTGTCGCCGGCACGCCGATTATTATTTTGGGTTTTGATAGTAAAATCTGTCTATGAACTTCATCTGAAATTATTATAGTTTGAGTTTCGGTTAAATTATTGTCATATTAAAATTAGGATTGACACAAATGCAAGAAACTACTATAGTAGTACTATAAGTTTTGTATCCTAGTTCCCATAAACAAGCTTTACCTAGTTTTGGGCTAGATGATATTGTGTTTCATGCCATTGTTCATAATCTTACAAGTTCTGTAAAAATCTTGCTTTCCATGACTCTCGATTTTGAACTTACGCGCGGTATAAATTGGGTTTACAGTCGTAACCTCAGCTCCTGCCTGCAGTATTCCCAGCAAAGCTAATCCATAATCTGGAGAGTTTGGCATCATCACTAGAACCACATCGCTGTCTCGAATGCGCAGTTTCTTACGAAGAGCCGCGGCGAAGTTGCGAGAGTACTTGTAAAGTTGGTGGTAAGTGTACGAATGGTTTGTTACTGCACAAATCTAAAAATATATAAAAACAAGAATTTTTACTGTATTCAAATTTCTGAAGATGTCGATAGCATGACGCTGTATTGATCGCCAGTATTAGATTCTCGCTACAAAACATTTTTTTGTAAGTATAGTTTTTGCAGATATTTGTTCCGGGTCTGGGTTTTTTGGGATCCAAAGTTACCATGACTACTATGGTAGGTATTTACAGTTTCTAATCCGACACAAGCCACAAACCCACGACACAATCTAGTGTGGGTCTTTACACACTAGATTGTGTCGTGGGTTTTAGATTAATGTTTACAAAATGATAGCTTGCCAAAGATTTCATAAGAATGTTTACAAAAAGACGCATATCTTTGAGTCTCTAAAAAGGACGTGCTAAAACGGGAATTCTAGTGTGCTTTATTTACAAATACTTTAAGTTTTTCTAAAGTTATTGAAATAATGTTTTACAAAATCATGCTTATCTTCATCACCAACAACGAAGTTTATTGAAAAAGTTACCTAAGTAATATTATCGAATGAAGCATTAAGATACTTCAAAGTATATTACTTACCAAAGCCTGTTTATCGGGCCATCTGCCTAAATCCTCCCAGATCTGTTCAGGAATTGTTCTGTTCGGTATATCGATATCTCTAAATGGGGATTTGATGATATTATCCGCCGTCCAAACACTTTGGCTCTTCGAAGAGTGGATTAGAAGTTTTTTACATGCTAACAACCTTCTGGTTGATCTTGTTATAGTTTTGATTGAAGACATTTTTCTGAAAATATAATTAATTGAAATAAAAGAAGTTCATTCCGATTTACTGCACCGAATATGATTAATTTATTCGGGATTTCAGTCAGACATTCTGAAGTTTAAAGATTTATAATGTGGTGAGAGATAGGTACCTAACGTACCCCAGATAAAATATCTATGTCCTACACTCGTACCTAAAAAAACAGGTTCACGACTGTATCCCAAGGTTCTCTCAGATCTTTTTATGTTACTTGTTCAAGATCCTTTAAGGATGTCTAAGAGGGGTAATAGAGAGGGGTAGGCATGTCCAAACACATACGAGTAAAATGTCAAATTTATTCTCATTCTTTATATGCATATTATTGCTTGAATTAGACAAATAGCGCACTTTACCGATGCCGTGTCATATTTCATCTTCATTTCAAAGATTGAGTCCATTCGTAAAGACTTAGTCACGTGACGTTACTTATCGTACAAGTTAAATTGCAGTATTTTTTGAACATAAACATTATCGCAAAATCATAAACCAAACTTGAAACGAAACACACGGATTCAACTAAAACATTTTTTTACTAAAATAACACAAATCTGACTCACCACGGACACCAAAATATTAGTAGTTGACTAAACAAACAAACATTCGGAACAGAAAACTATGTTATTTTTGTCAAAATAAACACGTCAATGTCACACACGCTAGTCCACCTGAATATACAGACACACTGATAATTTATTCAACTTTGTATGTTTCAAGGTTTATCTGATAAGTAAAATATTCTGGTTCATTGATATCATGATGTACAAATTATGTCACAGTACCTATGGTTTCAACGATATGAACGATACTAATGTCTAGTATTGGTAGTTGCTTGTTGCTAGCGGTGTTTATGGAGGGGATTCTACTTTTGTTTGCAAACAATGGTGGCAAAAAATGTACCTGTAGGTACTTTTCAATGCTAGCGTGATGCTAGCTAATGTTGCTATCTCTTACTTATTTGTACATCTACATCTTTACTAGATAATTTCGATAGGTTCAATTTTATTCAAGGTTTATCTGATAAATAAAATACCTAGCTAGTTCATAAATGATTTGGTACAAATGAGCTACGACCCTGTTGTTTTTAAGAAGAGAGTTAATAGGCACCTTCTGGGTAGGCTCGCTCCATCGTAGACCTCATTCTTACCTGTGTAAGTTACGAGGTCAAGAGCCAACCCATTCATCATAAAAAAAAATGTCGCAGTACCTATGAACTCAAAGATATGAACGATATTAGTATCGGTAGTACATTCCTAATTTGCAAAAAATTGCATTTCATACATGATAGTTTGCAAGCATGTCCCAAGCTATTAGAATAGATTACTATTCTCAAAATGTTTAATTCACAGTCGTTTTAATTTAAATAAAACAAAAAACCTATTGATACTCGGCGGTATTCAAACCCACGACCTTCGGATCAAAAGTCAAGGCAATTAGCCCAATCGGCCAACACGGCTCTCTACTGGCACTTAGTATAATGATAATACATAATCATGAAGCAATCTTTAAAAGTATAAAAAGTACAGGAACTACCTACTATCGATAAGAAGTTTTCCTTCAACAAACTCGTTTTGGTGAATAGGCAGGTTTAAAGTTTACCAACGTCGATTAAAAATGAATTAACAGAGAGCTTTTTAAATTGGCAAATGTAACTATTGTGGCATGTCTACTATAGATTAAAAGAGCTTAATCAACCTAAGCAACTCTTTTGGGTTAAAAACTGTTTCGAAATTCAACTCCTAAAGGGGTAAATGAGACAAGAAAGTTTGTTAGAGAACTTTTAAAAGCGATGCGATTGGCTCTTATCTCCATTTTGATTACTTTACAACGTTAATGCTTCTTGGCGTGTCACTAGTTCTTTCGAACCCGTGTGGTGAAAGGAGTTTAGGTGCGCCTATTTTAGACTTCTCACACATCATCATCTGGTCCCAAAGTATCCACCGCTTTTAAAAGTTTTTTTTTATTAATCTATACTGTCCCACTGCTGGGCAAAGGCCAAAAAATTAACGAGAGTAAATTAAAATTAGGTTTAGGTACTCGTACCTACTAGGTTACAGGGTTACAGATACTTTTAGAAGATGAATAAAAAAGAAAAGCTTTCTCTCAACAGTTTATTAGAATAATAAAAGTACTAGGCACTTGAACATGTCTTTTGAAGCGAGAGGAGTATTCTACAAAGTGATTCTCGCATTAAAAATTAGTTGTCCCATCAGTGCTGCCAACTTTAAGCTAAATTTGGCGTAAATTTGAAGAGTTTTGAATCTCAAGATATAAAATAAAGCCAAAAATAATGTAAACATTATGAATTCGTAGCTTTCTCTCGTCACAAACGTTGAGATGGTTCTGCCAGAAAGTATATCGTTGTTTTTCTTTTCAAAACTCTACAAAAATTGTTTGAAGAGGTCAGAGCCACGTGAAAAAAAGTACATCTCGTTAAAACCCACAGTATGTAAGTACATTCTACGCGACAAGCCGAACCAGTATTTTTTACAATTTAAACATACCTAATCAAATGTTTAAGAATCAAGTTTGGATACTCCGGTGTGGGATGCTTTAGGCCACTTGAAGTTGTCACAGCGTGGCATCTATAAGACGTGTTAACCCGAGAAAACTGGGATGAAAATTTATGTTTATTGGTTCATAGCTTCACGCCGTACGCGCATAGAACTCATAATGTTGATGCGCATGTAAACCTTAAAAGTAAAATCTAGTTCGAGCTGGCAATACCAACAGCATTAATACTCCGATAGCGATATTAGCACACGCCTCGTCGCCTCGATTATGACACCTAAACTCTTCGCGCTACATTAAACAATATTCCGGTCGGTAATGGCACTTGGGACTCGCTATTGTCTTTACTTTAAACAGTCAATGCTAACTGAAAACAGACTACCATAGTTGGTTCAAGTTTGAAAGAAGCAATAAAAAAAATAACAATATACATGGTGTAAAAAGACGTCTACCGAAGCCGAAAGGGGTAGGTTCCATCCCAACACAAAACTAAAACCAAAAGTATTTTCCGAAAAAACATTATATCCGGAAAAAACAGCATAATTTGAAGATTAAATAATGCTGGACATTTTCACACATCATCTAGCCCCAAACTAAGCAAAGCTTGTACTATGGGAACCAGATAACTGATAGAATACTTATATAATTTTTGTTTGTAAATACATACATATTATACATAGAAACACCTAGACCCGAGACAAATATTTGTAGGTCATACAAACATTTGTCCCGCGGCGGAGATCGAACCCGCAACCTTCTGCGTCGCAGGCGGACCTTCGCCCACTACGCCACAGAGGTCGTCAAAAGATTACTCTTTGCGTATGTACTGGGCGCGTTGTTTAACGTAGATTGCTGGATTTTGAGTTTTAATTGTTTTTTTCTTTTATTACCTAATGAAATTATCAGGAAGGTATGTTCTTATTATGTTGTCCTAGTAGTAAATAGCTGAAAATTACATAAAATGACGTATCTAAGTCAAATTTTTTTGGGTTTTTTTTTCGCTCAGTAAATATGATTAGAATCATGGTCTGATTGCAACCCCTCAGTTTTCGGTAGTATTTACCTTATTGAGCCTATGTAACATCGGGGTCGGTACAAAAACATGTTCTCTTCTTCCACTCATTCTCACTCATAACTTCCGTATTCACTCCTTTCTTACCCAATATTCTTCTACACATCTATCTAAATCTAAACCAAAAAATATATGAAACATCAAGTGTGTTTGCTTAAATAAAATTGTAGGCGCATCCAAATTGTAAGCGTGTTCTTTGTAGGTTTGAAGTAAAGTTTTAAGCAAAATAGGATTGAAAGTAACTTTCTTTACCAAACAACAAGAACGCCAAGAATTCACTTTTGAACATCATTATTGAAACAAACGCGTAACTCGACGCAAATCGTTCTCCGATAAGAACATTTAATTACGTCAAATTCCGATTCAACCCGAACTTTCGACAGTGAAGAATTAATTTCGTAATATTTTCTTCGGGAAACAATATTTAGTAAATTGAATAGAAATTAGAAATTATGTCGCACAAATTTTTTTTACCCATGAGTACCTACCTGAGAAATTTTGTAGAAAGGAGCTTCTTCGAGGTTTACATAAAATCCTTTCACCACACTAGCTCGAAAGATCTAGTGACATGATAAGAAGAAGGTCTATCAAAGTTTTTCACTTATTCCGTAGAGCCCACTTTGTCTTACAGAATCCCTGTATCCTAACAAGCGTGCTTTTTCCAAGTAATTTTCCGCCCGAACAGGCTTTGATATTTCCTTCCAGCTCAATGCTGCTATTTCATGGATGTGTCGCACAATGTTCAGTTCACAAAAACTGGCTTAGAACCATAGAACTCCATAGAGCTCAAAGCTTAGAAATAGGTTGGTCGGTTACATAATTTTAAAATTATAATAATTAAAAACAAGTATGAAAAGTAAACGTCTACAGGATCACGACTATTTCTCTAGGCGCAGTAGACATTCTCTGGCACTACACTTCTTTATTCGTTGTTCGCTATGCGCGTTATTCGGCGAAGTGTGGAGGGTTCATTCGTCTATATTTGCCTTATTCGCACGCATAACGAACAAACGGCCAAACAAACATGACATAATATTTGTCACATCGGCGTCGGGACGAAGTGTGGATAGCATATTTGTTGTTCGCTCACATAGATAATATTTGGGCAAATACAGCGCGAATAACGAATAACGAAGTGGTGGTGGCGGTATCAGATCTTTTAGGTGACTGCGAAGGCTCAAGACAAAGTCAGTGGGGTTATTCGCGTTCGTTTTTTCGTTCATTTGATGATAATTCGGATGCTTCTTACTACGAGCTACATTGTATTCAGTCGATAAGATCAACGTTAAAACACGGTCCTAACCTAGGACCAAAAATTTCATACCGAAAAATTGGCCCTTAAAGTCAGATAACAACAACAGATGATTACAGTCAATCGTAGTAAAAAACATCCGTATATTCATCAAACGAACGAAAATAAGAACGGGAATACGGCCCCAGGTTAAAATCAAATGTACCGTTTTAATTCAAACGAAGCTAAACCCTCTTTCAACAAACATCTACGATCAATCGTAAGTCAAGTGTGAGCTTATTGGCCCGCTAAGAATTCTAATAAAAGTTAGGCGCGTCTTAGGATGAGTGCTACTTCACTAGAAGAGGGGTCTTGTTGAGTTTCTTGATTTAAATACGGAAGATTTACGTGATTTGGGTTAGAAATCAGCTTTTATTTTGACTTTTAAAATAAAAAAAATTATTACATTCGTTGGCATGACATATGTCCATGTGAACTATTCAACGTATTACCTTGTAAGTGGCGATTTAATAGCTTTGGCAGAAAGAACGAGATCTCGAACAGTTGATCGTCAGCTAGTGGCATTAAAATTGAGTGCTTCCAAGAAGTGCTAATGGTTTTTACGCTTCGGAGAAATTATATTAGGCAGCTTAAAAACGTTACATTAAGTTGCAGATAAATGCAAGACTGGGATCGGAAATAAAATCCTTTGAATCTAAGAACAAGAGTAGATCTAAGAGAAGAGTTCCTACATTCCACTAGACCAATACGACTCATTCTCATGTGAGTATCTTCAGAGACTTGGAGAAACTTATCGAGTTTAACTTTGATCGAATGGTCTCATGAGATGTACTGTTCAATGTTGTCAAACATATTGTTATGATACGTTTCTAGTAGAGTGCGACTGGCACATGATCCATTTCTAAAAATGGAGAGAAAATGAGGCTTAAACTACGTTTACACGCGAATCGCCTTACACTTAGCATGTACAAATATGACATTGTGAAGATTTACTATTATATTTAGACGGTGATTTCTTGAATTTTGGCCAAGTATTTTACGTTACAAACCTTGTCGCCTCCAACAGTATGGGTGCTATTGTACTTTCTTTCTTATTTTGTTTTATTATGGCGCAAATACGTTTAAAGAATAACAACATCCATTTATATACTGCTAGGATTTTAATCCGCGACCTTTGGAGTAAGGTTTTACCAGTGGGCATACTGATTAATTCTGTTTGCCTTGACTAACAAATAAATGTTAATGTAGCAGTCTCATCATTTTCAGACACAAGCTAGCTTTGCTATTTCAATGGGTTCCAGCAAAATTCAAGCGATTATATGACTCATACTCCACAAAGGCCAGTCTAATTAGAATTGTAAGCCTCTTTGCGGAGAGCCTTATAAATGTGACCTAACGCTTTTAGGTCCCTTTTGGAGCTTAGTGTGATTAAAAATCAGAATAATTATGAGAAATACAAAGGTTTTTTTTTTGTAACTGTAGGTGTGTGAACAAAAAATTCTAGGAACATGTTGATGTTTTGTTCTGATGAAAAACGAGGCACAAAAATATTTTTGTTTGCACTGGCCTATAGAGCATTGACACGATATAGTTTTTCGTACGTTTTCCTAAGCCGATGCCATTCAGTGTCCGAGAGATTTACAAATTGGAAAGAAAGTTTCAGGATATCAGAAACCAAACAAATTGAAACTAATATTTTAAGCCTTTTAATGTTATTGGTTTGGGACAAATCTTGAAAAGTGCAGTCAAAATTTGATGAAAAGTAGACTTTTTAAATAGTTTTTGAACTTTTAAATTTTCGGAATATATTTGGTCGAAAAATTTTGATGGTAGCCTCTCTCTGCAGATCAAAGTAAAAGTTTTGGTTTATAACAGACTACCTCTTCAACTTGTTTGATTAAATCTTAAAAAATAATCTTTTTAAAAGACGGAAACTAATCATATTACGGTGCAGCGTCTGAAATTCCTCTTAAGCTATAATTTCCCAGCTCCGAAACTTTCCTCTTAAATAATTAACTCCTCAAACCTATACGTCTTAAGTTTAAAGCCATGTGTTTATGCATCCAAGTTACATTAAGTGCGCTATGTAAAATCTAATTAAGCTAAAATGTAGCGAGCTGGGAGCCAAAACTTAGACCTATGTTACGCTAACCACATGGTGGATTGTATGGTGGAAAATATTGCCTAGAAAGATAAACGAAGTACTGGATATGGCGGAATTTAAAAACTTATTCTGACATTCTTACCAATTGACTGTCGTAAAGCAGTGGCGTAGCTACCGCAGTGCTAGGCGGTGCAGTGCTCCGGGGCCCCCAAGCTCAAGGGGCCCTCGGACTCCGAGTCCTGAGAGTCCGGAAGGTTTTATTGTTAGGAAACTATAGGAATGATTATTTTGAAAATAAAAAACTCTATTATTCCATTTTTGAAATAGTTACCCAGAAAATGACGAATCAAATCGTAAGTTTTTACAAAAAAATCATATACATTTTGCCACACCCTGTATATTTTGATTGATAAAACCTTAACCGTTCAGTTAGCGCCCCGCTTTATTTTGCACCAGGGCCCTTGGCTACCTAGCTACGCCACTGTCGTAAAGCCGCGTCAAAATCCGTCAAAAAAGTGCAACAATCTATAAAAAAATAAATAAATAACGCTAGACTTTTCACACAGCATCATCTAGCCCCAAAGTAAGCAGAACTTGTGTTATGGGTAACTAGCTGTCCGCCCCGGCTTCGCACGGGTTTATTATAGGTATTTAACAAAAATTTAATAACAACATGGCGGTCCCGGAGCGGGATGTATGATCGGGATGTGTTAAAAATCCCAGACACTTGTCCTACCGTACTAACTGATATTTATTCTGTGGTCGCGATGTATCTTACATTTTTAAACTCATGATAACTTTTGAATAAAATGTCCGATTTCAATCATTAAAAAGTAATCGACGGGTACTGAAACAGCCTTTACTACGAAGGAATTTATTTGGATAAGAATAAATACCAAAATAAGAATAACGTGGTCTGCTTTTGGTCGGCATTTTTATTCACTTTTTAAATTATAAAAGTTGTTATTCTGACACAACCACAATAGTTGGACATATGCTTTTGCTGACTTTTTTGTAGATATTGATATGTTCTTTAATATTGTAGAAAATTTTTTTGTTCTATCATCAATAGTTTTCGCAGCGCACGCGATATGAAGAATTTTATGTTCAAAATTTTTACACCTTTGGTTACATTATTGCAATTTTCATAAGGATCTCTAATTTTTTTTAAAATAATTTATAGTTTATGTTCATCAGAGATAATGTAGGATTCTAATCGTGAAAGAATTTTTCAAATCGGTCTAGTAGTTTCGGAGCCTATTCAATTCAAACAAACAAACAAACAAATGTTTCCTCTTTATAATATTAGTGTAGATGTAGATTAGTGTAGATGTAGATTAGTGTAGATGTAGATTAGTGTAGATAGATGACTGATAAACTACTTAACTTTTACACTTTTTTGTTTGTAAATACATACATATTTATACATAGAAACACCCAGACCCGAAACAAATATCTGTAGGTCACACAAATATTTGTTCCGCGGCGGGGATCGAACCCGCAACCTTCTGCGTCGCAGGCGGACCTACGCCCTCTGTGCCACAGAGGTCGTCTCTAATCTATTCAGATGCTTATAATTGATGCACAGCCGGGATTTGAACCCACGACCTTCGGATTGAAAGTCGAGGCACAACCCCATTCGACCAACAAGCCTAAGCCTAAGTGAAGTCTAGTTTATTCGTATACCTGTAAACCAAAGTAAAGCCTCATTGAACATGGCCGGGTATGTGGTTAAGCCAATTCCAGCCACACTCTATATCAATGTACCACATCGCAGTCACGCTAAGAGCGCGACGAGTAATCTCCACCCAAAATTCCGTCTTATTACAATAAAATGAACCGAGTTTAGACTAAGACTAACTAGAAAACTGTCCCTAGAAAAACGATCTTTAATTACTCGTACATAGAAAGCTTTTTAGTGGTAACAGTTTTGTTTTGATATGTGTCAACATGGGGTTCAACTAAGGTTTAACGTTTTTATAATAAGCAGTATTGGGACAAGGGACAAGCAGATTATTCTATGCAATGACCTCTTTGTTTCAGGGAAGCTTTGGTGGTAACTAATCGATCGTATCAGGAACGTATGCAGTTATTCAAATAATACATACATACATACATAATATCACTCCTATTTCCCGAAGGGGTAGGCAGAGCCCACGGATATCCACTTGCTTCATTCACTCTCATTACATTCTTCATACATGCTCGCCGGTTTAGGGTACTTTTGACCTGGCCCTTCTCCAAAATGTCGCCAATTTGATCCAAGAAGGTTCGCCTAGGCCTTCCCCTTCCAGCTGTCTCATACACACTGGCCTCAAATAAATACTCAGATTATTTGATTAAATTAGGTTTTCATCGAATTCAGAGCATATTAACTATTAAGACTGTTATAGTATTTTTCACGTAGGAACACGCTGTATAACTATGAAAATTTTTAAAATAAGTAAAATAAAATGATTATAAGAGGATTTTGTTTATTTACTTTTTAAAAATTTCAGAAATTAACATAAACGAGCTTTGTCACGGAACCGTGTGAAAAGAACTATAAGTATCTTTAAAAAAGTAAAAGTTGATAAAAAAGGATACCTAACTTTTCTGAGATTTCCTAAAATTTCCCCTAGTATTCTGTTCATCCCTAGTATGCTAGACTGTGAAAATAATTTTTTATTTACATTATTCCTTAAAGTTATTGGTTGTCATGGCAACCTTAGAGCAGTGCTCTTTGTGTTAAACAGAGTACTTCTAAAGTTTTTATGCAATATTCCCGGTATCCTTTTACATATTTTTTGGTTTTCAGGAACGTTTTTCGGGATAAAAAGCAGCCTATATGCTATTTTGGAGTTATACCTTTCACCTTACCTAATTTCACTGTAAACTGTTTCGTCGTTTGAGCCTGATCCTTACACAAGCATACAAACATCCAAAAATCTAAACAAACTCTCAAACTTTCAGCTTTATTATATGAGTGGTAAGTGGGATTAAGTTGAGAGGAATAAGGGTACTATCTCATTACGTGTCATATCAACATGCCTGTTTTTGTATCTACTTATTTAAAATACCAATAAGAGGAATAAATACGTGAGGGTTTTACGTTATGCCCTTGGCACAGGAAAATGTCGGGCGTGCCAATTTGCACGCGGCTGTACCTAGACGTATTTATTCAACTGTTTTTGGGCCAACTATCATTTTTGCGCATTTTTTTGTATAGATTCGTTGCGAATTGTTATTTTGTCATATTATAGTCGTAAAAGAGATATAACTACCCCCACTAACTATCCCATTAGTGGGGTAGTTGGGAATATAACGTCCCAACTACCCCAATGTTCAAGTCAATGGACTTTTTATTTCCAACTACCCCACTAATGGGGATGTTAGTGGGGTGGTTGGGAATATAGCTCTTTTACGATAAATAAAAATTCCCTACGAACAGATTTAAAAAAAAGGGAAATTGGTGTCTTTTGGAAAAGGTTCATGTCAGGAGTAACATATTTATTGAGCTTTTGTGATAATGCGAGAGAATGTACCGAAAAAGGATGATAAAGTTTCAGTTCAAAATCTGTGGTCTCTATCTATCTTTCTAATCAGCTCTCCTTAAACTGCCCACATCCACTGCTGCGTAAGTTTTCAAAAGGTCTGACACAGGCCTACTCATTCTCACGCTATGGCTTCCGGCTGCTTATACAATTATACAATTAAATAATATATAATTGTATATAATATTGGGTCATCATTTAGCATCATCTGGCCGTGGTCTGTTGATCAGTGACCCTCAAGTGGCCACCATTCGCCCTTTTAAAGAACACAATATTGGAATTTAATTACACAATCGTTTTTTTTTCAAAACAAAGAAATCATACTTAGATAGACCAAAAGTAAAAGTAAGTACCTAAAGTTTCTAAATATAAAGTAGATTTAAGCTTAACTGGGATTAACTAGAATTTGTAATCCATCTTACAACGTTAACATCCCACGTGAATGGGAAGGTTAATAATAAACTTCCAAGTACAACACAAAGCTAGAGATTACAGGAAACATCCAAAGTCCCTGAAAGCCATTTAACCCTATAAATGGTAATTGGCGCGAGTTAACTACAAAACCACAGGATTCATAACTAAATTACGTCCAGGGGTTGTAAATCATTGGCACGTTTCAAATTAATTCACTATACCCACAGGGTTATTCTGGGAAATCTCGGAATATTTAATTTACGTTGCCTTTCGAGGCAGCCGATTCAGCTGAAAGGATGGTTTAGCCTTGGTTAGCTAATTTCATCTCAGAGAACGTGGCGTGAAGTGTGGGCATAGGTTGACGCTAAATAAATCCTCTGGTAAGGGTGAAAAGGTCAACGTTTTTTAAAATATAATAAAAAACTTTAGAATAAACATTTTCGTAGAAGCTTTACAACAAAAAAATCACATTCAACTTTTATTCAAAATAGTTTTAGTGACCTGGATCAGTTGAGCTATCTATAGATCGTATCTAACGATCCTTAGATAGCTTGACTAATCCTGTTGTATTTTGTAAATATATGTAAATATGTAGTAGCTTAGTTTCTGTAAATAAAGAAGTTTTAGCTACTTATCCATTTAAATAACCTTTCCTGACAAAAAGGTATCAGAGTTATCTTAGTTAAATAAAAATGAACCACGTGTGATTGAACTGGAAACGAAGTAGAAACGCCATCAACACCAGAATAATCCTGGGATTCTAATCCGCGTCGCAATCAGCCGCTTTTGTGACCAAATTCAGGTGTACCTGCGTTTGAATGATTAAACTAATCGAGTTACCAAGTCGCCAGGTAATTATTGAATTGTATTCCATACTTACATAGTAAAGATAAAGATAGAGATGGTTTATTTGCTTGAACACAATGTAGGTTACGTGTTGAAATATTTTGGTTTCAATCATGTTCTACTAGGATTAGCATGCAAATGTTACAGTTGGTACATTCAGATAGTCTAATATTTGTTTCGTATGATTTTAGTATTTGTGCTTATTGTTGCTTTATTATTATTTTCAAATTTGACTGAGCAAAAATACAAAAGTACCTACTTTAATTGTATAGTGTGTAAATCGTGTCCATGACACGATTGATTATGAAACAACACGTAAACAGGTTCACGACTGTATCCCCAAGGTGCGGTAGACATTTTCTCAGATCTTTTTTTTTATGTTTCTTATTTCAGATCCTATGAATATGTCTAAGGGGGGTAGTCTGAGGCATGTCCAAACACATATTTGATACATGCCCACATCTTGCAGAAGTTAGTATTATGGAATACTAACTTCTGCACACGTCACGTATGGACGTGACAGGTTGCACGCCCATCGCCGCCTATAAGAACACTAACTGGTTTCCTCACGATGTTTGAGCCCCTGTTGGCCGAATGGGGTTGTACCTCAACTTTCAATCCGAAGGTTGTGGGTTCGAATCCCGGCCGTGCATCAATGGATTTTGCGTTTCGTAAAATTTGTATGCGCTTTAACACGTGCTCTAAACGGTGAAGGAAAACATCGTGAGGATTGATTATGATGATGTAAGAATTTGATAATTATCCTCATTCATTTTTGATAACGTGACGATCGCTTTTAGGGTTTTGAATAATATTCACATTTAACAAATGTAACATTAATATTGAGTTGCATCGACCGTGGTAAAGAGGAATGATCAATCTTCTCCAATTTCACGAATTCAATAGCTTATTCGTTTAAAAAATTAATTAAACTATCAAATAGATCATGAATTTATGTCACTGATAGTGATAGCTAAAAAACAGAAAGTATTCGAAACTTTTGACCCAAAAGTCACGTTTTCAGGTTCAAAAGCTGAAAGTTTTCTCTAAACGTATCTTGAATTCGAATCGCAAGTAGCTCGCTCACTAAACCGATTACAACGCTCCATTACCCACTGAAATATCAGGTGCAGTCTTTAACGAGTTCGTTTGAAAGTTTCACTCCCCCGTGCCTTTAGTATTGGCTTATGGCTTAGCTTACTGGCTTCACACGATTTGAAGACGTGAATTAGTTACTAGTTTTATCTGACTTGCAAAACTTAGAGTTCTAGACATTATAATAAAACACAAGTAAAGTTGCTCTATTTTACGAAGGCGGGTTGGTTTTAATTGTGTGTAGTTGTTTCTGTGTGCGTAAGTGCCACTGAGCGCTCATTCGTCCATGGAGCGTTTCCGAACTTACGCTCACAGAAATAATATGCATGCTACATCCGCTTTCGTGAGATGGAATAACTAAAAATACAAGAATCTTTTGACTGGCCCCATATTATTATTAGTAGGTAGTCTGAGAAGCCTTCCATTTTAAATCAAGAATTGTGTTTTTTTTTTCCTGCCATCAACGGATTTTTTGTGATATAAACTGATACATATGATTCATCTAGTAAAGATAAAGGTATCATTATCATCATCACTATCCACAACCCTACTTCGCCCACTGCAGCTACAGGGTGTAAAAAGACTACTACCGAAAACAAACTGAGGTGTTGCAATCAGACCATGATTCTAAGCATATTTAGAGAGAAAAAAAACGCAAAAAAAATTGACTTAGCTACGTCATTTTTTGTTATTTCCGTTATTTACTACTAGTACAACATAATAAGATCATACCTACCTAATAATTTCATTTATAAAAGAAAAAACAGTTAAAACTCATAATCCAGCAATCTACGTAAAACAACGCGCCCGTTACTTCGAAAAGAAGAACATTTTCTGTAAAGAACAAAAAGGTTTTAGGAGAAATAAGACAATAAATATGGCTATTTATGACTTCCTTTCCCGAGTCACTCAAAATATTGATAACAGAAACCCGGTATGCTCTATATTCTGTGATATGACACAAGCCTTTGATTATGTACATCACGAAACCTTACTTAATAAGTTAGACAAATATGGTATCAGAGGAGTGTCTCTACAACTAATAAAATCATATTTGGAAAACAGGAAACAAATTACTGAAATAAGGAAAGTTAACTATAAAACTAAACTTGAAGAAATTTATCTTTCCAACGAACGTATAATTAAATATGGTGTCCCACAAGGGAGTGTGCTAGGCCCTTTATTATTCATAGCTTATATTAATGATTTGCCCAAAGCAACAATACAGCATATGTCATTATTCGCTGACGATAGTACCGTGACCGTATCATATATGAATAATTTAAAGACATACGAAAATGACATAAACTTAGCATTGGAATCTATCATAAAATGGCTAGAAAACAATAACTTGAAGATTAATATAAATAAAACTAAAATTATACATTTCAGACAACGCGATAATGCGGCATTTCCTAAACTTGACATTCAACATAATAATATTATAATCGAAGAAATTGACTCTACTAAATTCTTAGGACTACACATTGATAAGCAAACTAACTGGAAAACACACATAGAACACCTCGGCAAAAAAATAAACAGTCTAGTCTATATACTGCACAAACTCTCCCTAGTAGTCAACATAGAAACAATTATCATAGCCTATCACGGACTGATTGCATCCAATATTCGTTACGGAATAATATTTTGGGGGAATTCAACTAATGTCGACAAAATATTTAAGCATCAAAAACGCTGCATCAGAGCGATGTTCCGTCGCAAAATGACGGACTCGTGTAGACCTTACTTTATGGAATATAAAATCATGACTGTCCCTTCCTTGTACATTTTCGAGACCGCAATGTTTGTTAAAAATAACCCTGAGCTGTTTTGTCAGGTGTCAGAAGTAGTCGTTCGGAATAGACGAGATCAAAGTAGAGTATGTATTATAAAATCAAAGACTGAGTTGATGCGCAGGAGTATCTTCTGCATGGCTCCTTCTATTTACAACAAGCTACCTAAACAATTAAGAGAGCTACCGCGTTCGCTGTTTCAGAGGAGGTTGAAATCGATACTGGAAACTAAATGTTATTATTCGGTAAAAGATTTTTTTGAGGATAGAATCTCCTACAGTTAAATTAGATAATTATATAATGGGTAATAATTATAATCCTAAATGTGACATGTTATTTTATATAATGCATTAATAATCCATGTATTAAAATTAAATATTGCACGCCATAACATGGCAGAATACAATGAACATACTGTGAAAAATAACATCTATATAACATGTATTTCATGCAATAAATTCTACTTTACTTTACTTTACTTTACTTTACAGTACATACGCAAAGAGTAATCTTTAAACGCTGTTTTCTCCGGATATAATGATTTTTTGGAAAATCCTTTTGGATCTGGTTGTGTATTGGAATGCTGTACCTACCCCTTTCGGCTTCGGTAGACGTCTTTTTAAACCCTGTATAATAACCTAAACCAAAGCTTCAAAAATTTAAGCTTATTTGTGAGTTCTTCTGAAAAAACTAGTGTGGTGAGATGAGTGACGCCTCTAAAAGCATCCTTTCGTAATATGTACAAGTCGCGATATTTACGTCTCAGTGGCAAGCTCTAGTCTTTATTATTTACGTGCCGCGACAGCGTGTTGACACTGGTTAAGGTGTCGGTTGTATAACAGCGACTTATATGAGCCTGCGACGCAGAAGGTTGCGGGTTCGATCCCCGCCGTGGGACAAATGTTTGTATGACCTACAGATATTTTTTTTTTTTTTATTTGTCTCGGGTCTGGGTGTTTCTATGTATAATTTGTATGTATTTACAAACAAAAAGTATATAAGTAGTATATCAGTTATCTGGTTCCCATAGTACAAGCTTTGCTTAGTTTGGGGCTAGGTGATGCTGGTGTGAAAAATGTCCAGCATACACCGCTATTTTGTAACTACCAAAAAACTTGACCAGATGCAGAAAATGATAATGGCATCTTCAGTTTTTTTTATTTAACTATCACAAAGTTATCGAGGATTGTAGTCAACCAAAACCGAACAAAATTTTATAAAAACTGTACAAATAAAGTCAAAGTCAAAAAGCATTCATTCAGTAGGACCGCTAGGATCACTTTGAAACGTCTTAAAACTAGGTGATTCTACTCCTGTTCCTTCGCGACCAATACCGTGAAGAACTAGGTAGTGGTAGCGGGATCAATTCCCGCTGGGCAAAATATGACCATATAAACCTGAGAAAATAAAAATTCTTCTTGGATATTCTTGGTCTTGGTTATTTTTTGTTTCTTTAGTCATGTTCCTATATCTAGATTGAAGTTTGATAGCAGATTGTTATAACAGAACTTTTTTCTAGTTTAAATCTGCAATATTAGTAAGAAAAAATAAAGAATGAGGTTATCAATAAAATCCAAGGTCAAAATGATAACTTGGCCGCAAGAAAAATAAACAATAGATGCATTATTTTTATATATTCAGCTGGTACTCAATAAAATTGAGGGGGTACAAAACCATCCATCAAGTCAGGTTCGGATTGATCGATACGATTGAACACCCTAATCGTTGTTTCGACTGTGTTCCGGCATTCGATGAATTCGTCTTCGTCGTAAGAAGTAGTTCGCATTTTAAATGTAATCCTGCTTATTACGTTAAACCTTAGTTGAACCCCATGTTGACATATGTCAAAACAAAACTGTTACCACAAAAAAGCGTTCTATGTACGAGTATTTAAAGATGGTTTTTCTAGGGACAGTTTTTTAGTTAGTATTAGTCTAAACTCGGTTCATTTTCTTGTAATAAGATGGCAGTTTTAGGGCTTTATGCTAATTAATAATTTTTTTTTTGTCTACGAGTCTACCCTTAACTATTTCTCTTTATTTTTGGTTTTAATTCCATAGGTCATTGAATTAAATGAATTAAAGGGTATATTTTGGAACGAAGTTCCTTTTCGGATGGTATAGGATGGGGGCTAGCCCCCATCCTGGGGCCAGCCCCAGACAAAAAATAGATTTTTGCGTCACGACACATAAGTTAAAATCGTCACGAAGTGCGCAGTCGCAAAACAGTTTATAGATTGTTATATTGTTAGTACGGAAGAGCGTTTCTAGGATTAGTAAAAATTAATAATAACATGTTTTCGTATTTATTTATTTGACAATAATTTATATGACAAGTGATAAATTTGAAACTTCGTTTCAGCCGAGTGTTCCATGACACTAGCGTACTTTTTTAATTCTTAAGATTTCAGGCATCTATTGGAAATTATATTGGTAATATACAGCTTGGTATTTGTTTGTCGCTTATGTGAAACCTCACCTTTAGCTTCAAAATATGAAAGGTGCCCGATGAAGTAGCGGAGGTACAATATCATGAGCGTAAACCCGATCTCACATTACTAGCTATAATAATATAAACGCCGATTTATAGATGTATAAAGCCGATTTTAAATCCAATCTCATAAGAACTACAGATACAATAACGGCTTTCCGAAACTAAATTCTATGCCTCACAATTTCCAGTCTTCCATCTTTTACGATTGTGTTATAGAAGAATCTTATGCACTTCTTCCATAAAGTCTAACTCACTCCGCCAGTTTGGTCGTTTGGGACTAAAGATGCCGGAGCTATAATAAAGTTAAGTAATATTAAAGCTTATCGTATACAAGATGCTTTAACAGTGCCCGCGTTTTACGGGAATTGCATATGAACAAAGGCTTGCTGGGTGTTGGTTTAGAGATGACAGTTTCATACTGATTAGTGTCTTTGAACCGACAAACCAGATCCAAGTACACGTTGCAGTTTTTAGTTTTAGCTGTCTGTCTGTCTGTCCGTCTGTCACAAGGCTGTATCTCATGAACCGTGATAGTTAGACACTTGAAATTTTCACAGATGATGTAATTATGTTGCCGCTATAACAACTAATACTAAAAAAACAGAATAACATAAATATTTACAGGGTCTCCCATAGAACAAACGTGATTTTTTGCCGTCTTTATAGATAATTGTACGGAATCCTTCGTGCGCGAGTCTGACTCGCACTTGGCCAGTTTTATTTACTTATCCGTAACACAGTTTTTAACTAGCACGCTATTTTCCTTACTACAAGGTAAGATCCTTGATTTTGAGCAATATTGGGTCTCGAGGTTGTACTTTTGAACCCCATAATCATCATCATCAGCCTATGGTAGTCCACTGCTGGACATAGGTCTCCCCTAATGCGCGCCAGTGCGCCCTGTCCTCAATTGAACCCCAGCCATGCATCAATGCTCTAAACAGTGTGTGATGCATAGTAAAGATGAATTAAACACTCAGCTGAAACGAGCTATGCTCGGAGTTTCTCTGAAGGATAGAATCCGCAACGAGACTATCCGACATAGAACCAAAGTTGTCGACATAGCTCAGAGAATCAGCAAGCTGAAGTGGCAGTGGGCTGGCCATATCTGCCGAAGAACCGATAACCATTGGGATAAACGAGTTCTTGAGTGGAGACCGCGACTCGGCAATTGTAGTGTAGGACGCCCTCCAGCCAGGTAGAGTGGCGATCTGCGAAAGGCTGCCGGCAGAAGCTGGATGCGTTGAGCTGAGGACAGGGCGCAATGGCGCTATAGGGGAGGCATAGGCCTCCCCATGAGCGCCCACTGCTGGACATAGGTCCAGCAGTGGGCTGCCACAGGCTTATGATGATGATGATGAAACACTCAGAGCCCACGGCATACAAGCTGCAAGTATGAAACTCATGTCAATAGGCATATTCAAGTCTAAATTCAAGCTAGGATTTATGACGCACGGGTGGCCATCAATTTTTAGGATAGGTATTTGCCCAGTTTGATAAATTTCATAAAATAAAGCATTTCATTGAAAGAGTTCATCTTCAAATCATAATTCCTTCTTATGAATTCCCAAGAGCATCATATTTCAGCTGTATAATGAAAAATTATCTTCAGAATTTAGAAAGGCGTCGAACATTTCATTATATGAAATGTGAGGAGGCAGACAAGTTGAATAAACTCGCAACAAAACGCAAGCGATTCCCGGAGGTACACGTCGAAGAACGTTCCAATTCATTCTTGTTTGCAGTCTTTACTGAAAACATTTTACATGGCAAATTAAAGGAACTTCGAAAGTTTTGTTTGTACTCTTACAAATGCTACAAGTAGCAACATTGGTGAAACCTCATTATTATAGCTCGAACTCCTGGGCACTTTTGATGTGCCAAATATTTTATTTTATTGGAAAAAAACAGCTTTATAACAACTACATAGAACACAGAAAATTAATATTGGTAAGCCTTTACAGACTTATCATTATAGACCTTTATATGTATTTAAAATATCCAAATCTATACCTACTTATTCCACATGCATACACTTTCTTTTTGCTCTACAACCACACACACATTACCTACTTATCCCACATGCATACACTTTCTTTTTGCTCTACACACCCTAGGTACATAAGCTCACACTCTATTACACCGGCCCCCTTCTCCTCTCCCCTCCCTTCCCTCGGCAACACTGAAAAACAGCGCCTGATCCCTGGATCTAGGCAAGTAGCTGAGTATGTATTGTTGCCTATTCAACAAATTTTTTTTCACTTGTGTTAATTATATTATTGTTTTATTTTCTTGTGTACTTTGTATTTTGTTTGTTGAATAAAAGTTATTTTCTTTCTTTCTACAAAAAGTATATAAGTAGTATATCAGTTATCCGGTTCCCATAGTACAAGCTTTGCTTAGTTTGGGGCTAGATGATGCTGTGTGAAATATGTCCAGCATTATTTATTTATATATTTCTTTATTTCCAAATCAAAATATTTCTGATAATTTCTACTTTATCGTAGGGAAAACAGTCATGATACTATTTTCGTATTTATAAATCTTAAATTCGAGCTAAATCTTTACAAGAATTTATAAGAGCCTAAGAAATTATTTTTACGTCTCACTGCAGAGCAATGACCTCTCTTCCTTCCAATCTTCTATATTGCTGATGTGACCTATTGTAGAGAACATGAATCAGCCATTTATCAGAATATAATCTCCCTTTAAATAAGAAATTTTCAATACTTTTAATCGATTTACTTAAACTTGTTAACAATAATAAGTTCACTGTATATTGCTTACAAATCTAATTATTATTATTATTATAATATAATTAAATAATAATATTAATAATAGTTATTATTATTATATATATTATTATCTCCATAAACTCGTAATTATAGATGCGTCGATTAAGCAGCATAGAGTCACTATAAAATGTTTTAAAAGCTGTATAATTCTGCATTAGTAAAAACAGGCCAAGTGCAAAAAATCACGTTTGTTTTATGGGAGCCCCCTTAAATATTTATTTTATTCTGTTTTTTAGTATTTCTTGTTATAGCGGAAACAAAAATACATCATTTGTGAAAACAACTGTCTAACTGTCGCGGTACATGAGATACAGTCTGGTGACAGACGGACGCACAGACAAACAGCGATGTCTTAGTAATAGGATTCCCGTTTTACCCTTTGGGTACGGAACACTAAAATACAAAGCGAGTAGGTCTGACTACTGACTTGACCTACTGGCTTGACTGTTTAAGGTCAAGTTCTCATTTGATCTGCACGACTAAACCCTCACTTAAAACACGACTTGAGGTCTGGCTTTCTTTCAATTTAAGATCAAATTATTGAGCAAAGTAAAGGTTGTCAAAAAAATAAAGAACATTTTGTAGATTTCATCCAGTTTTATTTATTTTCATTTTGCAAGCCAATAATTGAGTAACTAACTGAAAGTAGAGAAAACAGGGTCTACGAAATTGACGTAGCATGTGTGCTACGTGCTACGATCGTAAAGCTTTTTTGTTCCTTATACATATTATTTTGGATGAATTTAAAGGTCAAGTGTTGAATTTTGAAATAACTAAAATCAATTTAGATAACTCTATAGAGGAAAGTGATAACCGTAGATAGCTTATAATTTGGTTATGTTTTTTTTATTTTTACTATTTACGATTGACGATGATAAAAAAATTCAGACTTTGAAATTGAATTACTGAGCCAGACCCATCCAAAACTAACAATGTTTTTTAAGAAACTCTTGTCGAACCTTCAAAATGTCATTTACAAATTCCCTTTACCCGTCACGTCATCCCGAATTCCACAATTCATTTGCAAACAAATTGTTGTATGAATAACAATGTTACATTTCAACTGAAATGAAAAATTTAACAAGTCTATTTCAGATGATAGGATTGAAATAAATAATTTTGATGTATTTCACTCCGATGCGTTGACACTTGTTTTTTTTATTCAGTGGTCATGATAGGACAAGCCTTTTTATCCCATCTTAGATGCTAGAGTGCATAGCCGATAAACCAAAGTCACAAACATAAATCTGGCAAAAATCAGTTTGTATGAGAAATATATTGGTAGCTGATGTTAGCTGATGATAAGTATATAAATATCGGCTTGACTAGATTAAGAGACGTCACCCATTTTAGTCCATAAGTCACCGTGATACAACTCATTTCACATTAAATGTTACAAGCAGTGGTACAGGTCAGATAGGAATGGATGCTTCGCACGCAGAATTTCAATATCCGTTGGCGAAGCCTTACAGATCGCTCGTGGTTGCAAACTTGCAACACGAGATTTTTCATATTACTTGAGAAATTTTCCAAAATTATGGTATTGCTGTTTTAGAAATCATAGATAGGAAAGGCCAATTCAGAAGAAAACTTACACTTGGTATATTAGCCATCGTATCTGACGGAACTTAGGAATTGGGCAGGACACTTGCCCAGACAAACCGTTGGCAGAAAAGAAAAAAGAGACTTTGATGAGGCCGATAACCGAATAGACAAGTCGAGGTCGTCCGATTGCGCGTTGGATGGACAACATCGAGAGGCAACATAGATTTTGGATGTGGGAGGCACAGGATCGGAATGAATGGCGTTAACAGAGAGAGGCGTCACCCAGCAGTCGGATATTATTGGCTGCGGATGATGATGATGATCTTAAAGACCAAACATGCGCGTCAAACGCCCGGGATACGCTGACGCTGGGATATGGGAGCGTTGTCAACGTCAAACAAGAAACACCGAATTCCATAGAGCTCATATGCTTTATATAATTCTGTGAAGTTTTAGGTGTTGTGCAAGGTGCCATTGATAAGGCATTGCATTCTCACGCACGCTCCCGCTTAGAATACCGATGATACTCTGCAGCATTGTATCATAACTAAGTAAACTAAAGCCAGTGTATACAAAAACACTCGTTACCTATATAAATCAAATCAAGCGACGCAATATTTACTTAATATTATCATAACCCTCATAATAAAAGTTATTTATGCCCTAAAATAAACACAATACGCGTCTCTTATTAAACACTTGATTTGTTGCCAGAATAACGTCCAAAAAAAGTATAATTCGATTCAATTTCGACACATTGATGCTGTTTGAAGATCATTACCATTGTGTTGGGGAATAATATTGAGCTGTTACTTGACAATGCCTATGCGAATGGGGGTTACAATCCCCATTCGCATAGGCATTGTCAAGTAACTGGAAGTCAATGGATGACAGTCGCTCGCAAAAGCCGTTCAAACTACCAACTTTTTATCGTTTTCTGTTTATGACTTTCGCGTTTTAGTTTAAAATGTTTCGTGATATTTTTACAAAGTATAGACTTGGAAAATTGTAAATATTCACGAAAACCTTACTCTCAATTAAATTTGAAGACTCTTGCGACTACTTTACAAGTTTTCTGAAGTTTATTTTCATAGAAATACTTCTACGAAATGTGGGCACGAGCCAAATTATGTATTTAGATGTCTCTCACTATCCCCACTAGAGATTGGAAATCCCTTAAAGATTTACAAAAAGATCTTGAACCACTAAAAAGTCTTAGACATTTTTTACCGTGCTTGATTTTCATACATAAAAACTTAAAATAGATAGTAATGGTAGAGGCGAGCTTAACCCTTAAAAGAGTTCTCTTACAGCAAACCCTTATGGGAGAGAGAGATGGGATTGTTTTGCCTCGTCATCATAATTATATTTCATACAGCAATCGTATGAATGAAAAAATAGTTCTGAAATAATACGTACAAACATTACATTTCCATTGCAAATCTTTTGAAGGACTGCACAAATAACTCAAAAATGTATAGCCAGCGTTAATCACATTCATGACTGTCAGCAACTGTACCGCAGGGTGGAAATTACATTTGTATGGTATTGACATCGCTGATATATTGTGTGACGTTTTGTTGTGGTCATTTATTGCAGACGTGCTGATGTTTTTTGGTGGAAATACGCGAGGGACATGCGTTTGATGTGTTTCAGCTGTTGCAATATTATATTTGAAGGGGATTTCAACGTACAGCGGAATTTGAACAAAGTATTGTTCAGAATGAATATTTTCAGTGCGGCAATTGATTTTAGTGTAATTAGAAGCAAGAGAAATCTTACTTTATGTTAAGTTTAAAGACTTTAAAGTAAAAAGTTTTTAGACTTGAAACTATCTGTGTTTTGTTAATACTTGAATTCATAAACAGTTTTCTATTTTGACAGGTTGGATGAGGTCACGCCTTAGCCAGTAAATCAAATTAGATGAAACCTGGAAAAGCATATTCTTTTCAAAACTAGTACACGCAAACATAGCCTCGATCGGAAGCTAGACACAACTTACTTTACAAATAATGTTACTCGACTGAAATCCACTTAGGAATACCCAGGAAGCGTATACTTATTCAATAGTTACAATACACTTAGTCCGGAATTATTCATGATAACTAACAAGCACTTGACGTCGCCACTATTATTGCATCGATACTGAAATTCAAAGCTAGAAATTGTCAAACCCAACCTTCCGGTATTTACACGTCAGTATAATATCAATGGATACACGAGTTGAGTAAATCTATATTAATGCATATCGAATTGAAGATTGTGTGAAAAATTACATGTAAAATTATGAATAAATAATAATGCTGGACATTTCACACAGCCTTAGCCTCAAACTAAGCAAAGTTTGTTATATGGGAACCTGATATACTACTTATATACTTTTTGTTTGTAAATACTTAATTACTTACATATTATTAAACATAGAAACACCCAGACCCGAAATAAATAATTATACAAACACAGACAAAAGGGGGATCGAACCCGCATCGGCCGTAACCTTCTGCGTCACAAGCGGGCTTTCACCGACTTCGCTAGAGGTTGAAGTGAATGTTAAGTTATATGAATAAATTCTAAGTCTATGGTTGAGATAACGCTTCATATAACTCAACATTGATATTTATTCTGTACTGATAAAGGAAAATGAAAAACACAGGTTCACGACTGTATCCCCAAGGTGCGGTAGACATTCTCTCATCTTTTTATGTTACTTATTCCAGATCCTATGAAGATGTCTAAAATGAAGGACCCTAAAACCACCGCTTACCATAAAACAACTATCAAACACGAAGCCAGCTTCAAAATAAGCGCTTTATTTAAAAAGTAGTAGGTATAAAACCATCGAAGGTGGTGCTATCATAACAGTTCCAATTAACAACATAATAGGTAATCGTAGCTATTATTACATCAACTAATTAGGAATTATTAAGTTTCTCTAATAGCGTTCCAATTATAAGTTCGTGCGCTAAAATGCTATGAAATATTTGTGATTCGTAATGGTTCCCTATTTCGTTACATATTTATGACTCTCGTAAATGGCAGAAGTTACACGCGGTTCTGATAACTGTGTTTTTGGCAATGGACTTATGAAATAGTATATAATGTTTTGTATTTAACGATCTCTGTGGCGCAGTGACAAGAGGTGCAAGTTTGATTCTCGAGGCGGGGTAAAATGTTGATCTGAAATAAGTAATCTGCAAATATTTGTCTCAACTAAGTGTGTCTTTTGTGTGTATGTTCCTAGGTATAGGACAATCCTTATGACAGATCATGTGGTTGCCGCAACACAAGCTTTACTTATTTTGGGACCAGATCTTCTTCTTTTCATGTCATCGGTTCGTTCGAACCAATGTGGTGAAAGGATTAAAGAGGCTCCTTTCGTGTACTGAGTCAGATGTTGCTGTGGAAATGTCCAGCAAAATTTATTTGTTAGGTTACGAAATCTGTATAAATGTATTTTAATTTTAATTTACTACAAACTAATCCATTAATCTGCAGTCATTTTGCCTTATCTTATTCTGACTTTAGTTTTGTGGGTAAACCACGAATCAAATAATCAAACCGCATTAGCCTATCATGAAAATTTCTATTACAATTTGCGAACCCTTTACTGTATAGCTTACCTATAAACAGTTGTTCTGCTTGGAATAGCTGATGCATGTGCAATAGTTGCTAATGCATTACTTCCGGACATTCATACATAAAACGCTTCTTTCTCGTAGAGATAGACGGAGACCACAGATTTCTTCTTGCTCCAGGTTCTGACACACATCTTTCGTCTCATTTACTGTCAAAACATTATTCATCTAACTCCCCTTCTAAAATGTCACCAATTTGGTTCAAGCATGTTCGCTTAAGCCTTCTTCTTCCAGCTGTCTCACCCACCTGTTTTAGCTTAGCGCTTTTGCGCTTGAGAAGGTACGTTCAAATGCCGGTTTTGATGCTATTTATATGGTCCAATGGGGTGCTTTAGGCGGCTTAAGTACGCTGTCCTAGACGCTACATCACACGACTTGCATACTCCATAGAGTAGGTCTAACTGAACATGCCAAAGTTCGTCTGTAACTACCCTAAATTAATAACAGCCATTCGGATTGTAGGGTTTGAAATAGGCTCTAAGTGCATTTCGATATTAATTGCTCTGAATTCATTGAAATGGTATTCAATTCGCTATTGATTGGTTGCCAACAAATGCTTTTAGTTCAAAATTGTAGCATTCACTTTGTATTTTGCGGGAAATTTTCTGTTTGTTGTTCATTTAAAGTCAAAAAAGCATTTATCAAGCATTAATTTGATCACTACCTACTCCTCTTGAAAGTTTACTTGAGTTGTTAATTTTTAACTAGCTGGTACCCGCGACTTCGTCAGCAAAATAACGTAGGTAACCTACTTTAAAATCGGTCTCTCGGGTCTGGGTGTTTTCTGTGTATAATATGTATGTATTTACGAACAAAAAGTATATAAGTAGTATATCAGTCATCCAGTACCCATAACACAAGGTCTGCTTACTTTGGGGCTAGATGATGCTGTGTGAAAAAAGTCCAGGGGCCGTAATATAATTTTTACAAGAAACGGAATTACAACTCCAACATCACCAAGGAGTCAAAATCCTTTGATCTCTCAAGTAGAATTTTTGTAGAAATTCGTATAAGCTTGCAAGCTTAATCACCGTCTTCTAGAATACCTGTTTACCTGTTTTCTCACAATGCTCTTCTTCACTGTTTAAAGCTCGTGTTAATGTGTTCACATTTTCTAAATCTGAAAAAATGTGTAGGTACTTACTCAATCCCAGACTATTTTCTGACGCAAAAAACCATAATTTCTCCAAATCATTTTCATAAAACTCAAAATATTCCTCTGCAACAATTTAAACTAGATACGTTATCGTAATACCATCTTCAAGTTCAGGTCCCGAACACCCTTCGAAGCATTATGCCCCCAATACATTGCTACAAACGTCTTATTTAGATTGTCGTTTTTCTCGCGTGATCGAGATACTCGTGCCAAAGAGGTGTAATAACGGTAAATGGTAGCCATCTGGAGCGACACATTAACATTCGCAGGGAGAATCTCGAAGGGTCCTACCATGAGTTTTCGATATGTTTTCACTTTTATATCATTGACTTGTAATAGATAACAGGAGTCATTAACATTCGCAGAGGGAATGTCGAAGGGTTTTCACTTTTAATGAGAGAGAGAGAGGGGTCATATTTCTCATTATATACATTCTACATATTGAAATGGAGTTGAAGCTCCAATATAAGGATAAGGTGTATTGCCAGTACCGATAAGTTAGCAAGCATTATGTGATGGTATCAAAATTTTTCCGATTTTCCCCCATGTCATTAAATAACCTGTCCTTATTTTATGTACAACGATCTTACAAGTTCCTACATTGTTACTCACTATAAGCTCGATATTAACTCTACAACGACTAGTACTACTAGTACTACGTAAAAAAATAACTTATTTAACTTGAAGTATGAATAATACCTATAGTAAATTTTCATTTAATAGGATCTCAAAAACTACTTGCATTTTCAAATCAGTAGTTTTTACTTCCAATTTCTTAATTTCGCTCCAGCAATTTATCAAGCACATTAGTAATTCCAAAGGTTCTTTAGACGCAAACAAACTTGTACTTATTTTATCTTATTACCTCGGGAACATTTTCAGCCGAATTTCTTACATTTTCGCAATGTTACTTAGCGTTGTTGCTTAAAACCTCGGTTTTTACATTTTGCACTCATCTTATCCCTTTTGTTTTTATAAAAATGTTTTGAGGATTAAGCTCAAGGCTTTCAGAGAGCAGCTACCGATATTGACACGGTATATTTATCCCAGAAATACTTTTTTTTCATTCGTGAAACCATAAAATTATTTTTAGGAATTTTTTTTTAGGTCTAGAGGTGAAACACACACGTCATGAAACTCGCACGTTCGCAAATCAAAACTATCGCACGTTAACAAATCGCGAACTGCAAGAATTTTTACACGACATAATCCACCTATAAAAATATGTGTAGGTATGGACGTCTTATTGTCGTGGCTTTGTCTCTAACCGAACCTGTGTGGTGAAAGGATTTAAATGTACCTCATTCGTGCACAATGATTAGGGTTCATTAGCTAGGGAAGTAAGCAATTAAATATAGATAACCATTTTCGAAAAATATTTATTAATATCACATTTGTGGTAAAGAAAAGAGGAAACTGTGACGGAAATATCAGACTGAAGCAAATACAATAAATGTGACATGATAAAAACATCCGTGTGAAAATGGTTTTATTATGGTTGGTCCTTAAAGATCTCCCGGACTGTTTGTTGACATGCGACATTTCCCGGATCTTAGTCCACTTGAAGTATGACAGGCATTCTGTTTTGTGGTTCAGACAGAGAATATCCTAAAATACTACGTATAAGAATGAACGATGTTTTACAGAACCTTTAAAAAGTTAAGGGTTCTGCAATGGAACCCTGAAGAAATTTCTTGATTATGAAAGCATCTTAGAAGATCAAGACTTAAGTCTGGTTGCATGGCTATTCATGTCGCTGAGATGAGAACGACAAAGGGTGAAGATACAAGCTTCATTTTTCTGTAGTCGGATGCAAAGCTTATTAAAGTTTTATTTGAATAAAATTATTTTACCCTTAATAAAATAGTAAGTAAAATTAGTACATACTATTTTTTTATGATGGCTTTGGTTTCGTGTAGTTTAGTTTAGTTCTTCTTTTTGTATTTTATTTTTTGCTAAAGTCAATTAAGTAAATTTAAAATACCTTTTATAAAGAATGTTTGATTTTAATCTATTACGCTTTCTATACGTTTTAAAACTTTGGTTATATTCTTGAAATAATAGAGAAAACTCAATCCTATACCTAGATTAGACCTTAAGACGCCATTCTGTCATACCATTTATGCCTCTTGGTTTCTCAAATTCAAAGGAGCAAAAGCTAATATTCTGTGGCAATAGTCAAGAATGGTATGCCAGAATGGTATCGTGTAAACGATCTTAAGATCTAAAAGAATGTTTACCGTGCCACGTAGGGCGAAAACACACTCAAATTGTGTCTGATATTATTATTTCATTATTTTCTTCATTCCGACGTTTTTCCACTTTTTTCCGTTTATGTGTAACGGGATAGGTAATTCCCACTTTCCCACATAATTACTCACAAGATAAATGTTTTCCCGAGTAATTTCGAGTGAAATGGGATACTTTTATGATACTTACAGAGCATAAAAAAGAAGTAAAATGTGTACTTTATGTGAATACTTGCCGTTTATGAATATTTTAAGTTGACAAATAAGTTTTTAAATAGGTTACACTGTGGGATACACTTTCAACATATTATTGAATATTCAAACAGTTTCGTGGTACAACAACCCAAAGCATTACTTTTATCTGTAGGTACGTAGGTAAATAATAATAATCTTGAGAAAATAGGTAGCTTTAATCATAAAGATAAACATGTATGTATAAGTCAACTTCTGAACTAAGGCCTTCGAAGAATCGCAGTTTCTCCTTAAAAACACATAATAATGTCTAGAAGAAATCGCTTCTAAGCGATAAGATCGCCCATTGTAAATTCATATTAGGTTTTTAATTTATTTTGATTGCGTAGCTAAAAAATGCTTTTCAAGCATTCATTTTCCCCTTAGAAAAGCATACATTCATTCCAAAGACAACTGATAGCAGTCTTCTATTTTCGGGATAAAAAGTGTCCACGTGCGCAGCATCCTAATCTAGTTTTGTTGGTGGCTGTATCACCCATAACTACCTAGTTCATTTCAGGAAACGAAACAGCGAGCAAATTTCATGCCGTCCAAGTTGAGACTCGCTCATGACCTAGTTTTCGTAATTATTTCAATCCTAAAACGTGAGCCATACTAAAGGTGGGGGCGGGACTTCCATTCCGTTTCCCCACAACTGATCTTTACAACTTCTGGAAAGTACTCACAGTCAGACAGTACTTCATACTTCAGGTCGTGCTTCAAACACACATACTATGACCCTAACTTAGTTATAAATAGGAAAAGAAAGGTTTGTAGCTTACGCACCTGCCACACCACCACATCTCACCACTTTACCTGCATTCTTGGTCCTTATCTTTACAACTTGGCAAACAGTTTATTTTACATCTATGCTCTTACCAGGGTCAAGTGTAAAGCAGAAGTGGCTGGGTGGCTAAAAACACTGACCTACCAACAGACAGATAATCTCTTATCGCCCCAGCATGAATGTCTTTCTCTTTCTCTTCCAACACTCCGAAACACACACAAACACACACACACACACACACACACACACACACACACACACACACACACACGCACACTCCACAATGAACTCTAGCTGTAATTCTTGGCTTTCATTGTTATTTAAACATACCGTATGTTTAAATAACAATGAAAGCCAATTTCATTGTTTCATTTGTTATTTAAACATACCGTATGTTTAAATAACAATGAAAGCCAATTTACATTAAGTTTTCTTAGTACTTTTTCTATCCTGCGACGACCACCACATGTCTTAGCTTAAGTTTTAATATTTTTGTAATCTCTTAAAGTCACAAAAAAAACATGATTACCTACTTGTAAAGATTCATAAATCCAGTGGAGGAAGGCACTGGTGACCTGTAACAGGTTTTTTAGAATCTATCACAGGCACCAGTTCTCTCACAAAACAGGTTTTAGAAAACTAAGCATTTATTTACCCTACCTTTAACAACTTGTACCTATTTGTGAGAGAAACAATAATAAAGAATTTATTATTAAAAAATCGAGTGAGTTGACTGTGTCTGTTACTGTCGGTCTGTTCTGATACTGATAATTCAGTATCATGTTTGTTTTTATACAAACAAAAGTTATGTTGAACTAGTAAATGCTCAGTAGATTATTTTCAGTGATTGTAGCACAACTTTGTAACAAAACTAATATTCCGCGTCTGTAATCATGTGGAAGCCTACAACTTTACCCTGAGTTACGCCACAGTTTCCCAAAGGTAACCGAACTCTGTTATAATTCAGTGTCATTAGTCAACTTCTCAAATCAGTTTCGAATAGAGTTTAGAACTATATTGTACTGGAATTAGGAAACGGGCCTGATTAGACGCCGTATCACCACAGGGAACTAAAGTTTTAGTTTCACATAGTCTTCCACATGACTTTGTTTAGAAGTTGCTTTACATATACTGCTATTATTGTATTATTATTTTTTAGTGGTATGTAATGTCCAGAAATGGGCAAAAGTCTCCTCCTCCATTCATCCCACTCTTGTTTCTTTAAAAGTTTAGTCGGCATAGGGAATGGTGATCTTGTCACTGCCAACTGAATTGAATGATTTTTTAATGAACTATCATACCTGTATGACAGTTTATTTTGTTGAAAATGAAAGGAAAAGACTTATCAATTTTTTTTTTATTTCCCGTCGGAATCGAAAATTTTGATGAGTTTTTTCATTTCATTTTCTTGATGAAATACCTAAGTGTGGTATGACACTATAAAAATAATATTAAAATATAGTTTATTTTGTTTATTTAACTTTTAAGATAAGATAAGATAAAATAGTTTATTTTGTGCCACAAAAAAAAACAATAAAATACATAGAATGAAGTAATAATATAAATGGCAACAAAATTGGCCGCCACTCAGCATATTTTCATTTTTACATTAACTCACTAAACATTTACCTCTTGTCCAGGAGAGAGAAGGCTTGTCAATTATAATAAGAACATTTTCTTTATCCTGCAAAGGTATTTAGCATAATTAAACAACCTTAAGTATTCATTATTACTTTATTCATTATAATTATTTGGAATTTCGTACTTATTCGTTAAATTATTTACATTAGTACACCTAATTAGATTTAATGAACAAGTAAATTATGAGCTAAATAATTTTGGTTACAATTTTACTTTCTATATCAATGTTGTACTTAAGATAATGAGAACGTATTAAAAATACTCAAAGTTAGGTAAAACTCTAATCAATTGAATTTTAATTCATATTTCAACAAATACATAAGCTGCAGTTGACATACAGATGTAAATTAAACATTGTTTAGGTATTTATCAAGAAAAAAGTACGGTAATACCTATATCACAGTCGTTATAAAATGGCTGTTATGAGGACAAAATCTGTTTAATTTAATTTCTTTTCTTTTGTATTTTAAAAAGGTCCGCTTAACCCTAGGGCCACGAGATCTGTTATCATTTAATTAATACAATACAGAATTTTTTCTCGGTCATTTTTGTAACCGATTTATTAGAATTATAAAAAAGTTAATATTAGCTAACGTTTTCAGTAAAATTTGGTTTTTGTAACGATTGTTGGTATTTCAAAGCTTAATTGTTTTTACTGAGTTCTCAAAAAAAGCATATTTCTACTTAAATTCTTACTTGATGCAAAAATTTCAAGACAGCGCAAATTATTCCACTATCGATTTAAATCTTACTGATACAATATTGATAAGACTAGATCTTACATACATTATAAAAGACCCAAATTCTTGCATCAACTATATCACTTTGCTTGTCTATCCTATTTCAAGAATAATTTAAAATATGTAAACCAGTCTTTATTCTTACAGTCTAAAGAAAATACAAAACTTACGACGAAATTTCTTACAAGCATTCACACATTCACTGGTTAATAAAGTCCATATTCGCATTCACTTACATTGATAATACAAGCAATATTAGCAGTACAGAAAAATTCAGTAGTAACTGCCGGCTACCTGAGTTTGCTTGCCAGAAGCTTTCGTCTTTTGACGATAGCATCAAGGAATCTTCACCCTTCTGTGGCGACTCTCCCGGACATGGCATCGACTCTAACGGTATATCTACAACAGCAACTTGACTTGCAATCACTGGCTGTACTGTGGGTTCCAATTTCAAATTTTCATCTTCGTTCGCTTCGCTATTCACTTCAACTTCATACATCTGTTCAACTTTAGGCACATTCAGATCGCTGGTGACGTCATTGGTATTGCTTTCGGCTCTATCAATCGGTATACATGACACATCTTCAAGGGCCAATCGTAAAGGTTCACTTTTTGTTTCATTTCGGAGTACTTGTATCCAGGAGAGGCGACAGTCGCACGTGAGTTTGTTACCTGCGAACAAAAAAATAATTAGCTTTTTCAAACTTTTTGTATGTCTTTTTTGCTATATTAAAAAAAAAATTGTGTAGTTATCAGACCGTTATTTGGGTCTCCAAATATTTTTCCACGAACTAGTATGTTCATCCATACTTGCATGAATCATTTTTCATTTTCATATACAGCAAAATATCGTGTTTTATGTAGTTTTATCACTAGATAGTTTAGTTTAACTATAGAGAACATTAATATAATGTCAAGAGTACCTATAATTTGCGATGTGTTAATTCTAAAAACTCAACTGAGCCCTCAAAACAAAACATCCCACTGAATTATTCCAGAACTAAAATCCATAAAATATAGTGCTATGTAAATTCTCGAATCCGAATCTCAAAACTTTGCAAGGTTATTTATATTCGGGTATAAATTCTTCTGCTTGGGTAAGTTTAAATTCCAAATATACAAACTTGAACGTTCGTTTTCAAGATGGCGGTTATAATGCCCACTACAAGTACACAGAAGAGTAATACTGGTACAACTGCTATTGTATTTCCGGTACAAAAGTCTCACAAATGTAATCAATAAATATATGTATTATTCTGGACATATCACACATTATCATCATAAGTATTTTTATACCTTTTTATATCTGTATGGATTATTATACAACTACATATATATTATTGCTTTCTTCACCATCTTTATCATCAGTTTTGATGACGGTCTTAATTTCAGTTTTGTAATTATCAAAATTAAAATAATATAATGCAAGTAATATATTTCAAAGTAATATTTAGCACACATACAAAAAAGTACTATACAAAACAAAGAAAAATTATTATGATGAAACACGTGCCAATGAAATAGCTATTATGCAAGAGAAAGCATTACTGTTAATCACATCAAAACATTGCATTGTCCCTAAATCGAATTATTACGTCATTGTTGACTAAAAGGGAGTCTTTATGTTTTACACTCATTAATTATGCTTAAAATGGGGCTATGTGGATTATAACTCTATTGGGAATACAGAAATGATTGTGCGAACGCCACTTTTATGTTCCTTTGTGAATAGATTAAGTAGCTTATAACAGTCACTTCTTATCTTCTGTGGTTTTGCTTACTGTTTCATAATATTGTTCTATTCTGTTTCTACATTGGCTTTGCTATTCATATTTGTCGTGCTATTCATTCTTCTGTGTAAAACGAGATAGTTTTTGAAACATAGATACAATGACAAATATCGATAGCAAGCAAAACCACAAATAGAATATTGAAAGTGCCTGTTAGCTTGCACGCTTTAGTATGTGTAAATTGAATAAGGATTTATAGCCGAACATTTTGCCTATTGAATATTCACTACATTGAATTTGTTTGATAAAATTGAAGAATGACTATAATCGTTTAAAATTGAATTTAACGTTGGGTACAGAAAATCTACATTGAAGTACAAAATACGGACTACTGAAGTAGTTTGATTTAAGCACTAACGCAATTAAATTTCAAAGAAACTCACCGCTCAAATAAAGCACGGATGTTTTCATCTTCAAATTCTCCAAAATCGGTTTGATCGTCTCGTAAGTGAAATATTCGATGTCATTGTTCCTCAAATCCAATAACTCCAACCCACGTACGCCCTCCAGAAGCCCTACATTGATGGATTTCAATTTATTACCAGTCATTGACAATTTCTGGAGAAGCGCAAGTCCGTCGAACGCTCGCTCAGACAGATATCTTAATTCATTATTATCCAACAAGAGCTCATTTAGATTCCACAGTTCGGAAAAGGTTAGATCCCCGATCATCGACACCTTGTTCGATCTCAAATCCAATCTAGTGAGATTGCCCAGACCTCTGAACGTATCTTTAGTCAGCACTGTAATTAAATTTGCTTCCAGTATTAGGTCATTAAGTACGGTCAGATGATCAAAAGCGCCGTCATGTGCCAAGTTAATACTGTTGAAAGACAAATCTAAGGACCGAAGATTTGGGAGATCAACAAATACGTCACGCTGTATTTCAGTAACTTTGTTATCTTTTATGGTGAGATTAACTAAAGAAGGTAGATTTGTGAAAGCAGAAAAGTCAAGCTCGGTTATCTTGTTGTTCATAAGAGTGAGTTCTCTTAGCGTTGTCATGTTTGAGAACGTTTTCTTTTCAATCTTCGTCAACGTTGCGTAGTGAATGTATAGTTTTTGCAGGCGCTTCATACGATGGATGACATGTAATGGAACGAACTTTAATGCTCCGTCGGACCGTACGTTAAATGTTAGTCTTTCCAAATGAGGTTGGGTACTGAAAGTGGCCCATATCGGATCGTTAAAGTCAATACCACCGTTGAAAACCCAGCAGTCGGCTCGAGTTGCAGTCTTCAACTCCGTATTCTCGCAATAGCAGTGAACTTTAGACTCTCGGTTAGTTATCTCGCATATATTATCTTTTACAAGCGCGCCATGGTGCCTCCTCTCCGTTTTATCTCTGCGTTTTTCATTTAGACGGCTTTCAGTGTAGGATATTTGCACAGTAGTCAGAGCCAGGGCGAGGAGTAAATATTGCACGACGGTCTCCATACTTCCTTTAAACCTGAAACAAGGAAAAAAGGAATTAAACATGAAACGTTTTTAAATCATTCCGGCATTAATTGTTTTCGTTGAGGACTGTAAATATTTGTTTCATACGTAATCGTTTTTCGCTTTTTGGCAGTCCGTATGTTGTATACAGGGTGTAAAAAGACGTCTACCGAAGCCGAAAGGGGTAGGTACAGCATCCCAAAATACAGCCAAATCCAAAAGGATTTTCCAAAAAAATCATTATATCCGGAGAAAACCGACCTCGCACAGCTGTTCGAGCGTATGTACTGGGCGCGTTTTTATCTGTAGATTGCTGGATTTTGAGTTTTAATTGTTTTTTTCTTTTATAAATGAAATAATAAGGTAGGTATGGGCTTATCGTCGTTGCAAAAGCAAAAGCTCCTATGTGACATTTTTTGCCAAAATGACTTTTTCACATTTTTGGAGGAAAAAAGGAATTAAACATGAAACGTTTTTAAATCATTCCGGCATTAATTGTTTTCGTTGAGGACTGTAAATATTTGTTTCATACGTAATCGTTTTTCGCTTTTTGGCAGTCCGTATGTTGTATACAGGGTGTAAAAAGACGTCTACCGAAGCCGAAAGGGGTAGGTACAGCATCCCAAAATACAGCCAAATCCAAAAGGATTTTCCAAAAAAATCATTATATCCGGAGAAAACCGACCTCGCACAGCTGTTCGAGCGTATGTACTGGGCGCGTTTTTATCTGTAGATTGCTGGATTTTGAGTTTTAATTGTTTTTTTCTTTTATAAATGAAATAATAAGGTAGGTATGGGCTTATCGTCGTTGCAAAAGCAAAAGCTCCTATGTGACATTTTTTGCCAAAATGACTTTTTCACATTTTTGGATAGCCCTATTCAAAAGCCATCGTTTGTAAAGACTCTCAAGTGAATATCTTATTATTTGAGTGAGTTGTTCCATCAATTTAATTAATCTCATGTGACGGCTTACATTTGACTGTAAATCAAAATCTCCCATGTGCCTGGTAAACACATAGGAGGTTTTGGTAACGGCATTGTTAAAAGTAATTTGTAAACAAATACTCTTATGTGCGAAATATTCCCTAGTTTTTGGGCTATTCTGCACCTATTTTGATTAGAAAAAGTGCAACTTTCTTTAAAAGATCAAAGAGAAAGTAGGAGTGAGATGTGAATAATATAATTATTTATGTTTAAATTTTTTCTTTATTAGAAGGGAAATATTGCCAGATAAAAGGTCGATGAAAAGTCTACTAAAGGGAGTCAATGTTCGTTGATTATTGAGGTAGATACTCCTGAAGATGATGGACCGAAGGAGTAGGACATGGTTATGATAGGTTATGAATAGGCATGGTCATTAGAAGTACCTATGAAAGTTTCAGATGGATGGAGGGTTGCAAGTTATGGGGAGAGATGAGAGTCGTTGCATGGCGGGTGATGAGTATGAATGTGGATGGGTATGGGTACATGTCGAAGTGGTTCTGCAAATAAATGAATGGGATGTGGTAAGTACGAATCTGTGTACGATGTGAATGAGTTCTGAGATGACGAAGGGTGCCAGAATTACATGAAATCTCTACACGAACGGATAGAACGGATGATTTTCCTTGTCAGACTTTTAACTTCTTGGAGGTATTTGAAGTTACTGTCTATGATTTTCGAGGGTGCTGTCGCAGCGCAGCAATTTTCATTCAATTCTACCAAGAGTAGCACTTTGCTGTGGTAGAATTGGCCATGCATCGTTGAGTTGCAACAGCACTGAACCATCTGGCAAATAACTGCCATCACTGAATCTCATTTATTCTTGCTGGATCATAAACACTTAGGAACTAATAAAACATCATTCATAGTGTATGGGGTCACATCATCAAGATTTCTTGGACAAGCCTGCTGCATTCAGAATAAATAGTCACAAGCTACTTTACACGTAAATGGAAGGTGCATCCTAAGTAGTGCACTTCACCCTGTAAGTACTGCAGACAATACACAAGATTTCACACAAAGACAGTTAAAATAAGAAGAAACCCACACACCCCGTGACAGTGTAGGTATCTTGAATGCAGGCTTGCCCAGGAAATCCTGATGATGTAAAGTCTATTAGACATTCGGTCGTGGTAGTAATTGGAGGGCTGGAATGGAACGTTTGCCGCATGCTGTAGGTGCAATAAGATTAACAGGTAGGCTTGATCTACCACAGCGAAGAGCTGCTCTTAGTGGCGGATTGGTGCCCTAGCACTTATTTTTGCACCCCGAAGACCAGAGACAGTTTAAATACCTACCTGAGTTGGATGTTATCATTGATAAGGACTGCCATCCGTTTTGTGATTGAATTGAAGGTTGGCATTTTTGGATGATTACCTGTTTGTAGCCTCTGTGTTTCTTTGATTGAACTATACTGTTTTCTTGAAGTGACATACCAATCGTTATCTTTTTGCCCCTATCCAACTGGATGGGGTTGGCATATTGTATCTCTCGTTTATTTTCCTCTACCACCCGTTATCTCAGAGCTTACTTATTACGCAAGCACTTGCGTTAACAAAATCCCATTCTTCTTTCTTTAGGCCTACCCTATCCATCCACATTCACACTCGCTTCTCGTCGTGTAACATGCATGACTCTCATTCCTCCTGCCCATGCCCTTGTGCTCCTCAGTTTATCCGTAGCTTAACATCCCCTGATGTGGTACTCATTCTTTATCTTATTCATTCTCATTATATTCACCACAAACCCATCTCAACATCCTTATCTACGTCGCATCTTCGTTTTGCTCAGCATTCTAATAAAATACGACAGACCTAATGATAAATTTACTTATTTGTATGAACCATTTAACTACGTAGATAAATGGTAACAATACTCGTGATAGTACCTGTTTCTCCTCCAAATCCCATCAATAACTCTTATGTGGAAAAAATATTTGCAAGTAAAATATCTTATGTGTAGAAAAAATCAAAAAATGTCTTATAACTTAAAAACCGATAAAGTAATAAAAATTATTTATTTACTATACGTTTTTATTTATTTTTTAACAACATAATTACGACAGAAAAGCATAAGTTGTCTTTGAAAATTTTTCAGGAGGTAGTTTTTATTGATTTTCTCGGAAAGTTACTTTTTGCACATGTGAGGTATTAAATTTGCAACGACGTTATTATGTTGTATTAGTAGCAAAAAACTAGAAAATAAAATAAAATGACGTAGCTAAGCCAAAATATTTTTCGTTTTTTTTTTCGATAAATATGTTCAGAATCATGGTCTGATTGCAATCCCTCAGTTTTCGGTAGCAGTCTTTTTACATCCTGTATACGTTTAAAAGCAATGTAACAATGGATATCTGGATGAATTATTTTAGTCTGTAGCTGCTACGAGTAGAATTAACACAAAAAGATTTCGTTGTTTACAAAATATACACTTAATTTTCACACAGAATTTCGTTTCCTGAAGACACGTGTTGAGTTTTACAGCATGTTAGCTTGCACTCAGTGTAATTTGTGGGGAGTGACGTCACCCCTCACATTACCAAGAGTTTACGGTTGGAACTTCACCCTTAGTCGATAGGCTTGATTTGTGAGTCATCTTATTAGTAACACACTACATTGCATTTCAGGTAGAGGCTAGAGGGGAAGGAAATAATTTGGTAACTCAAAATCTCACAAAGTACTTCGCTATATAGAGACCTAGAAGTATATAGAGTTATTCTCAAGTGCTATGAACGTGGTTGCTATTCCATCACTCGTATAATCTAGGAATGTTTTAAAGTACTTAGTTTGAATTTCTCTCCTTTCTTTTACAATGTAAGATATTTTGAAATTATCATATTATTATGAAAATAGCTTTATAGATTAAACAAAACCTCAATAAATATCTTTACATTCGTTTTAAAAGCTCTTATTTTATTTATTCCGAGCAGTTTAAGCATGCTGCACTCTTCTTTCACACTAGAAGCATATTTTCTTTCGCACGTGTTATTGGCCCTTAATATCATAATTTGCTGAAGTGGGTACCCAATGCCACCTATCAAGCTAAAGTGTTATTGATCCCCTAATCGACTTTATAATCACGATTCACGGTAAAAGCTTCCTCATATCACGTGACTTCCACTCATTCTAGTCCCTTCCCCATTTTATCTTTTTTATCATAATTAGTTTTGATAACGATGTTTAATGCGAGGGTGGGTTTAATTGAAAAGGGTAGACGTAGACGTATTTATGACTGCCGTGATGTGAACGACAATTTGGCTTATGTGAGTAATTTTTGAAGAATGGGTTTGTTCAATATTACAGATGCACCAGCACCTTATTTGGATTTTCATAGGATAAAACTTACTTACTTCAGTTCTGATATGTCTAATGATATTGTAAGCTTTGCATAATCATTTTACAAAGCAAAAATGTTTCTTGCAAAAACAAAGCTAAAATGTAGGTGTCTAAAAAACTTTAAATCTTTCTTCATAGCCCTTGAGTATTTTCATAGCTCTTTACACACTTTTATTTTACAAACAAAAGTGAAAAACTGTAATTTAGACAAAATTACACATTTCTGTAAAGATCTTAATTGAAATATTTTTTGTCCTCTTCTCTCCGAAGCTCATTAACCTAAGTGTGACAAGAAAGACAATAGACTTCTTTTTGTTTAGGTTTGACGGAGGGATCTCTGATGCCCTTTTAGTGTTTTTAATTAGAAACATCGTTAACTTTATTGCAAAAAGTTCGGCAGTTCAATCTTTGTTTGAAGGAAAAAAAGTTTAATATCGTGAGAATATCTTCGCGAATCGTGTTTTTATTAACGCTTTTAACGATCTCTGAAAATGTAAGATGAAAATATTGCTGAGAATTTTCGTGATGGTGTTTCGAGGTCAGAAGCTAATGAAATGATATTACTTTCGAAATTTTGATATTTTGTCCAAAATTTTTATAAAAATATATACCTACGTTATTAAGATAACTTCAATAATAAACATAAAAAAATCACAAACATCCTAATTACCATGATGGTATTCTCAGAAAAGCACCGCAAATTCTTTAATTGATTTTCCGTTTGTATTTCAATCTCGCTTCAATCGGTGGACAGATATGGATGCTACTAGTAATGAATAATTATAAAAGTATTTTTAAAAGAAGTGAACACATTCAAGAGCTACATTTCTCTCACACTTATAATACGTTTGTCACACAAATAGAGCTAAGTACCAACAGACACTAGTTCAGAGTAATTCAAAACTCGAGTAGAAAAGCTTATTTCACCAGCGAAACCATAAAACGCGATTTCAAAAATACGAACCATTATCCCACTTATTGTGTACTTATTTGAGTCCTCTGAGTGATTAAAAGCTTTTAAAAAGTCTGTGTTGTTTAATAAAATACAAAAGTGGTTGTTAGTATGTAAATATAACAAAAAACAATAACGATGGCTGTAATTTTGTTTATAACAAAAAAATATGTGATAATTATTAAACAACATTTTGGAAAATGTGGAAAATTTTGGGGGTCTTTTGCCCAGCAGTGGGACACAATAGGTTGATTAAAAATAATATTAGACATAATATCGAAAGGGATAGTCAAGAGACTATCCCCTTATGATGTTCAACGTATTTAATGCTATTTAAAATAAGTTATAAAATTACTTCTGAAAGTTTTCAGAAGTAATTTTCAGTTGTGTTCAGTTGAACACAACTCACAAATGATTTACTTTTGACATCATCAATCATCGTATCATCTCTCAACATTATCATTAAACAATTTATCAGTAGGTTTATGTATGGAAGCTATCTAGTCTAATTACCCAAGCGAACTAAATCACATTTGAAATTAATCTCAAAAGCATTATGCCTGATTTAATACGCCATCAATATTAATTCCATAATCTAATACAATTAGCATACCAGTAATTCACTAAGATGAGTTATCAATTTATCATTTTTTGAGTTTCGAAACTTTGACACCCATTATTATAAAGGGTGTCAAAGTTTCGACACTTTGAAATATTTAGTACTAAAAGAAAAAACTAAAAAAAAACGAAAGAAAGACCTCGTGTTGCCGTTCTGTCCAAGGCTCAACTTTGCAAAACATTGTAGTAGATACGAGTATGTAGCGGTCGAAATTTTGAATGCATTACCTAATACGTAATTTAAATTTTGCTGATACATTTTTGGCTCAAAGGATCAGCATTGCCATCCAGCGTGGTAATGCCGCAAGTGTTTTGGGCACGCTTCCGACTGACAGTGACCTGGATCAGTTGAGCTATCTATAGATCGTTTCTAACGATCCTTAGATAGCTTGACTAACCCTGTTGTATTTTGTAAATATATGTAAATATGTAGTAGCCTAGTTTCTGTAAATATTTTTTTTATTTATGTTCAAAAAAAAAAAACGATTGACAGTGTTCATTATTATATTTTAAAATAAATTACGAAAACTTTTATGAAAGGCTGTTTTTACTCTATTGATGACTATTTATGTAGGGATGACATTGGAATTGATTAGATATCTTTTTTAAGAAGCAGGATTGGTTTAAAATTAAACTTTGAGTTAGGTAGGTAAAGTTCATTTATCTAATATATAAAATTCTCGTGTCACAGTTTTCGTTGCCATACTCCTCCGAAACGGCTTGACCGATTTTAATGAAATTTTTTGTGCTTATCCGGTATCTATGAGAATCGGCCAACATCTATTTTTCATCCCCCTAAATGTTAGGGGTAGTCCACCCCTAAATTTTATTTTTTATTTTTTAGACAAAATTTTTAATTTCAATTTTTTTATGATACAACATACAAAAATACATACAATCCTCAATTTTCACCCTTCTACGATCAACCCTTATTTTTTAATAGCGATATAATGGAAAAACAACGTTTGCCGCGGGTCAGCTAGTAATCTATATTATTCAGACACAATTGTGAAATTGTTATTGAATAAATTGAATTGAATAGAATTGAATACTCAGTTCATACACAGTACTAAATTCGTATGAGTTATTGCATAAATCTGGTGACGGAAATTTTATGGCTTTAGCCGGGACCGACAATAATTTGACGTGCCCTCCAAAGAACGGAATTGCTCTGTTGATAATGCCACTAGTGATCACCCATCCTATGTTGCTTCACGTCTTTAAAGATCTATCAAGAATGTCTTAGTCGAAACGCGATCAGTATTTGTTGGTGAAATTCAAATGGTAACTTAGATCTCGGTTAAAACACGTAAAAATTATTTTTTGGATTGATAGCGTTCAATTTCAACGATGAAATTCAGCCTATGTTCGGCCTAAATAATGTCTTTCAGCAGCACAGAATGCGACATTCAGTTATATAGGACATCGAGTTCGAGACTGCTGAGAATTCTAGAAAGCATTTCTCCTCCAATAGATCTGAGGCAAAGCCGGTTAGCTGAAATATATCAATGCGGAGAAACAATAGCGGTAGAAGGATTACATCATAGCATACTCCGCTCCCGATAAATTCAATACGAGGGTATTTGTTTGGTGGTGTTCCGTATTTGCGGTCAAAAATGTTGCGTGTAGCGTAGGTTTTGTTGAACGCAAAAAATCTATAACATGCAGATAGAGGTAGTCAATATGAAAGCTTCCTTATAATTTTCCAAGACTTGCATACGCCAGCTTCGTCCCACCAGCCAGCCCGGAATGCATCGAGATCGTCACGCCAGCGTCTTCGAGGCCTTCCTCGGCGTCGCCGCCCATCGTCAGGCACCCACTGTGTCACCATCTTAGCCCATCTATCGGGATGCAGTCGGCTCACGTGGCCCGCTCAATCCCAATTTAGCCTGGCAGATTTATCCCCTATATCGATTCCAGTTGCTGAACGCTGCGTGGTGTTACGGACTCTGTCAGTCCTTTTGACTCCAAGTAGGAGTAGTTATAACGCCCAAAAATTTGGAGAAAATTGTATTACGCTAAAAATGGCGTATTCTTTAATAGCCTACGAAATCCTACACCGCCGTCAACTACGTGGCGCGTAAACTGAGATATTTTTTTTTCTTCGCCTACCAAACCTTTTCTCGCTGCATATCCGATCTGCACGCCTTTCCTCCCGTCTGCACTGAAATCGTTATTTTAGACGAAATCGATATTTGTGATGACCGCTGTAGAATATTGTAAAGTTGTATTTGAAATGACCTTTCCGATATCGGGTTCATTCTGGTTATTTAAGTTTATAGCATAGCTTTTTTGATTATTTTATTCTATGGCTTGCAATTTACTGACCTAATTTCGTTTAGTGGCCAACGGCCTTGTTATGCCATCTGAATATGATCAGTCAGCAACATAAGTCGATTAACAGTCTTATTTCTTACTAGCTGCGCTCCCGCGGTGTGACCCGCGGTCCCTCGGGATTTTTTCGGGATAAAAAGTAGCCTTTGTCCTTCCCTGGGATATAACCGTTAACTATGCCAAATTTCAGCTTAATCTGTTCAGCAGTTTGGGCGTGAAAGCGTAACAAACAGACAGACAGACAGATAGACAGACAGAGTTACTTTCACATTTATAATATAACGCCATTTGTTTTCGATTTCTAGGAAAAAAATAACGTTTCCTGGGAAATTAACATGGGCTGACGCTTATTCTTCAAATATTTGACAAAATATTGGTCGAAATGTTACAGATTTTGGAAATATTGAGATTTTTGAAACATCAAATTCTAAGCGACTTTTGTTGCTGACTGTACCTGTCATTAATCTAATTATATTTGTCTAAGAGTAAAAATACAAATGATACCTATGGATCAATGTAAGGTCTGAAATAAACAATTTTTATTTTTTTATTAATGACTTTCTGAAAATTACTAACACGCAAACTTACGTACAGACTCACACTCTTTTACAATAAATACCTAGATAATACCAGTAAAACAGGTTCACGACTGTATCCCCAAGGTGCGGTAGACATTCTCTCAGATCTTTTTGTTACTTATTCCAGATCCTTTGAATACCAGTGTACGTAATTATATTATTCGTACCAAAATCTCTGTAGAAGTATATTATTTAAACGTGGAGCGGAACATGACATGTGTATTTAATTCGAGCCAAATGAACGCCTTTTTTTATAATAATGACACAATTATACCGCGGGTCTCTATAATTACCAACGTGTGAGGGAAACAAGGGGTGGACACATATGGCAGGCGCGATAACAGGGTTCTGTTATAGTTTTCGAATAGGGAACCCTGTTTATAGGGTGTTCGGACTTAATAGGGGAATGTTGCTTAGTTATCATAGAATTACGATTTTTACTAATATTAGGTTAGTGTGTTTAAAATTTTAAATAAAAATTAATCATTTATTTAAGGCAACACAGAACATATTTTTTTTTTTATTTAACCTATACTGTCCCACTGCTGGGCAAAGGTCTCCCCGGGCGAGTCACGATTGTATCTTCACACAACGGTTGACATATCGAACATCTTTAAGGGAATGTCGTGTCGTGTACGTGAAAGATTGCAAGTCCACCGTTGCCTTGATTCTAGCTGGTCTCATATGTAAACATTTTACTGAAAGTAAATTAGGTAATATTTGAAGCTAACATTGAACACAAAAAAAGACATTTGCCAAGCAGTGGGAGAGAAGAACACGACATAACGAGATTCCAAACTAATAAAAAAGCTAAAGAGTAGAGAAATACAATGAAAATAATGCTCATTATTAATGCTGTAACTCGAGATAAGGTTCTGCAAAAGCTTTAGAAGTAACGAATGAAACAGAATAAAATGTACGAAATCGGCTTCTTTGATCTGCGACACGTTTGTGACTGGTATGAGAGCGATTACCACCGGACTCAACTTTGAATAAGAATACTAGACCGAACAAAATTTGGCCGGGTAAAACCGAGCTACGCCATCATTGAAACATTTTAATAGAATAATAAAGTGACTTTTATTGAACGTGTTGATGTGAATATTGGACAGGTTCAGCAATTTCCAGAAAACTGACAAACTCCGAATTGTATTAATTGAATGGTATACAATTTCTGGAATCATTAAATTTCATATCGTTTATGCAATAGTGGTAAGTATTTTTCAGAATGTAAATTTCTGGTGAAAATTCATATATCCAACTTCTGGTTCCAACTTTTGTTGGAATTCTTTAGAAAGTTTTTAAAAGAAATACATACTTAGACTGGGTACGTATTATTTAAGATATCTACGACCAAACGATAATCAATTTCATAAAATTTTGTTTTGCTTTAGAGAGTAGTATCTACTTATAGATACCAAGCCGGAATCTAATTGAAATCCCAGGAATAATAAAAAAAGTACAGTTTATACAAAAATAAAATACCTATAGCAGGAAAAGAGCATCTTTAGTGTCCTGTGGCAAAATTGTTTTAGCAAAATGACATGAGCGGGTCCAAGCGCACACGTAATTTGAACATTCCCTTTTTCCTGCGGTGAATTTTCAGATATATTTTTTAGTTTGCTAGACTGCGTCGGAATATGCTTTGGGGATTGGATTTTTGTATTCACATCCTAGTATTTTTTAATTTAGTTTAACATTTTTTACAGCAATAAAAGTTGATTTAACAGTATAAAGCTCTGTAGAGTCAAATTTAGTAAAAATGGTAACGTAATAATATTAGTCATAGCATTACCATAAATTGGCCAACATTAAGAATGAAAATGATCATCGTTCTCAGCCCGTGTCCGCCCACTACTGAGCATAGGCCAAATAGAAGTGATCACTGATTAAAAATAATTAATTTAAAAACGTTAATTTTTAAGGCTACAATATTGTCGCTGACCGTACAAAATAAAAAAAAATATGATTCATCTTTCAAACTAAGCTCTTAGAAACTTAAAAGTACCAGTTTCTATACCAAGAATCTGATCATTGACATGTAACTAGAACCGTTTGTAAACAACGTCGACCCAGAACCCAAATCATCCGTTACCTTTGTATACCTTTTGTCATAGAATATCCAATTATACTACTTATAGAATATACACTCCTCCCCGCACCAATTGACTCATTCGAATTCTTACATAAGTTCTTCACGTGTATAAAAATCACTGGGTCTGTGCAAGTAATAGGTACCACGGTCTTGTAGTGCCTGAGCGTGCGTCTTTGTGTTCATCTTTTGTCAAATTATTCTTGGAGCAAATCAATTTAACCATGAATTTTGACAAAAACGCAACATTTTAAAGGAAATGCAATGCTACCTGCTTACGTACCTGTTTGAATAACTTTGGACTCTAACCAGGGTTGTATAAATTTGATATTTGTTTGAAATATTTCTTTCATTTCTGGGAACCAGCCTTTTTTTCATTAAATACCTCAAAAGCTTCAAAAGGCACGTCTTACCTGTCCCTTTTCTTATAAATGTACGTAAAAGCCGTTTTCATATAGATAATGGTTTAAATTGTAGCCAACATTTCTGTTCTTAGAAATGGTGAAATGGGATTTTTAATGTTAAGAGTTTAAAGTTTTACTTGAAGACATTTTGTAAGACCAACCAAGCTGGATGCTTTTTGGAAGTGGTCTAATAATTACTAAATGTTCTTGTGTAATTGCGAACTTCTTCGAAATGCAGACTTGTGCCATGTTACATATGGCACAAGCTCGAATTTTGGGGCGTACCCCTTAGACAACTTCAAAGGATCATATAGACTCCCTATAAATCTGGTGTCGCTGGTTTTTGTATTTGCTAGATTAAAAGCTTTTGTCATAGAACTTCAAATGCACCTCACGTTATGCCGCTTGCCATGAGAACCACTCTGCTTTGTTCTATCCCTAATCATGCCTGTCTTTGCACCTACAGCTCGCATCAATCTGAATTCTTAGCATCAGTTTCAGAGACTATAAATATATGACAATTTAAGATTTGGTAACTAAGTTCGTATTGTTTCTTGGTGGCCAGCCAACTTTGGTGACGGATTTTTAAATGAACCCCAAAAATTGTACTCATGCGAAACTTGAACCCATGACCTCGCCGATCCGCGGCAACACTCTGAGCAGCCACTGAACCAACTAAGCTTGATGAACTAGCTATCAAGCTAGGAGGCGTTCAGGTTAAAATATCTGCAACTAGAGTTAGTTATAGCTCAGTATGGAAAACAAATGGTATTTGCACAGAATCAAAATACCAGCCGACATGTGCAACCATACAAGCCGCCAAATCCGCTATGTGCATACAATTGTCCAAAAAAACTTTTTTGCATCGCCACAATTTGAAATTAGTGTATATCATAACGATTTTGTCAACTCAATTTCTAGAAGGAATTTACACATGATTGTTTTAGCAGTCGACGTAGAATTGAAAAATGGTCCCAACTAGAAAAAAAAAACAACACATAACGATTTCGGCAAGCGCACCGGACGCAGTATTGTTACACACACACGTGTAAAATTACATAATTATAATTATGGTGTTGGTGAAGTAGGTGATTAATAGTAGTTTGGTGTTACGATAGCGACAGAAAGTAGTGCCTAGACCTGGAAGCTGCGGACAGCTCGCTGGCCGGCCTGTAAGTCCTTGTCACCGGCACGAAATAGACGCTCCTTGTGAAAGCTTTTACGCAGATTTACGGGCGAGGCTATAGCTGCCGAGTACCATGAAATGGTTCTTCGCTAGAATTAAGTGAAGTATGAGATATGCCACGAAACTCTATTCAACTATGCGAAAAAATATCATAATTTCTAGATATTATTGAACAAAAAAAACTTGCAACTTCGGATTGAGTCCACGGTAGATTTCATTAGACCAAAGTATTTGATGCTCCTGAAGATTTCCTACTAAGAATTAATGTTTCAACTAGTATCAACTATGTTTGATCCTCAATCATCATGAAACTTGGCAGCGACTGCTAGTTTAGAATAGAAACTAATTTGGCGCGAGCGGGGCTGGTACTCAAAATTCAATTTACTAAGATACCCATGAATCATTTTATAACTCATTTTAATATACTTATTCTACGCTAAAAATGATATTCGTATATTTTTAAGATCATAAAAAATCCACTATATAATACATTTATTTAGGACCCTCAATTTTGCCGAAATTTTATAAAAACAACTTGTTTGCATATTTTGCTAAATTCAAAATAACCTAGGGGTATAATCATAATTCTAAAAATGAAAATTGGTCGAAGATTTAAACAGAAAATCTTTACTAATGAGACCAATTTGCTGCGCTGAACTAAAAAAATTTTCTACTAGGTATATTTTCTCCAGGTACGAATTAAAGCCCTGGGCAGCAGTGAGTAATACAATTATAGATGGCGTAAAAATCCCTATAATAACAAATCGAACTTTAACGTTCCTATCATGCCAACAAGTTGACAAACTTAATAAACCATTAATTAACGTTCCTTCCCAAAGCCTGTTTCAACATTAACAGAATTTTAATCAACTTTACCGAACAAGTTTTACAAGTTAACTTGTAAAACTTAAGCTTAATTTGACGAGAGGTCCATTAGGATGTAGTACTGCGTTCACATTGCAAGATAATTAGAACCACTTTTATATAGGGTCTTTCATTTTAAAATACACAAACTGACAGGGCCTCATTTTTGGGGTGTAAAATGTGTAAATAGACGTTTGACAGTATCAATTTAATTCCTAAGCATGGGCTTAGGAATTAAATTGATACTTTAATTGATAAAACTTAAATGGTTAAGTTTTCACTTCAAAATTTATAATTTATTGATTTTTAGAATTTGTTGCATAATGATTTTCAAGGAGCAGCGCAGCTAGATCACGAATGGGCTAAGTTATACAAGAAGCAACAATCAATTGAAAGGATAGTTTTATCGATTTTCTCGGGATTTTCATAACAAAACAAAAAAAAACATTACATAAATATTTTTTAATTTATTTTTCAAACCCAATTCCTGAATTAAGTTAGTATAAAATAAAAGACCCTATATAGTTTATCCTATCCTATACTTTGTATTCAACCAGGCCTTCTTTTTAAAAAGGTCTTGTTTTTCTAGATGATTAACAGCTTCCCCAATATAATTATGTATACCTTACACCGGTATTCACAAACATTACTATAAGGTCTCACAGTGCGCGCGGACGCACAGGGTCCCAAAAACGTACTGATTTTGGGACCCTGTGCGTCCGCGCGCTATGTGTTATGTCAAAGTAATGTTTATGAATACCGGTGTTAGACTCAACGGAACGTTATACCACTTAGGCAATGGTAAGTAAAATATCATTGCTCCAGGGATATTGAGATGGCTTGTCCTGCCCAGCATCTACGAGTATATCATTCTTGGAGCAAATTGCGATTATCCTCACGATATTTTCCTTTGCTCACCTCATATCAATACGCATAAGTACACACAATTCGACGGGCACTTACCGATTTTGAATCCAAAAACGTGGCGAACGAATTAAAATAGCCCACTAGGGTGTGAACGCAGCTTTACCAGTTTTCACTTAAGCCAATTAAGTAAATATGGAACATGATTAATGAATGAGATGTTTGAAGAGTTGTGGGTTTGGGTAGCGGAATATTTGGCGCGCTTTTCACGTAATTATTAAAACGTATAGCTCCAAAAAGGCCGTGGCGCATCTAATCTATGCAAAATAAACTAGTTGTTTTCCATGACTTTGTCCGCATTGAACGTTGTTAATCAAATCTTGTTACCCCGGCGGCGCCAGACCTAGCTTCAAATGTTTGAACACATATTTGAACACATGTGTGGCACGAGACTTTGACTACAAACTCACTTTTGACTTTTGACTTTTGAACACAGTATGTGTTCAAACATTTGTTCAAATATTTGTTCTTGCTTAGTAAGTCAGCGTAAGGGTGCAGTCAGCATTTCCACTAACGCCAACCTGTGCGGAGTGGTGTTTAGCAGCACATGCACCAATCACAAAGCTCAAGAAGAGGAATCAATATCTCGAAATCTCCGCTCGAGCATTGTGATTGGATTTCATGAGCCGCTAAGAGCCATTCCGCACTCCATCTCAGTGGAAACTCACCTTTAGCGTCCAACTACTGAACACTACTCTGCTAATAAATTCTTAAGTGCTGATTTTATTTAAGATTTGCTATACAACTCTGAAAGATATTGACGTCTGAACGAGGTTCTCAAAAAGTTAACTTCTCATTATTAAGTTAGTCTGTTTTGTACTTGGAAAAAAGTTAATTTTGCAAACGCTATATTTTTACGTTACGTCTATCATTTTGAGACATAAAACTGGGTATCTTGCAATTTTACTAGCAATTTCACCAGACAATTTCTCAAATTAAAGTAGGGCAATGAGTTTACTAACAGGGGAAAGATGTCACTATAGAAATATATTCTGTCATTTTCGTGTCAATTACTTATATTATTTTTTCCCTTTTGGCCTTATGGTTCCAACGGAAAATACGCTTTGTGGTATCATTAGTTAGTACCAACCCACTTTCATAACAACAAATCAATGATTTTCTATTTTAGTTCTAGTAATATAGAATCTTTTAGGTTTCTTATTATTTTAACGAAGGCCTTACTAATGATCGTATCTTTTTTGAAATAAAATGAACTATAATATTTTTTTATTATAATTTACTGAGTCTCGGTAAGATTACCGTAGGTAATAGGTAATCTTACCGGGACTCAGTAAATTATAATAAAAATATATATTATAGTTCATGTGATCAGGGTAGTATGGGTAGGTACTAGGTATAGACCTACCCATACTACCCTGATCATAAATTACTTTTAATGTCTATAAACAGATTTTGAAAATCATGTGACTTGATTGAGCTAATGTTTAAGTTCTTAGCATGATCTACTAAAGTTTTTAATAGCTTTAAAGATGAGTTTCATTTTAAAGCACCAACTTTTTACTACTTCTAACTTAACTTTGATAAAGATCTATCGTCCACTCTTCTCGTTATTTAATCCAATTGTGTCAGCCCGCCAATCGGCTGCTTCTTAAAGTAAAAGAACATTAATTGAAAAGGAAATAACTTCAGAGAATTTATAAGCAAAAAGGACATCGTTGAATCTGCGTCTCCATTAAAAAGTAATAAAACGACTTTTAGTTTACTCTCTTGGGAAATGGAAAACAAGCCGCTTAAGTAAGGGGTAGTTTAACTTGAACTTAGAAAAATATCTGTTTGGTACGCTTGGGTTCTATACTTCTGGTGAAAAAACACTCTTTATAAATGTTTGTAACTTACTACTAAGTATAGATATACGTTCTAGTATCGCTGGGACAAACATGATTTTAGACTGACTTAGTAAGTATAGGTATACATTTTAGTATCGATGGGAAACATTTCATGATTTTAGACTGACTTAGTTTATTTCTTGTTAGTTCGACGCAGTTGCATGCGCCATCTGCAAAGGGGCGTCGAAGAATCGGGAAAAAGAAAACTTTTATAAGTTGTATGTACGAGGTATAAAAAGTGCAGTATCAGTCGTGTCATTAAAAAATTTGTAGACTTACGCTTTACCAGCTTCTTCTTCTTATCGGGTCATCAGTTCTGTCGAACCAGTGTGGTGAAAGGATTTTATGTGCGCCTCAAAGAGTCTCCTTTCCTGCACTTGACACATGTTTTCGAACTTTGTAGGTTCTGTCGTAGAATGCTGCTTCATGGTTTCCTAACGATGTATTCCTTCACCGTTTGAGAGTCAGTACTCTCAAACGGTATACCAGTGTATAGTGCACATAATTTTTTCGGCAGAAAAACTCATTGGTGCACGACCGGGATTGAACCCACTAATAACTATAACCCACTTGATTTACCAACTTAAAACAGTCGATGCTAAATTTTATATGCCCTATCCCGTTCGTTTTTCTTTTTTTTTACTCATCCCTAACTGGTGTTTTTAGGTAAACAATTTAGCGAAATAAAGTTTACAAGTGTACTTTGACCTACATTTTAGGTACGAGACGTTTTATTACGGAAGCCAGGCCCATAAGATGCTTTTCTTACCAGTCTTGGCTGGTTTTTCATTATACTATTGAGTAAACAGGTTCACGACTGTATCTCTAAGGCTGAGGAGACTGAACAAATCACGCAAAACCCTTTGAAAATATTCAAGGCATGTCCAAATATTTTGCAGAAGCATTCCATACGTGACCTGTACGCGTCAGGCTATTTCTCACCAAACAAAATAAACTTGACAAAGGAGAAAGGAACCGAGTCCTTAGCCCGCATCCATTGCTCGGTTATAGCCACTCAATCCTGGCTAAGTACGTTTACGTGCAGCAGTATGTTTCACTCGTACAAATAGCTTCCATCAATAAACCTATCTGTGTGCCAAAACAGTGCAGCCTTAAGCGGCTTTAAGCTTCAGAGCACCTTAATTGCTCTTGTATTTCGAGAAATAAACTTTAATAACTTTATCATGAGAGTTAGTTACTGCAGTATTTCGTTGCTTGAAATTTTGGACCATTTTAAACAGGAATTTTAATTATATTTTTTTTTTTTCACAGAACGGCACGTAAGTATACTTCAACACAAAGTAATAATTTGTGACATACCTACACCATTTTCTACGTTTCCAATTTACTATCCCAAATTATTATAATACTGAAACAGTTTTTTCTCAATTAGGACTAATAAAAAACAAAGATGACAAAGGGAATGTCTTTCCCATGGAGAGGCTCCTAAGCTCTATTAAAACTAATTGCATCAAAGTTGAATAACTGCTTAAAAAAAGTTGTGCAGTAGGTTTGAAAGCGCATGAAACGAATACAAGTGATGCATAAATCCATTGAACTAATAACATAACGAGTCGAAAACTTATAACAACTCCAAAGTTTGCGAGCGTCTGTATTGCTGACTCCGAAATAAATATTAGTATGAACAAACTCAATACTCGTTGAAATCTAATTTGAAATGGCTACTTGAGTAAGATAAATAGAAAAATATTCTTAATGTATGGAGCATTGAGTAGGTAGGTTGGCTCTACATTTATGTTGCAAATGATAAAAAATCGGTCAATTTTAAAATCTTAGGCTTTACGATGCACGAAAGAAAAACGAAAATAGACTGGGTTCTCAATGTTAAATGCAGCATATTGCATAGTGAAGTCTCTAGAAATTAATGTTATTGATCTACTTTTTAACCGACTTAAAAAAAGGAGGAGTTTATATTTTCGGCTGTATGTATATTTTTGTTATTGTACAAAACATTGAACAATTAATATTGAAAACATTAAATAACCCGTTTTTAAGTGTTATACAAGTTATTGTACATTATTACAAATGTGAGGTAGATATTAGGAGAAAAGATAATTTATTTCATAAAAAAATACCCAGGAATTTAAATAATTCAATTACTAAGGGAAACTTGTGTCGCGGTAGTCCCGAATTTACTAACAAAATACAACTTTTAAATAAATATAAAATAACATTCTGGTCTATTTCTAATATACTTAAAAGTAAATAAAATATTCTCGAACATACAAAATAACCTAAAAGTCGGGGCGCTTTTTTCGTGGTTCCTTAGACCGTCGTTGGTAGACGATTCCCACTGTCCAGAAGTCAGGAACAATAGCAACGTTTTATATCAGGTAACATTGGTTGTTTATGAATACTCAAAGGAAAACAAACAAGCTCAACACTTTGTTCATCTGTTCTGAAATATTAAAGAAACCTTGCAAGACCACTCAAGCAAATTAGGAAAATTGTATCTACAAAGTTGTACAAATTACCCACCTCCTGTGCCCACCTCCAATTATCTAAGCGAGTTAATGGACATAGCGCACCTGACTCAGTAAACTCAAGTTTACAACTCATCCATCAAAACAATCTCATTATTAAAGATACAAAGCGGAAATATAAAGTATAAACAGTCGAATAATGGAAGTCGACTTTACGCCGTGGTAATAAGGACTTTATGGTCGTAATTTTTATGGGTCCTGAGCCTGTCGTAAGAATCCTCATCAGGTGAATACAATATCGTGAAAGTCGGTTTTACGTCTTTTTGCACTGGAGGTGGGACAAAGGTGACGAGCACAATGGTAGCCTCGTAATCTTTGTTTGGGTTTATTTTGAGTTTGTTCTCCCAGGTGGCAGTGGATGAGCACCAGTTTTAGGAGTTCCGTCCCAAAGAGTGCCAACGGGACCTCATTAATAAGAGACTGAGATCCTGTGAGAGACAGGGCTTTAATTTTTACTGTTTATTGTACAAACTGGTGCTCAACGAGCCTTTAAACTCTTTTAAATCAGTTGCACTCCATTTAATTCACCCATTAAACTGGATTTCATTGTTTAAATGATTTGAATAATCTCAAGCAAACACTTTAAGCAGACTTTATGTATCCTTGTTTTTCTTTGTTAAAGAAGGTAAGGTATATTTTTTATTGACGAAGCGAAACGAAAATCATCATCTTCCTGCCCTTTTCCCACATTATGTGGGGTCGGCACAACATGTGTTCTTCTTCCATTCTCCTCTATCAGCCGTCATCTCAACACTCACTCCTTTCTTACTCATGTCATCCTTCACACAATCCATCCATCTTTTCTTTGGCCTACCTCTACTCGTACACCTTCCTCTCTTCTCATTACATGCCCATACCATGCTAGCCTGTTGCTCCTTATCTTTTCATTCACGAAGCGAAACGAAAATACAGTAAAAATTTCGAAGAAGAACTTTTTTCGTATGATAAAAAAAATGGCAAAAAATAATAATTATATAAAAATACACCTATTGAATTTAGTGAACGCTAATAAAATATTATATTTACTTAGACAAAAACTTGAAGGAGAATATGAAGCGAAGATCTCATTTGCAAGGATAAACCGGATAAGTGAAATATAAGGCCGTAGAGACAGAACATTTGCATTTTCAAAGTATGCTGACCGACATGTTGTGTCCGTAATAAGCCTATGCATGAATTTTGGGTGTTATAAAAGAAAAGTAAAATCATAAGTAGTTTATCAGTCATGTGGTACCCATTAATACAAATTCTGCTTACTTTGGGGCCAGATGATTCGTTGTGAGATGTCCAGCATTATTTACTTAAATTATTTGATTCATTCAAAGTCTTGATTTTGCAGTTCTTACAGGGATCACAATTTCAGTATCTCATTTACTATTAACAGCAGTATTTTAAACTAAATGAGTATTCAATTACTAGAAAAGCTTCTCCAAAAGATCTGAGGTGCTATACAGTCGTGGTTTTTTTGGAACGAAGTCACATTTCGGACGGTAGCCAGAATGGTGGCTAGAAGAAAAAAGCGTTCGATTTTACCGTCACGACACAAACAGGTCAAAACGTCACAGAGTGAAGTGCGCAGCCGCAAAACAGCCCATAGATTGTTACATTCTTAGTGCGGAAGAGCGTTTCTAGGATTTTAATATAATTTAATTGACAAATGTCAAAGTTGAATCTTCGTTCCAACCGAGTGTTCCACGACACTCACGTACTTTTTTTTTTAAAAGCGACGTCATAGAACTGTCGCCGTATTTGAAGAGACAGTTTAAGTAACAGCATCAGAGTTTGCTTGCCCAAGATTATCTTGTGTTTCAGCGAAGTGGAGGCTAATCTCCTAATCCTTTCCGGGAAGAGTACCTGTTTTACCTGTGAATTTTTTGTGTGAGGAATTTATTGTTTTTGTGTCGGACTCCTTTGTGGCGTGCTCGCGTTTTTTATTCAAAGACTTTGTGGGGAGCTTTTATGCAAAATAATTGTGCATTTTATGTGGTGTTAAGGAAGTTGGGTGTTGGTTTGTCACAACGGCTTTATTAAAAAAATGTGAGATTATTTTAGAATTACAGAGATATTTAAATGAAAATGTATAGATTTTGTAAGACATACCTAGAACAATGTCAAAAAAAAAATATTTTATATGTACCTACAGTCAACAAAGAGCCAAACCTGCCAAACAATATTACAAAAAAAATAAGAATTAGGTACAATAACTGATAAGAACTTACTTTTATCTAGTAAACTTTGAAGATTGTCACTTCCAAGCGATAAGTAACGGAAGAATCTAATAAATACCATACGCTTACAAAGGATGCCGTCAATTCTAGCTGAAGCCATCAGTACGAGGCATAAGCTAGCTGCGAATTGAAACATGAACTTTATGATTCATATTTTCTGATGTTTTATTTTATTTACCGAGCTTTGAGCCCGCCTGAAGACAATCGACATATTCTTTAAAACAATAGTGACACAATCCAAAAAAGCTAAGTTTTGGGAAATCGCAAAAGAATGTTGAGAATTAGTATGCCTTCGTATTATTTAACTGATTATTTTCTTCTTGCTAATGTTTAAGTCAAAGTCTTTATTGCATCATGGAGAATAAACATAAGGCTGATACTAACCATAAAAAAATCATTGTTTTGATGAAGGAAAACAAAAAAAAATAATGTGTAAAAAGAAGGTGTAAAACTACTCTTTCGAATATTGCAATAAATAGTGGTCTATTATGAGTTACGTCAAAATTTTAACGGTGATGTACGCTATTCATCTCAGTGACATATTTTTGTGGTCGTGTTTTAAAAACAAATTCAATTACCGCTACATTCTAAAAGGTGCGGCATTTTATGATAAAAATAGCCTATTATTTTATCCGCCTCACACTTACTCCTCCGAGAACTAATAAACGAGTGACACTAATTGGTGCCCAGCTTCCTCTCTTTGCAACCACTCACAGTGAAAATTCTTTAAAAAATCTCTTCAAATACCGCCTCGTATTTTTTCGGTCATTATTAAAAACGACAGAATAATAAATATATAGGTCTAGCTTTAGGTATTTTTGAAGGAAATTTGTAATGAGACCAATTTTGAGGCAGCGTTGCTTCAATGAAGGTAATTGACATTTTTTCCAAGGGCTTTAGAGTAATTTTGCCCAGGTTGGATCTAAACAGGCGTTGTAATGGCTACTCTGGCTTTTATGTAACAATATTGGCGCTGTGATAAATGATGGCAGATTCAGCGAATTTAAATTACTGGGGTCTTGTAGCTCTTGAGTTTTTTGGCGAAAAACATGGCTAGGAGGCTGTGTTTTATAGGCTCGAGTTTGTTATCATTCTTTACGGTTTGGTGAGCACTGGAGGTCTAGTGGTAGTGACCCCGCCTTCCGATTGTAAGGTCGTGGGTTCCATCCCGGTCGTGCACCAATAAGTTTTTCTGCCGAAAAAATTATGCACACTATGCCAGTACTCTCAAACGGTGAAGGAAAACATCGATAGGAAACCGGCATGTCGTAGAACCTACAAAGTTCGAAAACATGTGTCAAGTGCACGAAAGGAGCCTCATAGAGGCGCACATAAAATCCTTTCACACACTGGTTCGAAAGAACTGGTGACATGACAAGAAGAAGACGGTTTGGTTTGCGAAGGAACAGAATTAGAAAAACATAACATTAAATTCCTGCAAGTTATCTACCTTGCATGAAACAATCTAGATTCTGATCCAGTCATGTCACCAGTGTTAAACTATTTTAAAGAATGAAAATTGGTCTATTGTTTCGACATAAGCAGCTGGATGGACAAGCGAGTCAAAGGCACTTTCAAAAAAGCATTGGCCAGCCTTCATTTTGCAAAAGTTAGCATTCTATGGAGGGTTGCAATTGCTAGCTTTTATTTGATAAAATGGATCTTTATGAACAGGATACATCTTGAATTCCCTTTAGATCTGAGAAAATGTCTACCGCGCTTTTGGTGATACAATTTGTGAACTTTTTTTTAGGATTCCGTACCCAAAGGGTAAAACGGGAACCTTATTACTAAGACTGTCTGTCCGTCTGTCACCAGGCTGTATCTCATGAACCGTGATAAAATTTTCACAGATTATGTATTTCTATTGCCGCGCAGAGTAGCACAGAGTAAAATAAATATATTATTCATACAACAAACTTGTTTTTTTTTTTGGCACCTAGTACATCTGGCACGCTATTGTCTAGATCACTACAAGTGTTGCTTTGATGAGTTCAAATGCCTAATGGAGATAGCATGTTGTTGATTCTGTTACAAAGATCCAATTAATCCTCATTCGGAATAATTCATGTAATTGTAGTTTGCGGATACCAATCAGACCTATTGATTTCGGAATACGTAATGAGTTATGGTATTAGATAGGATGTTATGAACCACCCGTGAATTAGTTTAGTGGGTTTGTTGAGTGTGATACTAATTGCCCTAATCATGAACAGTTGAAATAATTTAGCTTTTTAACCGACCTAAAAAAAAGGAGGATCTATGTAACTTGTATTTTCACCGATATCTTCGGCAATCAGGGACCAATTTTCAAACTTCTTCTTTTGTTTGAAAGTATACTCCCGAGGTGGTCGCATATATTTTTTTTTTTTCTGAGGTATTAATACTTTTCCCGCAAAACTCAAAAATCTTATCCTTGCTTGTAAATTTTCTACTTGAGTCCAAAAGTCAACCAAGTTGGTTTTCATTTTAGTTTTTAATACGTATGTAAATTTTTTCGATTATATGCTAGCCAAAATTAGAGGCATTCTTCTTATTTATATCCGAAGGTCGTGAGTTTGAATCCTAGCTGTGCAAGGATGCAATCATGGTTACTGATTAGTTTCGTTTTGATTTACAAGTTCTGGAATATGATATACTTATATTAACATAGTCCGTTCTGTCTGTTTAATTAAACGCCATTTACACGATACCATTCTGGCATACGATTCTTGCTTCTTGATTCTTGAGTTTGAGTAAGCAAGGGGCAAGAGTATGCCAGAATGGTATCGTGTATCGCGTTTTATGCAACGAAAGAAATATTTTATCGTATTTTTCTTTACCTAGTTCATCCATGTGTGTTTATGATATAAAACAGAATGAACTACGTTAATATAATATTCCCCAAGTTTTACCGAAAATAAACACGAAATGTTAGTTCATGCTACACAAAAATATGGATGGAACGTGGTATGTAAACACAGCTACGAAGTACATAATACTTTATGAAAAAAAATATTCGTTTGACGTAGAATATTGTACATAGGGATAAAATTCAATAGAATTACTTATTTATTGTAATATTTTTTATTTGTGTATTGAGCCATGTTGGCTTAGTAGAATGTACTCTCAACTTTCAATTCAAAAGTTGCGAGTTCGAAACCCAGAACGGATTTTGCCTTTTTTATTTATATTTGTAACACGCGCTTCAAACGATGAATGAAAACAACTTGAGGCAACCAGCAGCTCAGCCAACTCCATACATACATGTATGGACCATGTTTTCTTATACCTACTACTACTCATATTTTGCTGTTGTTTTTTTTTATACTTATCTTCAAGTATTTGTGGTCTAGTTTGCATAGAGGTCTAGCTTGATAAGATCGACGATCACACAACTTACATTTTTGCTCTGCTTATGTATTCTACTCAAAAATAAAAACTAAAGATAAGTTGGCTATTTTTAAAGCACGCAAGCGTAATGGCGGATACCAGTATTAAAAGGTTTCTCGTTTTATTATTCATAGCAATTTATAAAGAAGACAAACAAGTTCCATGCTCCAATTATAAGAAGCTGTATTTTTGCAAGGACTTACAGATCAGTGATTACAACCAGCCAAGCGAGGGCGATATTTTTTACTACATAATTGAATATTTTATACTTGTGTTAAGTAAGTTATAAAGGGAATTTCCAGTTGTAAATATTATAATAGAACAGTAGGTCATTTTAAGAACCTCCAAAAAATGTTTTTTTCAAAAAAAGGTATTTTTCAATTTAATATAACATTTACCAGCGGTTTGCTTCCATTAATATGAATTTTGTCAATAGTCAAGTCAAAGTTATCCTTTATTGTCCTTTTTGTATCCTTGACAACTTGAAAACAAACACAATTTGGATTTTACAAATATTATAGAAGAGAAAATGAGTGACGATTATTGAGTAAAGGCCTAAAGTTTCACTTGTGTTTATAAGTAAACCAATATATAACTATAAATCAATAATTTTTGAGTAATGGGTACTTATTTATAATATTTTCCTGTCGTTGATTATATCATCAAATCACGAAAGTTTTAAAGTTAAATTATAATCCATATTAAAATTAGGTGTAAGTATTCATACACCTCACTTTAAAAACACACATTTAAATTTTACTAAGGAACGACTCGAGTAGAGTCTGGCAATGAAAGTAGACCCTGAAAAAGAGGCGGCAAATTCAAAAATATAAGCGTGACAACCCATTAATTAATAACTCTAAATAATTATTATATTTGGTACTAGAAAATAATAACCAAGTATCAAGTTGTGTTCTTCCAAATGTCCTTATGGGGTTACACGCTTATATTTTTGAATTTGCCGCCTCTTTTTCAGGGTCTACTTTCATTTGCCAGACTCTAGGTATGTACCTAGTATTAAAGTATATTTCTCGAATGCAAATCAAAATCAACTTCAAAATTATTTAATCATTGGTCAAATCTGTCATTCGACCAATGAGAACCAAGTAATCCAAGTTTAATCATTTTTGTCAATTTAAAATACGTTCGAGAAACCGGCTGTAAGACTCTCATTTGGTTTCATATAAAACTCACAAAAAGCTACTATATTGATTGATGTTTGATAAATGTGATATCCATCAATCAAAAAGAGCCCACGTTTTAGTCCTACCGTTTATCAATCATTTTTGTAAGCAAACTCGATCGTCCATTCGCAGAGACAAGAATAAATTAGTCAGATACCTGTCCTAATATATATTTGTATATTTAGAAATGAAAAATTAATGGAGACAAAAAAAGTATATTTTTTTTGTTACATGTTTTATCTGCAATCAGTTTTCTAACTATGAGCAAATTTGCGGGTGTAATGTCAGGCAGAGTTCACTCCAGTCGGCACTCTTCATTGATTTAGTCACACATTTAGCTGCATGACATCTTTCCTTTTAAATCGTCTCCTATAAGTAGGTTTTGTGAGTTGCTGTGCTAGTTGATTAGGATGGCTTTCCAGTCTTCCCTGATATGTTTGAGCAGTGGTTTTTAAAAGTTAAATTAAAAATAAGGTTTTTTTTTTTGTTTCACTTGTACAATACAAAATAGTAAAACTTAGTACTTTATTTACAGAAACTAAGCTACTGTATATTTACATATATTTACAAAATACAACAGGATTAGTCAAGCTATCTAAGAATCGTTAGAAAGCTCGTTTCGTTAGATAGCTCAACAGATCCAGGTCACTGTCAGTCGGAAGCGTGCCCAAAACACTGGCGGTATTACCACGCTGGATGGCAATACTGATCCTTTGAGCCAAAAATGTGCCAGCTCTCGGATCAAGCGTCGACCAGAAACCCTGAAAGAATTTTGAAAACCCGAAGGGCTCCAGAACCCCACGGACCTAGGGTCTCAACTCCAAATGGTTTAAATATAAACCTATCCAGATTTGCTTACCATGGCCACCTCTCTCATCACTACGGTAAAATAGATTTAATGACACTTTGAGGTGAACCAAATGTATTGTTTACACTAGGATACAAGCTCTTTCGTATTTTATTAGACAAATGTTGGCGATCCATTTTAAAAAAGCTGCTAAGGCAAAGACTGACTGGACCCAAAAAGGATGCATAAAATTCCTTTGTCTGCATATTATTATGCTCTCTTGCATGTATGACGGTATTGTTGACTAATGAAATAGATAGTGTATCAATTTAAACCAATTGAACGGTTTTTATCACAATGGTATCCATTATACTATTCTATACAATTACTAGAAACTTCATTTATAATGAGCAATCTCTGGAACTAGGTATCAAACCGATTCTTAAAATTGTTTCAATAATAGGAGCTACTGCATCTCTTCGTGCTATAAACTATTTATCCATGTGCCATGAGAGTAAATAAAGCCGCGGGCAGCAACTAGTATGTTTGATATTATAGTTCATACGGTATGAATATTTGATTTTAAGTGCGGGGCACACTCAATCAAAAGAAGAGGAATGAAAGTTTTCAGCTGAATAGTGAGTACCTAGTTGGCAGTAGTTGCGGTGGGTACGTATTTACCAACCGCATTCGTTGAATACTGATGAACGCTATACAGACTCCAAGATACTGAGGTTTATTTACGTATTCAGAAAGTACTTGTAGTTCTCTCTTCAATCACGATAAGATACAGTCGGAACGAATTTCGAATTATTTTTATGCACTGAAATATTTGTTATGACTACGAGTATAATACGCACTGCGTTAATAAAAAAAAATACAACCGACTACAAAACAAAATAAATAAGTACATAGAATATTTATGTGACTAGTCATAAAAAAAATGCAGATAAGGTTAAGTTTAAGATTTTCAACACTTATTTACTTAAAAAAATAAAAATAATAGCAATTTCAATGTGAAGTCAAATAACTACACGTTTTCAGACAAAATGACATATTTTAACGTTAAATTTTCTAAGCAATTAAAACCACATCACACAATTAAAAAAAAAATACTCACCCAAGTATCGTAGCACTTCACACACAACCACAAAGTTCGCGTCTAAAAAGTTCGTAGTATGAGAAAGTTGGGACACCGCCACACCGAGAATACAAGTATTTTGCACGCACGCGAAGTAGCAACTGTGGCTTGAAAGGGGAATGGGGCGGGGGCTACTGCAAGTAGTGGGGAGTCCGTTGCGCAGGGATGCTGTTTCTAGACGAAATAATTTAGTACAGGCTTTAAAGACAGCTTGATTGCTTATTAAGCTCGATGTACTTCAACTCCGGTATACGATGAAATACCTAGGTTATACATAGGTTAAAAATTTTGGAAAACAGTTGAAAATAATTAAAACTTGTAAATATTATTCATGAGTTTCAGTTTCCATCACCAAATTTTAGATAAAATGTAATTTCAAATGCGTATACGTTCATAAAAGCTAAAACTTTGAAGACTTTCATATTATTATATATCATACTAGCTGACCCGCGGCAAACGTTGTTTTTCCATTATATCGCTATTAAAAAATAAGGGTTGATCGTAGAAGGGTGAAAATTGAGGATTGTATGTATTTTTGTATGTTGTATCATAAAAAAATAGAAATTAAAAATTTTGTCTAAAAATAAAAAAATAAATTTAGGGGTGGACTACCCCTAACATTTAGGGGGATGAAAAATAGATGTTGGCCGATTCTCATAGATACCGGATAAGCACAAAAACAATTATCAAAATCGGTCGAGCCGTTTCGGAGGAGTATGGCAACGAAAACTGTGACACGAGAATTTGATATATTAGAAGATTATAAAAACATAATAATTTCTGTGCAGTTTGAAATAGAGCAGCAGCAGCAGCAGGTTCACGACTGTATCCCTAAGGTACGGTAGACATTCTCTCAGATCTTTTTTTTCAGATCCTTTTAATATTAATATTTTTAAATTGAAATAGAGCTAGGATATAAAGTTTATAAGTAAATATGTTTCACTAGCTGTGTTCTGCGGTATTCCTCAGAAATATTGCTCCTCTATAGCTTTGGATATAAAATTAAATAAGGGATGACTTTAGTCTCTCTGAGCAACATTTTTACTTAATTCATTAGTTTTTGCGTGTAATCATCCATTACATCTTCAGAATCTTTTCATATTTTTGATAGTATAAAATAGTACCTAGGTAGAGTCTTGCAAATGAAAGTAGACCCCTTATTTATTATTATATTATTATAATGGACATTTGGAAGAACACAACTTAATACTTGGTTATTATTTTCTAGTACCAAATATAATAATTATATTAAGTATATTATTTAGAGTTATTAAAAATTGGGTTGTCACGCTTATATTTTTGAATTTGCCGCCTCTTTTTCAGGGTCTACTTTCATTTGCCAGATAAAAATGTACTTATTTTGTTTCATTTTAAATATTTTTCGTTAACCGCGCGGCATTTGTAGAATGATTGATGTGGATCTGATAGGAATATAATAATATCGAAATAAAATTTGAGCTTTTGAGTAGGTCAGACATAGGTCAGGCTTTTTAAATAACCAAGAGAATTTAGGGGCTCCCAAATGTTTGAAAAATACGTTGGGATTATTGATGGTTTTTTTAATCGAAAGTGATTTCGCTCACAAATCTTGCTCACTCTCTTCAGTTTTTTTTTGTTAACAAAGAACGATCTTAAAAATATTCAATAGTTTTTTTCTAATTTTAATTCAGAATTTATTTTAAAGTAGTTATTCCATTGTATCTCTCCCTCCATACAATGTATGTATTAGTGATTAACATTTAGAGTGATTCAGACAAAATCGATTTCTACCAATTAGTCATTAGCACAAACATCTATTCAGAAGTCCGACTAAGCTGAGAGCTTGTGAATTGCCGCAACTCAATTTGCTGACCAATGAAAATCCACTAGACCACAGCTAAAACTCAGAATGAAAATCTGTCTAGGTTCTTAGAAAAATGTTACCGTTTTTTGTTATTTAATACATGATCATTTTTAGATTATTCTCAGCCAAACTTTACATTTATTAATTAGTCAAAATTATAGAAATATAAATATTTTATTTAATAATAGTAATAATAGTGCTCTTTTCCACTCTGATCCACTAATCATAACCATCAATGGTTTTGTTTCCACTTTGAGTTCTACTAAGGTTCTGGTGACTAACAGCATTTATCATAAGTCCTAGAAACATAGAGGGTACATTATTTTTATGTTATAAGGTTGTATTATGAAAGACATTTGGGGAATTCTACACCTTGCTGGTACAGCGTGAGCAAAGCAGCAGGCGTGCCACTAGTATTTGGAGTAAACGAAAAGTGAAAAAGGCAAGATAATTGGCACATGACTGGCTACAAACTGACAATCGGAATAAGGAGTCGCTTCATTTATCTAGCTCAAAATCTAGCCAGACCATACGACGTGCTCTCTAGATGTTATACTGCGGTCTCGACTATTCAAGAATCCGAAGTGAACTTGAATATGTCCAAGTGAACGTGGAATAATAATTAAAGTTAATTTACTGAAGCTCTCTACGAATAGGCACTGGCCAATAATTGGAAAAAAAACTAGTTTTCATTAACAAATGAATCGTCGCGGCAAACTGATAATTTTTTCCCGCAATAGCAAACCATTTTTCACAACTCGTTTTCACTGTTTAAAATTAGTTTTTATTGTTATTTTATTCACAAGTGTGTTGAAAAACGTCGTATGATACACGTGTGTATTGATGATTACCTTCCTCGGTTATATTAAAACCCTCGCCGATGGCTCGGGTCTCAATTTGCCTCGGCGGTAATCACCAATATTAGGTACACACTAGTACCATAATGTACTAAGTACATATTATCCACTAAAAAGGCTAACTAACTTCAAAAGTATAACAAAGCTTTTGCCAAGATTTAAAAAGCTTCTACATACGACTCTCCTTTGTGACTTGGATTATGAACTCATAATATCTTTGCTAGCATCGTTATTAAGACCTTTATACTAGGGTCACGGGTTCAACTCCCGCATGTGACGATTAAAAGTTTAAACTTTCGTCGCGTCAATTAAAAGTAATAAAAGATGACTCAAAAAGCTGAATAAAAAAGTCGGCATAGATGACATAGTCTAATTATTTCAATTAGAAGCAAAACGATTTTGGTTGGATGGCAACGGGTAGGGGCAAAACATGGAAACGAGGTGAGAGTGATGTGGAGCTATGATATTATGAACATTATCCTGAACTAATGCATGATGAATTTTAATGTTTGCTGTTACTTATAGTTGGCACGCAGAAATATTTTGAAGTTTATGATCTTAAAAACTAATAACACGTTTTTTAACTATGTTTTACATTTATTTCGTACCAAACTTGGCACAACTACTAAAGTATTCATATCTAGTGCACCATGAACTATTTATGCCGAAAAGTTATCAAAAACAAGGATTTTCAGCGTAAGCATTATCACAGACAATATACTATATATATCTTCTATATATAAAAATGAATCCCTATATCCCTTGGTCACACCATCACGCGTGAACGGCTGGACCGATTTCACTATTTTTTTTTGTTGTGTTTGTTATTGTCAGGAGAAGGTTCTTATGACAGAAAAAAAATAAAAAATTGCGCGGAAAAAATGAATCCCTATATCCCTTGGTCACGCCATCACGCGTGAACGGCTGTCGCGCGGGTCAGCTAGTTATATTATTATTAATTTTTTTTTAATTGTATTTAGGATAAAATTCTTGCACTTGCTTTGCATATCTGGTTGTGCTCGACGTTTTCAGTCGTAAATTGTTTGCATTTTTCAAAGAATAAAAGTAAATTGTATGCACAATGTCATTGGGGATCCCCGGGACAAACGTTTTTCGTAGGTATTCAAGTTTATTTGAAAAACGAAACAGGACCACGCCTGTAGTAAAATAGTCTCAGATAGGTATAAAAGTTCCTTTGGTAAATCGAAGTTTATGGAAGAAGTTAGCGAATACATATTATTATTCTTAAAACTTTTAAAAGCCGTGTTGGCCGAATGGGGTAGTACCTCAACTTTCAATCCGAAGGTTGTGGTTACTTACTTTACTTTAAAAAAAAACACGTGCAATGGTGAAGGAAAACATCGTGAGGAAACCAGTTGGTGTTCTTATAGGCGGCGATGGGCTTGCAACCTGTCACGTATGGTATACTAACTTCTGCAAGATGTGGGCATGTATCAAATATGTGTTTGGACATGCCTCTGACTACCCCCCTTAGACGTCTTCATAGGATCTGGAATAAGTAACATAAAATGATTTGAGAGAATGTCTACCGCACCTTGGGGATACAGTCGTGAACCTGTTTACGTTTTACTTTTATAGTTTACTTGTGATATTTTGTAGTAAACTTCGTTCATATTCGACTGGTTATATAGAAATTTTCATACGTGAGATGTTGTGACGAACGCAATGCATCCAACACGTGACCTCACAGCATTGCAGGTGTGCAGAGGTAGGTAGGTAAGTAGAACGGATATATCCAAAAATATGTTTTGACTAGCTCATCCCTGTGGCATTATATACAATATTATGTAAGTCTATGGTATAATATGGGCCATTGTCAATATTTTGTCAAAAGTTGCCTGAAATTAATAAATAGTTTAGCTATTTCAGCGTGAAGGAGTACCAAACGTATGTATTGTATATGTCCAAGTTTTTGCATGAGATTCCATATGTTCACATAGATTTTTGTATGGTCTTGTCTCAGTGTTTTCTATGTAAGTATTCTATGTTCACGTTGAGCCATACCTAGTTTATTTATTGCGGAATATTATAAGATACTTGTATATAATGATGAAAGTATAAGTATATTTACAAAAACTAAGCTACTACATATTTACATAATACAACAGGATCAGTCAAGCTATCTAAGGATCGTTAGAAACGATCTATATATCTATATACGATAGCTCAACTGATCCAGGTCACTGTCAGTCGGAAGCGTACCCAAAACACTGGAGGCATTACGAAGCTGGATGGCAATGCTGATCCTTTGAGCCAAAAATGTGCCAGCTCTTTGATCACGCGTCGCTTCGACCAGCCCTATAAGAATTTAAAAACTCGAAGGTTTCTAGAACCCCACGGACCTAGGGTCTCAACCGCAAATGGCTCAAATATAATAACCCTATCAAGATTTATATTTTTTCTCGTATATTATATCAATTTCATCCATTTCCCTGAATAATAGTCAAACCATGCTACGTTTATTTAATCAATTGAGTACTTTGATAAATTTCAATCAAAATAATGCAACTGTACACAATGATAAGTTCACCAATATTTAATTGAGTGGTCAGTGATTGTTTAACGTAACAATGTGGTATATGACAGGACAGTATGCGTTAATTTAATTGAAAATAACTGCCTTTATTTTCTCTCTGTAAAATCCTATTTTTCGATTAAAAACTGACAAAGAATTATGTGGATGATTGTGGCAAATAACTTTGCACTCAGGAAGTTTTAATCCTGCTACGTATAGTATAGAAAATCATTGTTTTACAGAAAGTGACCTAATCAATTTAGGATAGATGAAAAAAATGTAGACATTACCTAAATCTTACTATTTCGTTCAAAAAAGAAACATAATGAGATAGCTTGACTTTCTATTCCTAATACTACTTTTAACCATAGATTATGATGTGGATGAAAGTGAACCGAAATGCGATTCCCTGTAAAGTTAATCAAATAAATGCTTGTTTATACTGTTACAGCGCTGGAACAGTTTAATACGAGTACTGTTATGGGGCAGGTGCTGTGACTCATCATTTATGATGTGTGGGGAACAGTGTGAAATTACGCAGAAGAACAAGTCAAGTTTATTATAATATTGGAAGACAGTTCATCGCCATAGACTCACAATGCAAGCACAATGGAAACATAACTATTATTTTTTTGATTACTTTCTGAATGAACAACCATTTTGATTTTATTTTCGGATACAATTTTTAAAATTTTCAATCAAGACACTTTTAAAGTTATAAATTGCAATTTTAAAATAGTTTTTTTTTATATTTTGCAAGCTCAAATGGACTCAAACGGAAAAAAATCAGCTGGACGGAGATGATAACCAACATTTAAGTTATGCGTAAAGTCGACGAAGAGAGATCGCTATTGCAAGTTGTCGAGAACAGAAGGGTAAAGATGATCGGCCATCTTATACGACATGACAGTATCTATAGAAGGAAAAGTGGAAGGAAGAAGAGGAAGAGGAAGACCGAGGATAAGCTACATGAGCCAGGTGAAGAAGAAGGTAGCTGTCATATATCATGTATGTATAAATAGGTCAAAGAAGCAGCCCTGGAAAGATATACATGGAGAGGGATTCATGAGTTGTGCCGACAAGGAGTAAATCCTGAAATAAGAAGAAGAAGAGAAACGGACTAATCAAGGACATTTTATAAAGAAATAGTTCTGTTGATTTTAAACCTAATAACAATACTATATAATTTCCTGTAACAAATTTATTATTTGAAATGCATCTTCATATTTTTTTTTTCCGTTATACCTTTCAGAAGATGCAAATATCAATGAGTTGCAAAAGCTACGCTTTGCCAATGCATGTGTACGTAATAGTAACTTTAGAAGTTTACATACTACATATCTTTTGGACTATCATTAGGTACGCCCCGGGCAAATCAAAGGGCGACCGTGCGTTCATTATTATTACCATGAAACAATAGATATTATTTCAAATATAATTTGCTTTATCATACATCAACATTATTGTAATAGGTAATTCTAGTGATCATGAGTTTTTGTTTACGTCGACAATATAAATATTGTAATGTTTACTACTGATATACCTATATTGATAAAACGCTCGTTGGACCCGGTTTTTAAGGCTTGAACCATAAAATTTCGGTCACAATGGTCGGTTATAAGACTCTCAAATTGCAGGCCACTCAGTATCCTTAGTTTTTCTTAGTGCTTCTTATCGTCTCCACTACAGATGATCATGTTAGTTTGATACCTACTCCTATTATATCGTCTCACGTCCGCATTCAGCGAGGTGAATGGCTACTTTAATTCATTTCTTAGTAATTTTTTTCATTATAAATTCTTAATGTCAACGTCTCTGAGTACTGGCATAACCCTTATAAAATTCCTTGAATCTCGCTGGAACTCCATCATTCTTTCATCGTTCACTCAAGAGCGAAGCTTAAAAGTTAATGACCTAGAATATAAAGCATCTACTATTAGATCCTTTTCCAACAATGAAGTTTAATGCCTTAATAATGATCTTTTATCTAGAATTCTTAGTATTGAACGAGAAGAGCACTTCCAAGTGTATTATTGTGTAGAACAATGAAGATGTAATACCTGTCGAGCACTTGACCTGATCCTGGGCGTGGTTACATTGCGAGAGGGATTAACGACTTCACTCGACTTTACTTCTGTCTACCTCTTAACAACTATTGTGACTTTAATCTCTATCCTTGACCTGCCACTATCAACAAGGTGAGTGTACGTAAACCAATAAGGCTTCGCCCATTTGGGTGAAGTGCAAGGCAATATGAGAAATACGCTATTTGAAACACTTCTACAGATTACGGGCACACGAATCGCAAGTTCTCAAACACAGTATAAATGGGTCACTTACTTGATTTGAGCGCCTTCTCTCGCTGCGAAGCTTCTGCCGTCCGGCTAAGTGTCCACCACTGAACTTGGGGATATATTTCACATAGAAAATCACCATGAAATACAATATTTTAGTATCGAAAAAGAATCATTCCCGGCGAATCACACGCATGCGTTAGTACCAGTGAAAAAATTACGGTGGCGCTGCGGTACGCATCATCTTTCAGTGGCCCATTAGGAACATTTTTGAATGCGCCGCTGTGATTGGTGGTTACGATCGTGTGGCCGCGTCTATTCAAAATAATGGTTATGGATAGCAGTCTTTTAGCGATTTGGTTTACGAAATGTGTACAGTGAGCATCATGATGGTACTACGAGTAGGTCAGCACAGCGTGATTCATTTCTTCATTTTATTATTGTGCTCGTCATCTCTACTTGCTTTATCTACTCCTGTAGCATGCAATGTATGCTAATTATGATGGTGATGTAAATGGACTTCAAAACACTTTTAATTTGGTCCGTTCTTGTCTTTGTTGGCAATCAATTATACGCTCATCGACTCGTCTTCCCACTGGGATTGTACCACTATTACTCGTGGTCCTACTATCCCTGAAATCATGGGTTCGTGGTTCCACTGCTTAGTGGGACTACCAGTCATAGTTAAAATCGTAGGTTCGTGGCCCCACTGCATCAAGTTTATACGTAGAGTATAGCTACTTGACTACCTACAAACAATTTGCCGTCAATTATAGACTTTTAACATAGACAATCAGAACCTCAATTAATTGTTTGTTGTCTATCAACACAAATATCCTTATTTACACAGTGGGTCCATGATTTTTGTAATTTATATACCGAGGTATGTAAGTGCCAAACTTATCGTGCAAAGCGTAAACTCGCTCTCAATCTGACCGCACCCAAAACCTACCTGCTAATATATTCAACTCACTACCCTGGCATAAAAATATTGTTACTACTAAACTTAGCAGTAAGAACTACAATGAAAGTATTGTGCAGACAGTGGCATTGTCTGCTTCAAGAGCTTAAATTAAATCCTTGTTTCGTAGAAGTAGACAAAAACATGTTTTTGACTTGAAATACTTGTTATCTTCTTCTTCTTGTCGTGTCAAGTTCTTTCGAACAAGTGTGGTGAAAATATTTTTAGTGCTCCTCAAAGAGGCTCCTTTCGTGCACTTAACACTATGTTTTCGAACTTTTTAGGTTCTACGACATGCCGGTTTCTTCACGATGTTTTTCTTCACCGTTTGAGAGTACATACAAAATCTTTTTTGAACCCACGACCTTACGATCGGAAAGCTACTACCACTAGACCACCAGTGTTCTACTTGTTATAAATCTACTATAGTGCTTATCTTTCTGAAGAAATGTAAGTATTTTTCCATTTAGTATCTAAAATATTGTGTAGTAATCTCATATTCCTTTATTAATAGCTTAGCGCGTTTCATAATTGAACAACAAAACACTAAAAATAGATAATAATTAATAATGTTAGTATTTTTACTAAATAACTTCATCAAATTCACCACATCTCATTCACTGCTATTCCATCTACCGTCTTCATCTTCTGACTCATCATCATCATTATCTTTAGAGTTTTTAGTCCCACAGAGACGGTATGAGTAGGTAAGTAAGCTTAAAGTCCTAACTACCGGAATCTTACGGATTCCGTTTTTACAAAACCATTACTTAGTGCATGTATTTTCTACACAAATTGTTGTGTTCGAGTAGCGCTTGGAATTTTTAAAGCTCATTTTGGCTTTTACACTATTTGGGTGTCTCTCATGCTTTGCACAATACCTAATGTTACATAGCAACTCAACATTACATCGCTTTGAAAATTAAATATACATTGACGATGTGTAGGTACAGTAAATATTGAAACTTACTCATTGATAATTTGTTTTTTTAAACAAAAAGACAAAATTTTTATAAATTAATAAAAATTACATCAAAATCGGCCTTTCTTTTAGAGATGGCATCTACAAAACCATGGAGACATCACACCCATACAATTAAATTTGGCTATAAACCTGTTCTGTTCTCCTTTTTTTATTAACCTACATTGTATGAAAGTTTTGTCTTTAGCACAAGAAATGCATAAAGCCACCCAAAAACTTCGCTTCAAGTACCTGCATTGTCCTGCTTGGAATTTTTATGACCACATTCAAGTTGGGTGCCTCAAGTAAAAGTACTACGGCTAAGTTTGTTTTACGGCTGAGATACAACGTTACTTGAAACCCTGATTTGAAGTGGTTCGAAGTAATACAAATACTTATATAACAATAACGAAATAGTTTTCATTTATAACATTTCGTTATTGCTTTACAAAGAAAGGGTATGTAGGTACTCGTACAGTAACCAACAAAAGCACTGTTAAACAAAAGCTGGATATGAACTTTTTATTTATAAATAAAATAAATAATGCTAGACATTTCACACAGCATCATCTAGCCCCAAACTAAGCAAAGCTTGTACTATGGGAACCAGATAACTGATATAACTTGTATACTTTTTGTTTGTAAATACATACAATTATTATACATAGAAACACCCAGACACAAGATAAATAATTGCAGATCATACAAAAATTTATCCCGCGGCGGGGATCAAACCCGCAACCTTCTTCGTACCAAGCGGGCTTTCACCCACTGCGCCACAGAAGTCGTCAAGCCGACCTTGCTTAGAGTCGACTAAGGGTAGGAGAATGATGATGATTATTATTGCAATAGTCAGTTCAATAAAGTCAGTTCAAAAAATATTTATCTCAAATTATGGGGTCCGAAAGTATAAAACAACTTTAAATCCTTTATTCTCAAGGACACTAATCTTTTGATATTCGATTCATATTTTTATTAAACGTCCCCTAGCAGACCCCTAATAACATTGTCCAAACATTATCGACAATAAGACACCATGGGATATTTTTCATAATAATCTCCTTATGAATGGAATCATAAAAGCGTGACTCTTTTGTACCAGCAAATACATATTTTTTGAACCTTATTCCCTTATGATAAGGTCAATTTTGAGAGTGGGGTAGAAAAACATACAGAGCATTACCACATTACCATAATTCTGTAACGAAGGGCGAACGATTTTCTAATATTACACTCATACTGAGATTTTTTATAGATATTCTTTCATGGGAGTTATATTTCCCATTAACGGTAAGTTTTGCCCCGTTTTGGGGGCATATATTATTACTTTACCGTCTTAATGGGATATGCCAAAAGTTTTATAAGTTTTAGATTTAAGATAATTTCTTTTTAGCATCAAAAAAACCTCTATGTTTTTACTCTGGTTTATGACATCATCTATAGTTAGGCGACCCTTCTTCACTGAGCGTGCCTCTAACTACACCTTAAACCATCGGAGAGTGTTCTCATTATGAATCTTTGCCTTAAAACTTTTCAAAATTATTGAATATTTGAAATTATCTGAAAATTTCTAAACTGGGAGTCATGGTAAATATATGCGTGTTATATTATTACTTTCCTTCATGTCTAAAAAAAAAGAGTTTCTGCCAAAATAATTTATTTTTAAAAGTATAATATAGGGTCTTTCATTTTATACTAACTTAATTCAGGAATTGGGTTCAAAAAATGAAAAAATATTTATGTAATGATTTGTTTTTTGTTTCGTTATGAAAATCCCGAGAAAATCGATAAACACTATCCTTTCAATTGATAACTTATTAATTTTAATTGATACTTCTTGTATAACTTAGCCCATTCATGTAGCTGCGCTGTGATTGGTGGAACGTCTGTACTCCTGGAAAATCATTATGCAACAATTCAAAAAATCAATAAAAGATAAATTTTGAAGTGAAAACTTAAATGGGCTTAGGAATTAAATTGATACGGTCAAACGTCTATTCACAACCCAAAAATGAGGCCCTGTCAGTTTGTGTAGTTTAAAATAAAAGACCCTTGTATACTCAACACACATAGCTAGTATACTTACCTACAACTGATTCACAAATGCTTTTCCGTTTCCAACCAGTTCACAGTTCATCAATAAGTAATCATTTCAGCAACCCCTATAGTATGGACTGATCATTCATTATATATGAACTATGTATTATTAATTACTATCAAAGTACTCAGCTAGAGTGTATACCTGTAGCGTTTATTTTGTTTACAAAATAATTACTAACGGATGCAGCCTACGGCCATGACACAAGCTGGTACTTAATATTTGATACCACCACTGATTTTCTAATGAAATCAGAAGTTTTTATAAGCAATGTTTTTTGGTCGTGTGTCTTGAATTTTTTTGTTTTCGATTTATTCCGTCTTATTACAAGAAAATGAACCGAGCTTAGACTAAGACTAACTAAAATACAGTCCCTAGAAAAACATATTTAAATACTCGTAAATAGAACGCTTTATGTGGTAACAGTATTGTTTTGACATGACTGTCAACATGGGGTTCAACTAAGGTTTAATGTTTTTGTAATAAGCAACATTAGGTTCTACGACATGAGTTTTTCTGCCAAAGTGTATGTGCACTATTCCAGTAGGTATTCTCCAACGGGGCAGGTAAGCAACGTGAGGAAACCAGAATTTAGTAGGTGGCGAGTAGTTTGCAACCAGCTATCAGTGCTAACATCTACATAATGGTCATGTGCCAAGTCTGCATTTAGCCTCCGTCTACCCCTTTAGACGTCTTCAAATAAATAAAAATAAATAATAAATAATGCTGGATTTTTCACATACCGCATCATCTAGCCCCAAAGTAAGCAGAGCTTGTGTAATGGATACTAGAATAACTGATAAACTACTAATATAATACTAATAACTGATTTACTTTTTGTTTGTAAATACATAGAACATAAAAAAGTATATCAGTTATCTGGTTCCCATAGTACAAACTTTGCTTAGTTTGGGGCTAGATGATGCTGTGTGAAATGTCCAGCATTATTTATTTATTATTTTATACCAACCGAGGTTTTACAACTATCAAGTGCAGTTGCAACGCAAAATCAGCGACATAAATAATCCGGGCATCGGCAAACCCTAATACCCATAAATCGAAATATCGGATTGTTCAGCCGACCACTGTGATAACGCATAACTCCATGATGTATTAGCTGTTTGACGGCTGAGCTGGGGTTAGTGAGATTTTGATATCGACCCCGTCAGTGTGAGGTAAATGGACGAATACTCGTCCTAGCGTAAATAGAATCGGTTATTTTTTTTTATAATTATTATGCCGAAGGTAGGAACTCTATCATTCGATTAGCTGAGACGAGTTACAACTAGATCTACTTCTTGTCGTATTTCTAGTTCTTTGAGACCGATGTTGAAGTTTCAAACCATTTGATACTTTCAGAAACACATAGTTTCATGCACAATTTGTTGGTTTAATTCAATGATATTAATAAAACCGGTTGACTTTGCTCTCCCAAGAAAACTTAAGTAGTCAAATTTCTCCGTAAAACATTATAAAAAGGCATTAGGAACAGCTTCAAGCAGGGATATTATTACAACTGACAAAATTAAGTTTGAACAGTTCGAAATAACCTCTTTTATTAACGTTCTTCAAGCCATAAAGTCGGTTGAAAGCCCGATATCAGAAGCAATCAGCGTTACTTACAATAATAGCCCGAACAACCCTGAATCGAATCTCCCTTTACAATACTATCTTTACGATGTAATCTGAATCCGGCAGATTAATCTTTGTATTGACTATTGTCCTGTCACAGGTTATACAACAGTACAAGAGACGAATTCTGGTAATAAAACTGAGTTGGATCGCAAATGGATCACACTCGCAAACGAACCACAGTAAGTAGTAATTTCGTATGTGTATGTGGCACACTAGTGACGAGTTTTAGTCAGTGATACGTCACAGATCGTTGTTTTTCTGAGTTGAAAAAGTAAATCATATTTGAGTGCCCGAAGTCAGTTTGGCACAGTCACCCTTAGTTCTTGCTAAGTCACGGAAGTAACAAAACAGTAAAAAAAATAGCTAAATAACTGCCTACTTCAACCAATTATACAAATTAAGATAAGAATCGTTTTTTTTTGCAGAATTATTAACCGCTACGGTTGGTGTATTATCATCTTATTGACTGTATAGGTCACTACTTAGACTTTTTAATTTTAGTCGAGCTATCGGCACTAGGTTTAGATGCGTTTCAATTGCGATCCAACTCCTGTCGTTAAGAGTTGGCGCTCAGTAATACTGCAATTCACAGGCTTTTATACTAGCGTTGGGTGTCCATTTCCAACTGTCCACGTTTCTACAAAAAGTTGGCCCCAGTTTGGGCACTAAACTTGATCGTTTAATCTTGGATTTGAATCATATTATTATGGGTTTTAAGCATCCTACATACATACATGCTTTTTAGAAGTTTTGTTTAGAACTGTTTCTAATAAACAACACTGGTTGTATGTTTAAGGCTTTACTTAGAATCTTCTCACGATTAAGATTCATCCTCCGGTAGACATTATCTCAGTTTAAGGTAAAAGCAAGCATTAATCATATAAAATGTATCTAAACCTTTTCGATACCCTACAGCAAACTTATACCGTGAGTTCTTGGTTTTGACTGTTAGACAGCTCTTTATCAAATTCATCCTTATTAAGCAACACTCTCGCCGAAATCCTAAAATGACCTGCAAAAGAAGAAAACACGAAGTATTCAAAGTTCCTACTTGTAACACAGTTTTCGCTGATGGCTTTGCCTACGTTATAGCACCGTTCCTATATAACCGCATAAGTAAGAAAGTTCCTTTGTATGAGAGAGTAAGAGCCTGTATGCGACTAGGACGCGTGGGCAAGCCATGGGGCCTACGGTGTCCGCGTGGGCGCAACAAGCTTATTACTTTGTGTTGAGGTATACTTACGTGCCGTTCTGTGAAATAAATAAAACATTTAATCTAAACGGTGACATTTTGGAGAAGGGCCAGCTCAAAAGTACCCTAAACCGGCGAGCATGTATGAAGAATGTAATGAGAGTGAATGAGGCAAAATTTGTGTGTCAGGATCGTAGCAAGTGGAGATCCGTGGTCTCTGCCTACCCTTTCGGGAAAGAAGCGTGATTTTATGTATGTAGGTATGTATGTATGTAATCTAAACGGTGATTATTTTCTGACAAAAGTGAGTTAAAGTTGCGTAGGTATATAACCTAGTTTAGGGGTGGTTTAGGTTACAATCGATATTCATTCTAGATCATTCCAGAGGCCGAACAGTGACTGAAATACAAACAAGAGTGTTGGATGTTTGTGTTTAACAGATTTATTCTTGTATTGATTTTGGGACAGATGTGAAGGATTAGTTGAAATTAGTTTCTTATAATTTTTGTGGCTTGCCCTCGATCTGGTAATTTGATTTGGTTCAAATCATTATTTCTGGTTTGAAGGACAAAATAATAACCTACTATTTATTATGTCCGTATTAATTGCGTTCCTATTATAAATTATGTGAATTTTATTTGCAATTAAAAGTTACCTACAGCAAATAGCTTTTGCACAGTAAAACTAAATCGTTTTTGGTCAAACGAAGGTAAATTTCCAAAATTATGTAACCTATTATAACTATCAAGGGAATTATAGTTGTACCGATCAACAAAAACGTGTTAGAAATACCATTGTATCTCTGTACAGTTCACCCGTCGTCACAAAAACCTAATGAAAATAGCAGTCGGTATTAAAAACCCAAATTACAATAGACAGACTTAATGCTCATTCGGAGCGGATAAATCATTTTGATCGATGGGTGATGCGAAACTCCGTGATGTGTGAAACAGGGTGCATTGTTACAACGCCCTTAAGTAAGTGGTCTACGTCAGTGGCTGATGGCGATTTATTAGGCGACTGGTTTCATCATACGTATTCACTGGGCATGGGAAGCGTTGTAGTATAGATTGCTATGCTGCATCGTTCTATACGATCGCAAAAGTGGATAACCGCTAGTGGCATTATAAACAGCACTTCTGTGCTTCGAAGGGCACGTTAAATTGTCCGTCTCAGCTAAGTCGCTAAGCTATGACGGATGCCCTAGGGCGGAATAAAAACTCAATCATTAGAGTTGGCCCACTAAATCATACGAACTTACTGCTGGGAAAATACCTTGGTTCTGAATTATATAATACTATCTTCCGCCCGCACCTTGACTTATATGGTGTCAACACTTTGAAGCCTATATCCTATTCCAGGCAAGATCTAAATCTATTCCAAGTTTCATCCAAGTTGGTCCGTTGGTTAGGGCGTGATTGAAAGACAACCATGCTCACAAACTTTTAGATTTATAGCATTAGTAGAAAAGGATATTAGAAAAAAAAATTACACTACTTTTAAGCATAAGAAAATTGATGTAATTTATATATTATATATATATAATTAGCTCTACTTAGCAGACCCTTCGGAGAAGATCGCTAATACTGGCTAATTAGTACCGAATTAACTGAATCTCACTTTGAGGATTATCCTTCTATGTTCTCCAGGTTTTTAGCCGGCATTTTAATGATAAAGGTTGGATAAGTAATACCACAGTATTATTTATCTACGGTAGAGTTTATATCTGGATAAAACTTAACAGAAATAAAGGATTCCAGAAATAGTAAAACTACTATTTTGTCGAGTTTAAAATAAACATGAAATGGAATAGAGTTGAATTTAAAAGGCTTTGTTTTAATAGCAAATAGTTTTGTTTAAACTAAAGCTATTGGAATATATATAAAATTTAAACCACCCTATTAAACCATATTCATATTTTTTTATACCTTAGCTTGATTATTTTATAACTTACATTATAACTTTTAATGTGAGAGCGTCACATTATCCTATCCGATATCGGTATCGGACGCCGATACGATAGCGGGGCAAGTAAAACGTATGATCTAGATAGCTTCGATATCGGGTCGGACAATGTGAAAGACAGGTACATATTTGATACATTTTACTTGCCAACAATATCGTATCGGCGTCCGATACCGATATCAGATCGGGTAATATGAAAAGGCTCTAATTCTTATCAATTTTAATAAAAATAGTACATAAAAAAATATTTATCGTTTCTTAGTGATACATTTTACATTGTACATTTTTATCTGGTATTTCTTTTGTTTTTAGTTGCTTTAAGTTTTTAATGGTAGGAAATAATGTATGTTCATTCATTCATTCATTCATTTATTTAGAGCTTGAGTATGGTACAACGTTTTAACGTCCTATTTGACATTGTTTCACACGTTTCTAAAACTATTCTTTTCACACCATGGACAAGTACCTACTAACGAGTACAAAAGTCAAAACTCACTTATAAACTTACACCAACCATACACGCAGGCCACTCATCCGGAAGAAGATGCCTTTGAGCAATTCGAGCTCCATTTTAAACTTATAATAACAAAATACCATCGGATTAATTGTGTTATTCCTGGGGCGGGCTTTTTCTGTGCATTTGCACGTGAGTAATTTGTTGTTACATAAATATTTCTTTTGTTGTTGGAGCAACGTTACAGCAATTTTATGCTTTGTCAATGAACTTCTGCCGCAGTTTTTCGGTAAAGTTACCCAACCCCAGAATAGATGAGACTTTTTTGTGCTGTTTCTATTGGATTAGCTGAAACTATCGCTTTTTCAGCTATGTGATCATTTAGCCATTAAGCCTTCAGGCGGCCTAAAATCGCCGTCACCAGAGTTGGCCACTCTCTCATATTATGAATTTACTTATTTTTTATATTAAATAAATAAATAAATAATGCTGGATTTTTCACACAGCATCATCTGCCTCAAAGTAAGCAGAGCTTGTGTTATGGGTACTAGATGACTGATGAACTACTTATACAGGGTGTAAAAAGACTGCTACCGAAAACTGAGGGATTGCAATCAGACCATGATTCTGAACATATTTATCGAAAAAAAAAACTCAAAAAATTTTTTTACTTAGCTACGTCATTTTATTTTATTTTCTAGTTTTTTGCTATTAGTACAACATAATAAGACCATACCTACCTAATCATTTCATTTATAAAAGAAAAAACAATTAAAACTCAAAATCCAGCAATCTACGTATAAAAACGCGCCCAGTACATACGCAAACAGTGATCTTCAAACGCTGTTTTCTCCGGATGTAATGATTTTTTCGGAAAATCCTTTTGGATTTGGTTGTGTTTTGGGATGCTGTACCTACCACTTTCGGCTTCGGTAGACGTCTTTTTACACCCTGTATACTTTTTGCTTGTAAATACATACATATTATAGATAGAAACACCCAGACCTGAGACAAATATCTGTAGGTCATACAAACATTAGTCCCGCGGCAGGGATCGAACCCACAACCTTCTGCGTCGCAGGCGGACCATCGCCCACTGCGCCACAGAGGTCGTCAAATTATTGCTTTTAGCGATAAGGTCGCCCATTTAATTTTTTATAGCATGGCTAATTTTGATTTGTTTATTTTTGCATCGTTCCCTAGAGATTAGTTATCATTCAAACAAGACTTTTCAAAAAGCACTTTTAATGTTGACGATACAAAATTCAAATGCGGAGGAAATTCATAGAATCTGTTGAAGCGAATGTATTCAGACAGCAAAAAGGTGGGCTGTTTTCTTTACTCTATTTCTTTTCTGCTGAAGCCATACCAACAGTTGGACTTTTTGTGGAGTTCAAAGAATGTTAATTCCCAAAATCAATTTGGAATAGAAATCTATTATATTTATTTGCAAAAACAAGCTTTGTTGCTATGAATTAGACTTAGAATATGATGCCTTGCATAGTTTGAGTCGTGAGTCTCATCAACCGCGGTTGGTGAGTTCCTGGCATTATGTAAATCGCCAAATTGACATAATGCCAGGAACTCACACGCCGCGAGTTAAAGAACATACCTAAATGTATCCATACTATCCTTTCCTTACTATAATATTATAAATGTGAAAGTAACTCTGTCGGTCTGTCTGTCTGTTTGTTACGCTTTCACGCCCAAACCGCTAAAATTTGACATAGTTAAAGTTTTTAATTATTTTATTGTTTATATTTATTTATCCCGAAAAAATGAAAAAAATCCCGAGGGACCGCGGGTAACACCGCGGGAGCGCAGCTAGTGCTAAATAATGCCATTAGACGAAAGTGAGTCTTAGCATTATGTGTGTTCTATTTCTACTTGTAGGTAATATGGCTAGAGGGCCTTAGCAACTATTATCTGACCTACGGCAACATTTATCAATCCACGCATCTAGTACCATTCCACTACCGTTGAGTTACTATCCGGTAATACGGACTAAATGTTCGCGCTTTTTCTTTATGTGCCTTACACACGCACACATGGATAAGAGATTAGTGTACAGACATGACAGTGAATAAATAATGGGCCTGAGAGGTTTCCTTACGTGTTAATAAAACACGTTGAGCTGGATTATTTTCATCTAAATTTACCATTTTTGGGTAAAATAATAAGCAAAGCAGAAGGTATATTATGACAAATGTAGCGCAGTGGGTAGGTTCCGCAAGTCCGCCAGCGCGCCAGCATAGGAAAAGGCTGTGGGGTTAATTTTCACCACCAGATGCGCTCGTGGTCGAGCTTGCTTATTCGGTATTGATAGAACGGTCCGTATATGGATAGGTGACCGCCAGTGGTATTTTTATCTGAGCGCTTTCGTGTTTCGGAGAGCACATAAATTGTCTGTCCCGGCTATTTAAGTCGATAAGCCATGACGGAGGCCTTAAGGTGGCCTAATAACTCCGTCACCAGAGTTGGCCACTGACTCATACGTACTCACTTACCACTTGTAAAATTATTGTATGATCTGCAATAAAAAAGTAAGTAAAAGTTATATGTATCGGGTTTGAGTGTTTACAAAAAGGAATATAAAATATTTAAATAATATGAGTCATGTGGGTCCTATAACATAAGCTTTAGTTGCTTTATAAGATGACCAGAATTAATTACTTATTATAGCGTCTATCTCACTCGCGGTGAAGCGTATGGTCATTGAGTCAGGGCCAACTTTAGCTGAAGTTTCCATCATGGCTTATCGACTTAACAATATCCCTCCGAAAAATAGGAGTGAGTTTGTGCGCTGCTCAACTTTAAATCAAATGAAATCAAAGTGTTTATTTTCTTTCATGTTGTGTTTTAATTCAGGTTACATCATCATCTTCATCATCATCAGCCTTTGTCATCCCACTGCTGGGTATAGGCCTCTCTTAGCTTTTGCCATTCGCCTCTATCCTGAGCCAGTCTTGCCCATGTACGACCTGTGGTGTCGTCGACCCATCTTGTAGGTGGACGACCGACACTACTTTTTCCATCTCTAGGCCATACATCTCTAGGTTACATCATGAACAAAGTATTAGTGCCTGATATTTTGATATAACAAGCTTTTTTAACAACCATTTATTTATTTTTTTCAAAGCAAATAGACTTACCAGTGTCTCTCAGAGGTTTATAAAAGTGAGGCATTCTTTGAAATATAAAAGTCTCATCTTTGACGACATACAAACATCATCATTACGTAACCCGCACATGCGAGTGCTATAACCAAATGAGTTAAGGTGCTTTCTGGTAAGACCGGACAAGTAGTAAGTCCGGATAAGTCATGTAACTACTAAATTCAGCAATATTTTTAAATGATGGCAACATCACCGTACGCGCCATTTTGTTGTGCCCCTCCCTACAGTCTGCTTTTAACGCTATGCCCAGCAGAACGTGTGCTATTGTCGTTCAAAAAAAGGATGTACCAAAAGTGGAAAAAGACATGATCCGATCTTCCACCTGAAACGTTCAGTGAGCAATTTGGTAGGTAATTTTTGTTTATTTTTGAAGTTTTGCTGTTTTATTACCATTTGCGATGTAAGACTAATTGATTAGTATTATACAATCATGTCTACGACGTTTGTAGACAAAGATCCGATCTTTAACCTCGTAGGTTAAGATCGGACATAATCCGCCGGTCTTTCACTTTAAAGTGTTTCTCAAACTTTTTACTTTACATGCTTTTTATTTTACTTTCAATATTCGATTTGTCTGTATCAAACGTCTCACTTTCGCAAGCTTTTATACGGATGTCTTGGCTGTTTTCGCCTACAAGTAAGTAAGTTATCAAAGTTACCTAAATTTATGATGTTTAAAATGTAACTTGTTTTACTAATAATGTTGTAAAAGTACTTACTTTTTTGTTTTTACTTAAAGAAGTATTTGTTATGTTTAGTTGTTGATTGTTGACTTCTTGTTTGTTCTGGATTGTATAAAATACGTAAGTATTAAGATTTGTTGACAGAACGTGCTATAATACTGCATATTTATATTACTCAATAATAATTTAAGTGGATTGACCGAGTTTGGAATACCACGCTGCGTTCAACGACTGGTATTGTCCACGTAGGGCGCAAAACAGTCAAGTTGAAGTGGGACTGGGCAGGGCACGTGAGCCGGATGCACAGCGAAAAATGGGCAAACATCTTAACACGAAACGCTGGAGAGACGACCTCGACTCCTTCGATAGTGGGTGGTGGAACCTATCAAAGGAGAGAGATGGTTGGAAATCATTGGGATTGGAGACCTTTGCCCAGCAGTGGGACAGTATAGGTTAAATAAAAAATAATAATTTAAGAGTAAAGTGCCCACCTACAGACTGAAATGTTCGTCCTATTAAACAGTAGGTATTTAGTTATGTTCAACTTTACATAAAGTTTTTTTGATTTTTTTGCTTATTTGTTTGTAGATTAATATTTAAGCTTATAATTAATAAAGTTGATTGATAATAATTTTTTTGTTATTATTAGAGCTTGAAAATGCAAGTTTCAACTCAGAAAACTGACTTCTATTTTGTTAATTGTCTGCCTGCTGTAATTATGAGTCTCATGAGCCTTTAGATGTAAAAGTTTGAGATACACAAAAATCTATGTTTGAAGCATGCGGGGTAAGATCGGACATTTGGAGTAAAAAAATGTATTAAATCTTCGCTAAAACTTAAATTTGAAAACCAATTCAATAACAATTTGTACTATGTTTTTTATTAGGTAAGTCCGAATATTTTCCTGTGATAGAGCTTATTCTAGCTGTTACAGAGGTGATTTTATAAGGTAGTCCGGTCTTACCTTAACACGGTCCGATCTTTTACTTGCCATTCTGAAAAATTTTGCTCTGTTTGATCATTCATAAAACATCAACCGTTGTGTTTATCTAAACATTACAAATAAGAAATGAAACCTCTGTATTTTTGCAACAGTTTGGTTGCTATGGCATTGTAAAAGAGTCACTAGAGGCGATACAATAAAATATTTTCTAAGACTCTTTAGGTTTTCTCAAAAATAGTCCGATCTTACCAGAAAGCACCTTATATGACCGAAACACTATCAAACGCTGGATTTTGCCAACTTGTAAATCAGAAATGAGGAATATGTGACATTGTACCTTTAGCCATGATCGAATACTTGGATAAAAATAGTATATTTTATATGCCACGGAAAGAAAGGAAAAAGATAGATTCGAACCTTCAATTTTTTTTTTTTACACTTTGTATTGTTCGTCCACTTAGACTGTTCTTTTAGTATATAATTATTTATAATTATCAGTGTAAACTTTTAATTGGCCTTCTGCATGCATGTAGTTACCTTACCTACATGTGTTATTCAAATGTTTACATATGTACAGTTCGCGCAACGGATCTAGGCATTCGTGAAGTTAGCCGTTTATCTGCGCAGAACACAATTTTGTATGAAAAAGCGGTCACTGCGCAGACAAACGGCTAACTTCACGAATGCCTAGATCCGTTGGGCGAATTGTACCTAGCTGTGAGTTTACCAAAAATTCAAAAATAAAATCAAATAAAAAAGACCATGATTCTGTTAAAAATGTTGAGAAAAAGGAAGTACCGATAAGAAGAAGAGAAAACCCCATAACTATTTCAACCAGTTAGTATTCTCAAAGGAGGTGATGGGTTTGCAACCTGTCACGTATGAGAATGATACACTTAATTCTAAAATTTGTAAATATGAAAACAGGTTCAGGTTCACGACTGTATCCCCAAGGCTCGGTAGACATTTTCTCAGAACTTTTTTATGTTACTTATTCCAGATCCTTTGAAGATGTCTAGGGGGGGTAGTCAGAGGCATGTCTAAATACAAATACATATTTACAAATGTGTAAAACAAAATTATACGTTAAATTGCACGTGTGAAATAAAATTCCCTCCAACCTCCATCGAATAGAATATATCTTAAATTGTTTTGAAAAATACCTAATTACAACCATATACAAAATTTAATAAAGAAAAAAAAAAAAAGAATACTTAGGTATAACAATGGGCGGCCTTATCGCTGAAAGCGATATCTTCCAGGCATAATGGATGTTTTATTATAAGTTCTTGGAGGCCTAAACATTTTTTGAGTCTACAGAAAGTGATATAATTTATGTTTTAAGGGTGTACTTCTATTTGTTTATTTATGCTAAAATTCAATATAATTAAGCATAATGCGCTTTATTAAATTTTATCTTCAAAAAATACGTCATCTCACATTACTTATGCACCCCAAATCAAACATATTACAAGACCAAACACCCTGTACATGCACCCCTTACCCCGGGCACCCCTTAGCTTCGAGTGCAGTGGATAGGCCCTTCAACAATGAGCAATCAATGGCTAAATTAAACAACCGGCTTTAACCTACATTTCATAAAGAATTTGGAAGTGTCTGTAAACTGTTGTCCACTGCTGAGCTTAAGATTTTATCAATGCCCCTAACTTTTATTATGAACAAAGAAAATCACAAAAAACATTTTTTTTGTCCTATTTACCCTGCGGAAATAAATAAATAATGCTGGACTTTACACACAGCATCATCTAGCCCCAAAGTAAGCAAAGCTTGTGATATGGGTACTAGATGACTGATATACTACTTATATACTTTTTTGTTTGTAAATATATACATATTATACATAGAACACCCAGACCCGAGATAAATATTTGTAGATCATACAAACATTGGTCCCGCCGCGTGGATCGAACCCGCAACCTTTTGCGTCGCAGGCGGGCCTCCGCCAACTGCGCTACAGAGGTCGTCAAAAGAGAGAGGAAAGATGACTTTACGTGTGTAAGTCATTCAATTGTGATTATTACCTATTTCTAAGATCCTGTACTAGTTAATGTCTGTCTATGTAAACCGAGTAATCATAAATGTTCTGCAATTATCTTATTAGAAAACCGACCAGTCCATGCCAGATCTAATATCTCTATATCCGCGACCTCCCCTTGTTTGCCTAGCGTGAAGATGCTCCGTTGAGTGATCGGCTTATTTCGGTGCGTATAATTAAGCGAAAACACAAAGGAAATGGATACATTGAGGTCCATGGTGTTACATTATTGGAACGTATGGGACAATGATAAATTGACTTTAAGGTTCTGTGTACAGTCGGTGTGAAAAGTTTGCATACCCTGTAGGGTTTGAATTTAATGTTTGTACCACTCAATGTATCCTAGCGCCAGCTCGAAACAACTCTTTTTAAAGTGAACTTTACATCTATATTAGATGATTTATACAGCGTCAGGAGGCAATCCATGCCTACACTTACCAGGACGCTATAGTGCCTGGGATATTGTTTGAGATGGAATAGGCTTGCCCAGCACCTAAACCATCCTCCCAGCTAAATCAACCTCGCCCACAGGAAAGACGACGTCAATACGTGTGGAGCTGACTAAGCTGCGGGTTTCCTCACGATGTTTTCCTTCACCGTTAAGAGCTCGTGTTAACGCGCATATAAATTTTACGAAACGAAAAATCCATTGATGCACGGCCGGGATTTGAACCCACGAATTTCGGATTGATAGTCGAGGCACAACCCCATTCGACCAACACGGCTTTTTAAAGTGAGTAGGTATTTCAACTGATGAGTTTTTTTTTAATACAAATAAGCGCTATGCATACAAGTTACTCCAATAATCCTACAACTATTGGGTACATAATGTTCTTACAAGCTGTTTCGTTGGCTTCGAGGCTCACACTCTTGATTAACAGCTGGCACCTTCATACAAAACTTTACCTAAATCCGTTCAGCCATTTCAGCATGACGTAACATACATACACACTATCGCCAAACTATTGACATTTATAATATTAGTTGGTATAATTTGTGAAATTTTGAATTTTCGGATTTCAAAATTCTTTTAGGGCGTCTGGTCGAAGCGACGCGTGATCCGAGAGCTGGCACATTTTTGGCTCAAAGGATCATTGCATGAAAGCATTGCCATCCAGCGTGGTAATGCCGCCAGTGTTTTGAGCACGCTTCCGACTGAGAGTGACTATCAGTTGAGCTATCCATAGATCGTTTCTAACGATCCTTAGATAGCTTGATTAATCCTGTTGTATTTTTTTGTAAATATATGTAAATACTAGCTGCGCTCCCGCGGTGTAACCCGCGGTCCCTCGGGATTTTTTCATTTTTTCGGGATAAAAGGTAGCCTATGTCCTTCCCTGGGATACAACCTTTAACTATGCCAAATTTCAGCTTAATCTATTCAGCGGTTTGTGCGTGAAAGCGTAACAAACAGACAGACAGACAGACAGACAGACGGACAGACAGACAGAGTTACTTTCAGATTTATAATATTAGTGCTAAAGTGTTAATGTAAATATGTAGTAGCTTAGTTTCTGTAAATAAAATTAACTCTAACTAAAATAAAATTCTTGAACTCTATATGTGAAAATGTTTTATAAGTTATATATAAAATTGTTTATAAATAAGACTTAAATGACGAATTATATCAACTGAATGCGCTTACTGTACCAGTGACTCGTTGAATGCTGAATCATTACAGATTTTTGTTTAATTTTCTTGTCAAAGTGCCCATTTAAACACGTTTAGTAGCAATGCTTCTATACGCATGTCTATCACATTTCAAAGTATTTCAGTAAATAGTTAAAATAAACCAAATAAGAAAAACGTTTTAGAAAAACATGTTTTTTAAATGAGTTCAATGTTCATTCAATAAGCCCTTTTAAGTCTATAAGTCAGTAAAATACGTTTAAAAATGGAGCAAACAAAAGACATGAAAAATAATCTAGAAGCGATCACAATATCAAGCACTAGTTGTTTCGATAGCATGCTATAACGTTTGTGTGAAAAGTTTGAAATTGCAAAATAAACACTTCGTCAATCGCACAATATTTTAAAACTACTACAGAACACGACTAGTATAAACTACAAATCAAAGTCTCTGCGTCAATCTAAAAATCCCACTAATATAGCTATAATAAAGCTGAAAGCTTGTGAGTTTATTAAGATGTTTGTATGTTTGTGTTTCAATCACGCCTAAACCAGTGAGCCAATTTGGATGAAACTTGGAATAGACGTAGATAGACCTGGAATAGCACATAGTCTATTCAAAATGTTGGTACTACGCGGGCTAAGCCGCGCGCAGTACCTAGTGTATAATAAATTGCCATCACAATAAATGTATCAATAAAACTGCTAAGCGTATTTAACCTATCAATGTAAATTGACGTGTCAATGTTATGCTTTGTAACTTTATGGTAAATAAATGAAATCTGAAATCTTAATAATTATATTAAACTACTTGCGTCCCGCAGTCACCATAAGAAATTTCATCCAAATCCATTCAGCCATTTTAACGTGGCGAGGTGAGTCGTTTAATGAGCTTTAATAGACAACAATCCAAACTTTATGTAGTAGTAGTCAAATTGTTCTGAGACTTTCATCTAGTCGTTACCTACGATTCGGTACACCTTAAATTTTTTACTTTCTTAGGTATCTATTTCTATGGTTATCGTGTTCAATACATGTTTCAAAATTTGATATCAAACTTACAACGTGCCAGTTTACTTACATAGTTTGTAAACTAGTGCTACACAAATCGGCCCCTGTCGCACAACTCCGTTTTGCAAACTAAACCGCTCTTATAACAATGTTGCCACAAAGTAACTGTCATTTGTGCTGGAATACTTGTGTTGTGGGTTCTTGGTACTTGAACCTAAAGGTGGGTATAGGAAAAAACTATTTAAGCCTATTTTGCGTTAAGAAAACGCGATCACAACTCTTTAGAAAATTGACTAGGTATATGAATTATGTATAGATTCAAGTTGGATCAAGGTTGGCGCCACAGTTCTGTGGTTGGCGCCAGTTCTTTACGGTCACAGAACTATATCTTGTGTTTACGGTAGATATCGCAGAATGTAGAGTAGAATCATTTAATACTATTCTGTTGTGATCCCAGTGCTTTTTTTGACTTAATTACGATGATGCTGATATGAACTGATGATAGAGTCAGGAACCGTTCAATGGAACTCCTTAGTAAATTTTTCTTGTATAAATCAGTTCGAAGTTTGGTAACCGCGTAAATAAAATTTATAGATCTTTTTTTGCAGGAAAGCCGCGTTGACACCATCAGAGTATACTCTGACAGAATGCACTCTACCGCCGCCATCAGAGTGCATGGCGGCGGCCTATCAGAGCGCCAGAGCAGCCAATCAGAGGGATAAGAGTGCACTCTGTCAGAGTACGAGTATACTCTGATGGTGTCAACGTGGCTATAAATACTTATCAAGAGAGATATCATGCCGGGACATATTTATTTAATGAATAGTCAACGTAGCCTGTGTTAAGACCGTACATTCATAAACAAAATAAATTAAGCCTTGAGTTCCTTGTGTAAAAAGTATGAGATAATGGCTAACTCTAGGACTCTAGCTAACAATTATAAAAAACAAAAATGATTTTCTAAGTACCTAACTAGGTAATTACCATAATTATTAAGCAAAGTAAGTATAGGCTTCAAAACGCGGTGACAATAACTGAAGTTTTACATAGCTATTACCCCAGTTGAGGGGTGAATTATGGCTACAGCACCCCAAAAGTCATCAGTGTCACTCTTATTTGAAGGGGAACACTTATTGGAATTTTCATTTTCAAAAGACAATTTAATTTGCATGAAGAACAAAATATTGCTTGTCTAACAAGAAAAGAAGTCGTATTCATAAAATGTTGGCAGGTGTAAAACATTTTCATTATTTAAAAGTAAAAAAATGTTTGTTGCAGATAAATCAAAAACTGTATAAATAATTCATTGTTTTAGTCTCAATCAAGTACAAGTCAAGTTAGGTTTTATTTTTCATCATTGTAATTACATAACATAACATACACAGTCACACACAGTCAGTTACATAACATAAACCTAACCCAACAATCACATACATCTACATTATATGATTTATACAGCGTCAGGAGGCAATCCATGCCTACACTTAACGGGGCGCTGTAGTGCCATGGGACATTGTTTGAGATGGAATAGGCTTGCCCAGCACCTAAAACATCCTCTCAGCTTAATCAGCATGGCCCATAGGAAAGACGACGTCAATACGTGTGGAACTGACTAAGCTGCGGGTTTCCTCCATTTCTAGAAAAGCTTTTTATAACATTGAACGTAAAAAAATCATATAACTCACCATAAAAATTTTCAACTGGAGAAGAACTAAGATAACGGCTTAGTATAATAAAATATCTGTCAATACGTATACCCAAGGTACTCTTTACAAGCTATCTATTCCTCCGATCTAATGTGCTCCTGCCTTAGTTTTCCTTTACGAGGCTTCCTTACGAGAACCGTAAACCGAATCCTCCGGATACTAACAAACTTATGTATTGGTACGTTCGGTTTAACTAGAACTACTCGATGTTTTACGACAGTTTTGACATAAATATGTAGGATATGATAGGAGTCGGTCGGTTTATGGGTGATGTTTTATTTAAATTGATTGAGAGGAGTAAACTTTAGTGGGCATAATGTGGGCGTGTGCCGTGGGCAAATGTATTTGAAGTTTAGCTTCTTTGTCGTAGCCATTTTTGCTTAAAAAGATATCCGACTGTTCCGTAGTTGCCCGGCATAATATGCATAGGATGCCCTATTCTTTACATATGAGAGGAGAAATATTTAGCTACATTAGCAAGGTTCTTTTTCAATGTGTACGTTGAGTGTTGAACCAAACGGTGCACACATAAACTAAATACCTCCGGTGTAAAATACACTGACAACTCCGAAGGCTTTCCCGGAATTACGTTTCAGGCTGCATTGTTACGGGCTTGTCACCTATTTGGATTATATTGCTCTGTGTATCACAAATAAATTCAACAGTTTTCTATTTTTACAGTTTGGCGCCCGTATAGCGAACTTTTATCACATGTACAGTACAATGCGTTTGATGTCTATAGTTTTATTTAAAAGAAAAAACACGAAAACGTATGTTTATAGCATCACCTCGGAGCAACTTGTAAGCGCTGAAATTGTGTTGCTAAAATTAAAAAAAAATTTGCTTATATTTTTGAAGTCACAAGGTAGGTAACTTGTTTATTGGTGAGAACGTGGAAGTGGTGAAGCGTGTCCATGTTTCGAAAGTTAAATTAAAGCTACAATCATTCATTCGAGATAACATAATACTTATCTATGTTATTCATAGTGAACTTATAGGCTTCTTATAGCTCGAAGTAAATTCTGTTGCCTTTCTATAGAGTCTTTCATTTTAAACTAACTTAATTCAGGAATGGGTTCAACAAATATAATAATTAAAAAATATTTATGAAATGAGTTTTTTTTGTTTTGTTATGAAAATCCCGAGAAAATCGACAAAGACTATTCTTTCAATTGATTATTGCTTCTTGTATAAATAAGTCCATTCGTGATGTAGCTGCGCTGCGATTGTTGGAACGTCTGTTCTCCTTGAAAATCATTATGGAACGTTTCTAAAAAATCAATAAATGATTAATTTTGAAGTGAAAACTTAAATCGGGTTAGGAATTAAATTGATACGCTCAAACGTCTATTTACAACACAAAAGTGAGGCCTTGTCAGTTTGTGTAGTTTAAAATGAAAGACCCTGTATATTGAAATGAGTAACATAACAAGAAGCATTCATGTCTGTTTGCCGCATTAAAAAACCTAAATCTTCCCTCATTCCTATGCACGCATGCAACACTTTGCATCCTATTATGCTCCACGAAGAAATGAAATGTTGCCAGCATCTGTTTCAGTGAACAATACAGCTGGAATTCTTAAGTATTGTGAATAAGTATCTTTCAGGGAATGAGGTTACGCTCGTGGTTTAGTTTCAAAGTCGTTTTTGATAGATCGCAGAAGTTGGACGATGCTCCGCGCAGTCGAGAATGGGTGACCGCTAGTTGCAATAGCTGACAGCTACCGTGTTTCAGAGACATGTTACGTTATCGGTCTTGACTGTAAAGGAGGCCTTCAGGTGCCCTAAAAACGTCACTAGATTGGCCACTTACTCATTGGAAACTTCGATTTCGATGCGAAATAGACATTTGAAGGAGTAATTGAGCTTATAAGACTATCCAAGTATCTTATATTGGCCTTCAAACCTAATAAGTTAGCGTTTTCTAAGACTTTTAGAAATATCAGCATCATTACGATACATACAATATGATTTTTATTGTGATTGGTTGATAAGGGTCCTTACCTTAAAATACACAAAAATCTAAAAATATATCCACCAGCTGTGGTCCCTTCCAATTAGATTACTGAATTCTGGTCACTGTCAAAAATGTCTGAATTAACATTCTGTCCCTCTACATTGACGTAATGTAAGGATCAGGTAAGACCCCGCTGTCCCTAATTCCCGTAGGTGATATTTTGTAGTTGTAAGTGACGAGAGTAAAGATATTATTGAAAATAAAAGTTCAAACCCCAATACATGTTTTTTTATGTTTGTATGTTTGTGTTTCAATCACGGCTAAACCAGTGAATCGATTTGGATGAAACGACCCGGAATAGCGCATAGGCTATTCAAAATGTTGGTACAATACGCACAATCGTTCTTTAGTTCTCTGAAGTAGCTGCGCAGAACCCATTTTTGATGACGCTTAAAATCGTGCTATGTAGAAATTCTGTTAGTGTGTAACAAAATATGTACAAGTGTGTGGTAGTGCCATCTAATGGTTGTCATTAGTTACAAAATAAGGTAGAAAATAAATTTAGTCTGTACCGAACTCTACTGTTTTATTCATAGCTTACTCTACCAAATCTGCGCAATCGTCTATTGCACCTAACTTCAGAGAGCTAAAGATCCGTTGTGCTTAGTATACCATATGAACGAACCTGCGCGCAGTAGCTAGTACAGAACAGTCTTATAAGCTAGGTGATTCAACTCCTGTTCTTTCGCTATCAATAATGTGAAGAACCTAGATTACTTTAAGGTGATCCATCAATGATCTAAACTTAACGTTCTATCTGAAGCACGGAAGTGCTTAGTTGTTATTGATGATAATCATTCGTCGATGTTGGGACCATGTAGAACATCGCCGATCTATGAAGAACTACGAGCGCTTGTAGAGTCGCTTCCTAGTGCCGGCTTACGCTTGCCGTCACTAGGAAAACCTAATTAGTAAATGAGGTGAAAATGTGGTCTCTGTCCTCCCCTGTAAGAAGAGTAGTTTTGTTTTATGTATTTAATCTCTCCCCGTATTTATAATAAAATAATGAATGTGTATCGTAGTCGCTACCTTCTTTCCCACAGCCCACACCCTAATAAGGGTGCAACACCATTGCGCCTGGGGCATAATTTCACGCGTCGCTGACGCCTGCTCGATAATAAGCATTCTGTTTACATGTTGTCTTTGCTTAGACTGTTTACCTGATCTATCCACTAGCTTACGCTCACGTCTTTGTTTGCAGATGTAATTAAAAGTAGCTGATCATTGAAGGAACTGATACTATCCTACTAATATTATTGAATCTGAAAGTTTGTGTTTATTTGACATTTTTGTTTGAATCAAGTTTTAAACAAATGAACAATCTTTAAACCATGTGAGTGCAATGATTTTAGATGGATTGAATCAACGAAACGGAATTATTATTTTTATTGGAAACTCCAATTACACTACGCATTTGACAAACGATTTAAAATAAAGATTTTTATCGTATACTTTATTTATAGAGCCGTAAGGATTAGAACTGATTGTAGATTGTTTTACAAAAGGGGCACACGTGTGTTGATTGGCTCCGTTGACAGTTAAGAAGATTGACGATCTTATCATTTGTCAAATTGTCCTATGAGTTCTTGTGCACTCGCCCTCAACGATGATTATAATGTGATTGTTGGCAGATATCGTTTGATATAAGAGAATTCCAATTCGTGAAATGAAATGATTTTAGTAATGGAGCGTTTTAATTAGTAAGAAAGTCAAGCTTCCAGAGTACAAGAAACGAGTTTTTTTTTTTAACCTACATTATCCCACTGCTGGGCAAAGGTCTCCCCCATATCCTTCCAATTATCTCTGTCTATATAAAATATGAAATATGAATATAAAATATGAAACATAAATCACTTTTCATTTATTTTTAACAAAACGTTTTCGCTTTTTTGTAATCTAAAAATACTGGCACTACTTGGTTGTATCCCAGAAAAAAAATATATCTAGAAATAATAATAAACCAGTTGGTAGTTGTAGGTACTAAGCTTACTGGCGTTACTAAAAGGCACTTATGAAAAAACTTATTTTTTTGACAATGCTCATTATAGGTAAGTACAAAAAAACCGGTCAAGTGCGAGTCGGACTCGCGCACGAACGGTTCCGTACATCTAATATAAAAGTCTAACTATCACGGTTCATGAGATACAGCCTCGTGACAGACGGACGGAGAGACAGCGAAGTCTTAATAATAGGGTTCCCGTTTTAACCTGGGTACGGAACCTTAATATGAATTCAGCAAAATTGGACTTTTTAGGTTTTAGGTGACATAAAAATATCTATAAAAACAAATGTATACAGCTGTTAAATTTTGAAACTTGAGGGTCCTATTTAGATTATAACGATCAAAATAATACAAAAATAAGCTCGCAAAAATACAATTTTCAAACAAACTTTAGTCTTTAAAAGTTTAAAAGTACACTACAATTTTTTCTAATTACAAAAATACAAAAGTACTAGAAAAATTACATAAAATAAATTGAAATAGCTTCAAAAGTATAAAGATACTTGAGACATTTTCATTAGGCCCGTTTCTGAAAGTCTGGCTCTGAAAAGAAAGAATTATACTTAAAATTTGTGACAAAATGATATCAGTTTATTTATTTTTCAGTGCTAAAATGTTATATTTTAGCACTGAAAAAATAGCTTATACAAGGTATTGTTCATATCTTCAGACTTTCAAGGTTTTTTGAAGTTGTCTATTGTCGCCGATCTAGATATTACTTATTATACTTACATACCTACTTTTTTCGCGTTACGCTGCCGCATTTCATCATCATCATCATCATGTCAGCCATCTAGTCCACTGCTAAACATAGGCCTCCCCCATCGATTTCCACAGCGATCGATCTTGTGCAGCCTGCACCCAACGGCTCCCAGCAACCTTTACCAGATCGTCTTTCCATCTAGTGGGGGCCGTCCTCTACTGCGGTTTCCGGAGCATTTCATAACTTTAATTTACAAAACAGTAGCCTTATGTCTAACTCAACTGGGAATGGACATGGGCTTTATTTTGACTATTGAAACCCATTCTGGACTTCAATTGTAATTTTCCTATTATGTGATGGGTTGAGCTCTATTGGGATGACAACTGGGAATGGATTTCATATTAGACAATAAGACTGCAGATCATGTATTAGTTCTTTTATTGAGTCGATTGCATATAAGTTTGACGAAGCGTTGTTCTCACACTTGGCCAATTCGTTATATATCTTTCTATATCCCGCGGAAAGTATAATTTTACCGCAACCTTTTTCGGGTTTACAAGCCGAAGTAATCAGAATGAGTGCAGATAAATGGAGCCTTACATTCTTAAAACAGGCTCATGGGTTCGGCTAGAATACATCGATATTGATAGTACCTTGGATTTGAAGTAAAAAGGCCAATGAACCCAAATACTGGCACAGCGTGGAAGCAAAAAATCCTACTTACAGTTCGCCCAACGGATCTAGGTATTCGTGAAGTTAGCCGTTTGTCTGCGCAGTGACCGATTTTTCATACAAAATTGTGTTCTGCGCAGACAAACGGCTATCTTCACGAATGCCTAGATCCGTTGGGCGAACTGTACCTACTTGTGATCCAAAATGTTAAAAATAGCTTGTTTCATCTACTTAGCAAACAAAACAGAACTTTATAATTCCGGATGCATGGTTCGGCAATTAGCTTGCAACCTACAATGTTGGTACAGACTAATATAACTTCTTCAAAACGTGGGAATGTGTCAAATAATACCCATATATTTTGACTTGCCTACAACTACCCTATAGGCATTTTCAGAAGATTTCATAAAAGATTTGAGAGTGTTCGGAGAAATGTCTACCGCGCCTTGGGGATACAGTCGTGATCATAATTTGTTGTTTCATGGAAAATGTACCTACGCTGTCGTTACCATGTCCATGTGTTCTCACATTCACTCTCCAGCCTCCCAGACCATCTTTATACCACATTGATGTTACGTCTGCGCCGGGAGCCCATTACTCCGGATCAAATGGGGTCCGGGGTGTACGACATTAAACTGAATTTTATTCTCACTGAAAACTAGAACACCTTGAGCAAAATTGCTTAACGACATTCTTGGTAATGTGAGATCACAAAAAGCAGAATTATGAGTAATGCAAGATAAATCTGAAGTAATGAGACTGCAAAGCGTAACCTGATTATGTGAATGCTAAGTCAGTGGATCAAAACTATTACGGAATTGATGAGAGTATAGTGTGGAACTAATATCGTCAAGAATATGGATTGTAAGCAATTGTGACTTTGTGGGGCAAAACTCAGCTTGTTTGTGGTGAATAAACAAGCTGAGCTAATCAAGTGGATCAAAGTTAGTACTGAATTGATGAGGGTAATGTGGAGCTAATTTTGTTGTCCCTTGTCCACAATAGAATGTTGAGAATGTTGCGCTTTCCTTCAGTGAATTCTAGCGGTAGCTGGTAGATGGCATTTAAGAGTCTTTGTAATTGACTATGTCCAGGGTAAGCTATTAGGTCAAACAAACTTTCATCATTAAAAATTAATTGGATATTTATAAGCTCTAATAGTCTACAATACAGATAAAAGATGTTATGAAGGGGCTATGAACCAAAACTTTATGCCATCTCGAACTTTAAACTAGTGAATTCACTTCAAACATCCCATTCAACTGAACTTGTCCAATTTAAAACGCACTTTGTAACGTTGTAATTTTTCATTCACGAAAATTATATTCAAACTTTGCATTTCAGAACTAGTAACGCCATCTTTTGGTGCTCTCTGAAACTAAGACAACGTCGTTCGGATATTGATCGATTTACATCGATATTTTTGTCTGAATAAAGTAGTGGAGTAAATTACATAAATAAATTCCTGATTTTTATAGGGTTTGAAAAAAATATAGTTTTGTAATTTCGTAACAAATTGGATTTTTAGATATATTCTAGTCTGTCATCATTCAGGTGTATCGGAACGCGTTGAGGTCAGGTTAGCTGTCAAGCATTTGACTAGGGTCCTTTCTGAGAGCTTGAAATGAGCAGAGGTCATGGCGGCTCTGATTTATTTGTGAAAAACAGGCGTGCTGCTAAGCAGGTGATGTCTAAGACATCCTTTAATGGATTGAAATAATCCTCAATTTAAAAAACAACATGAGGTAAGAAGATTTGCTTTGTATAAAGATTTCTTGTATGAGATTGGTATTTGATGATCCTCATGTCGTATCATTGTTGTTCCAGCAACTTGGAGTAATTTCGGCGGCGGTGTGGGTTTATGCGTCAGATGTTTGGATCGCGAATCCTCTGGTAAATAATAAAATTGCATCTGTCCATATTTTCTACTTCGCACAAAGTTGAATAGATTTTTACGTAAGATGTTCTTTTTCAGATGCGGGAATTTTTTATAAATTAAAATCTTTTATAAATTGAATTTTTTATAAATTAAATTTTTATAAATCAAAATTTTAGGATCATTAGAATTTTGGAATCTTTATAGATTAATCTTTAGAATCATACATTAACTTGGGATATTTCCTTCTGGAATATCTACTTGCATGATCAGTTCTTCCAACTTGTTGTGGTTGATCGAGAGCTCATCCTGGTCGAGACTGTCCGGCTGAAGAAGATACCCTTGGATGTCCCATCGACACATAGAAGTTAGCATCGGTTGTCTGGGTAACAACGAGTCCAGGTATTCCTTCTTTTCATCTTGACGACGGTGACCATCGGTCACAGGAGCTGGATTCCCAGGGGCCAGTCTCATCGATTCGAGTCATCTTTTGTCCTTCAGACTGAGTTTATTTTAAAGAAATTTACAAGTAACGATAATCTCACCACGCGAACCATTAACACGAAGTCCCTGTTTCTTGTTTCCGTTTCCTTTGAGAATAGTACAGAAGTTGATCACTTGCTATTATCATTTCTAACCATATCAAGGTACTTATCTAAAGTAAAATTAATTACATTTATATATAATACAAGTATAAGAAGTAAGTTTCAAATAAACTGTAATACAAGGGAAACGATTGTTTAATTTCATCTTAGACTAATTAAGGTTCACAACTACATAAATTTCTGTAAGCCGGCAAACTTAAATATTACATCTAAATCAAAAATATAAACCTTACAACTTTTGTTTTCTATTTTAATGTTTCACGAAACGAGTTCACGCTTCTCCAATTCATGGGTTTAGGTCAATAGCCCTGCAATACCTTTTGCATTTAAGTGTCTCCTGAGTTCTTTCGCTTTGAGCTTTATTGCTGATGTCGTAAAGGCTAAATTTAAATGTAATCTCTTGGGGTTGTCTTGTGGTACTATAAAACGCTCTGTGACATTGAAAGCACGTCTCATGGGAGTTTGGACACGCAATGCGACAAAGGCTTGCGGGGAGCACCTTGAAACAGCACGCCATTCTATTTTCATGTTCCACTTGACAACTTTAAAAATGCTACTGGTTTTTTTGTCTAATGTGACTTACAAAAAATATTTTTTATCACAAAAAAAGAGATGCACAAATTATTTAGGCATTGGCCCGTTTATGTGACAGAAGCTAGTTGAAAAAGAACATCCAAAAAAAATTTTGAATTTTTATTTTTTGTCAAAAATATAATTAAAGAACTTTAAACAGTTTTCATTGCCAATCAAAACAACTAAACAAGTTGAATAAAAAGCGATCCTCAGTAACAAATTGGCGGAATCGGCGTTCCGTGCCTACGTTATGAAAACCAGGAAATTGGAATGGGCGTGACTGGATATGGGGTTCCGTGTTTCCCGACAGGTCCCAATAATTTTCAGGATATTGTCTAAACGGGGGCGAAAATCTGTGACCTGTAACTGGATCAAATGCTCGTTGTTTTTAACAATAACTACAGACGAAATACGTAAGTATATTTATATCTATGGAGACTGATTTATCTACGATTTATGAAAGTAATAGATAAAAATAACAACATCTACGTAAGAGTCTATTTATCTATCTATCCAGCCGGCCCACTGTTGGGGCCTCTCTTTCCCGGATCCAATGCTCTCCTACCGCCCCCACAAATGTCGTCTGACCATCGGGCAGGTGGTCTGCCTCGAGGCTGCCGCATATCTCTTGGCCACCACTCGGTAGCCGCCTTGGTCCATCGGTTGTCGTCCCGTCTGACCAAGGGTCCCGCCCATCTTCACTTAATCCTCGCAATCCCCTACAATGCGGCGTCGAATCTCGACGTTTGGTATACGGTCCACGAGGTGACGTAAGAGTAACAACTATAAATATAACATAATAATATGTAGATGGAAACTATTAGAATATTATTTTACTTATTGTAAAAAAAACAAAATCAAGGTTCAATATGAAGGGAAATGAGGCGAGCATAAGTAGCTATCTTTATACCATTACTAGTAAAACGGTCTACAGAGATTTCCCAATACGTCGTCACCGCAACATGACGATCGTACTAGCTCAATTGTTCCGTCTCTTGAGGTACGTATTTTACAATTTTCTATCCCAAAATATAAAAAAAGTCTTATCTATCTACGCATTTGTGTATCACGATCGCGAAATATTGAATACCAATTTATTGAGCCTCTGATTATGTATCTGAGAATAGTCTGAGAGTATAGACTCTGTAATACCCAAGCAGCCAAAAGAAAAAAAGAAAGTTGCTCAATGATGTGATTGGCTAATCAGCAGCAAACCCTTTCTTCGATTATATTTTTTTGGAAACCAGGACCAAAAGCTGTGGCTAGATTAAATTCTTTTGGAAAAGAGCGTAGCCAAAAAACTTACACGCAAGATGTAAGGTAACTAGCAAGCGCGCGCGGACTAAGGAATTGTGATGGGGCTCATAAAAACTCCAATAAAGAAATGTATCAATATATTATATTCTAATCTTTTCAAGGTGTTTATGGGACTGACTTTAATATTTTTTTAATGTAATTGATATAATCATTAAAAAAAATTATGCCTTTACATTTATATTTTAGATGATTTATACAGCATTATTATTAATTATTTTTATTTTTATTCTTTTTTAATTTTTATTTATTTATTTATTAGTATATACAGGGTGGTTTTTTGAGATGGGCGGTAATCGAAACCAAAAGAGTTAGAGAAAAGTCGTAAAAGTAGACATGCCCTCGATTTATAAAAAAAACAATAACTGCATAATTCGTTTTTATAAATCTTTTAGTTTTAACGGAAATCGACCCGAATGATTTTTCAAAAAAACAGACAAAAATACCTTTCGGCATTTTAGGTGTCCTAAAAACGGTAAATACTTAAATGACCAACTAGCCTACGACCGATCGGTCCCGGTACGCTCTTCCCCCATACGCATCATGTGGCTGAGCCATTGTACTCGAAGCTATATAATATTCTCCAAAGTCACAAGAGGTTACAAAATTAAGGCATAATAGCCCAGAAAGAGCTGAGCATATAAAATGATAGTAAAACTGGCTGAAACTGCACTTTCCATCCGTCGTCCTACATCCGTCCATGCTGACGAATTAATTGGGTTCGGACCCAACCCTTGTTGGGTTCGCACGGTTTAGGCAATCCCAACGTCTCTTCTACACTTAATTTCGTACGACAATTACTTTTTCTTCGTAACTGTCTACTGAACTAATTATACAAATGGGAAGTGTAATAAACGTCTAAGCGACACTTTAAATAATAAATATTTTGAAAAATTCACTGTCATTATTAAGACAGGTACTCTTTCAATTCAAGGAAATGAAAAGGGAATTAAAGTGAGCCAAGATAATAGCGCGTTATATTCCAGGAAAGAAGAAATAAAAAATTAAAACTTCGTTAAACTAATAATACATCTATATTAGATGATTTATGCAACGTCAGGAGGCAACTTATGCCTACACTTAACGGGACGCTGTAGTGCCTGGGACATTGTTTGAGATGGAATAGGCTTGCCCAGCACCTAAACCATCCTCTCAGCTTAATCAGCCTGGCCCACAGGAAAGACGACGTCAATACGTGTGGAGCTGACTAAGCTGCGGGTTTCCTTACGATGTTTTCCGTCACCGTTATGAGCTCGTGTTAAAGCGCATATAAATTTTTCGAAACGAAAAATCCAGTGATGCACGGCCGGGTTCGAACCCACGACCTTCGGATTGAAAGTCGAGGCACAACCCCATTCGACCAACACGGCTCATAAAATTAAACGTTCGTTTTTTCGTTCGTTTGATAAATATTCGGATGCTTCTTACTACGAGCTACATTGTATTCAGTCGATAAGATCAACGTTAAAACACGGCCCTAACCTAGGACTAAATATTCCAAACTGAAAAATTGGCCCTTGAAGTCAGAAATCGTAGTAAGAAACATCCGAATATTCATCAAACGAACGAAAATAAGAACGGGAATACAAGGAAGTCTTTGTTGTACGTAGTTAATTAATTATGCGACATAAAATAATAGGAAAAAAATTACTGTCAAGCTTTTTAGAACTCGCTTTTACTCGTAAAATAAATTACCTTATTTGAAGACTAGTGATGTCTCTATTTGTCTATAATAATAAAAGTGCCAAATTCAAATGCACAAAAGGAGCCTCTTTGAGGCGCACTTATAAAACTTTCACCACACTGATTCGAAAGAACTGGTGACACGCACGGTAAGAAGAAGAACGAACCAAAAATTGCAGCTTGTAAAATGTATATATGATGATAGACGAATGCCGACGTTAGACGTGTAAAGGGCTTCATCGTCTGTATTCGCCTGTCATCGTCTTTCAAAGTAATAGTTCGGTAGTAAGAGTATACCTAATTATCTCCACTGTACAAGGTACACATTCTCTCATTAGTACAACCAAACAGAAAAGTCCAATGTTTCTTAGAATTCAACATAGCTTCAAAAGGAAAATATTTTTTCTTGGTCCGAAGTATTTCTTCCTCTAGTATCATGTTTTTTTACCGGCGCTCTACAAACAATAGGCTTGTTATAAGAACGACACGTTCGTCCGGACGCGTGTCTTTCTGAAATGCTTTCAAGTTTGTTTGGGGAACTGAAAATACAGTGATCTAGCATTTTCCGAAAACTCAACAAAAATTTATAGTTATAGCTTTGATGACTTAACCTGATCGCAGTATAAGTAGAAAATATTAATTATGGAACTTCAGTATCACGTATTCTCCAAAAGAGGATTTAGATAGACAGGATATAAAAATGTCTGGCATAGGTACATTCCAAATTGCGGACATTTAAATCTCATGATGTTTTACATTGCGAGACATTATATAATATATAAGGACTTATAATATATTGAGGACGTTTTGCTGTCAGAGCATTTTTGATTACAGTTGATGCGCACTTAAGAACCTCCAAAACCTCCTGATCCTTAATGGCACAATTGGCCGCGCCGTACGCGCCGCAGTCACTTTTCTAAACAAAAAATGCTGATGACGTCAGAAAATGCAGCTGGCTTCTGACGTCTCAGCATTTCTACTATTGAATTGATAGCTCGGCGCGGATAGGTCTGCGACCACCCTTAACTGTTTGTAGTGAAGTCCTGCCTGAGTGCGAGTTCAAATCTCAAGATCAATGAGATGATTTTACCAATGGATAAGAAGTCAGTGAAAACAAAATTAGATATGTTGTCCTGACCAATCCTTCTATCTCTCAATCCATCTCCATCCAAAGGTTGCCTGGAAGAGATAGCTCATAAGCGATAAGGCCGCCCATTGTACGTTATCATTTAGTTGCTATATTTAATTACGTTGTTTCATTGTTTAAAGTGTACAATAAATAATTCTCATTCATTCATTCATTCATTCATTGTTGGTATGCCATTAGTATGAACAAGTTACTTTTCGAGGGAGTAAATAAAAAGCATTATAACATTCACTTTTCCCTCAAAAAGAAAAGTAGGTAACGTAAATTCAATTAAAGCCGACCAGACAAGTTCAATGTATTACATACTTGTACTAGTAAGATTTTTATCAGCTTTTAATTTGAACAAAAGTAAAAATAGAATAACTAGTTAAATTTTTGTAGTCGCGTAAAATTGGCGATCCGTAGAACTGCCACAATTTTCAGTTTTTTACGTGCGTGTTGTTTATACTAACCCAGCTGTCTTCTTCTAAGCTGTAACTCTAAGCTCCATGTCATTGACCTTTTGTAATTCTAATGAATTTTTAGTTTATACTTTTTCACGCTAACTCCAAATGAAAACCAAATGAAATAATTTAGTTCAGATTTAGAGTATTAGCTTTCACAGAAAATTTAATTTACACTGAGTTCACTTAGCTAGCTACGTGAAAAGTGTTTTTTCATCCATACTATCCATAATGTCCATACATATCCATACTTATATACTTATTTAAGTGTATATTATACTTATATACTTACTACTTATATTACTTGTAATATTACAAAGCTGAAAATTAAAAGATTAGCGAGTTTATTTGTTATAAGTACAGCAAATAACGCAACGATAGCGCGATCAACAAACAAAACTTTTGTATGAAATGCAGTTACATGACTCACAACACAAAAAACGCTCGTATAGCCTCACCTTTATACACCATTTATACGATACCATTCTGACATACCATTCCGCTTCTTGCTTTCTCAAACTAAACGGATCAAGAGCTTGGTAATATTCTGTGGCAAAAGGCAAGAATGGTATTCCAGAATGGTATCGTGTAAATGGCGTATTAATCTACATATATTAGTATGTACATAATAGTATGTTTCAATGCACAACGGACTCGAAGAGGCGTAGCGAGTCCAATCAAATTTCAAAACAGACCAATCTGATTGCTGATTCATTTTGCAAATGTGATTTGATTACGTTACAGTGTATTCCTGTTTGTGGAAACTGAACTGTTCTTGGTTTGGATTTGATTAATGCAAAATAGCACCTGTGCGTAAAATCAATAAAATAATTGGAATTTGCTTCTAGAATTTACGTGAATTTGTGAAGAAGAAAGTGTTTAAGTCAAGTCACAGCATCATCTAACCCCTAACTAAGTAATACCTAGCCTATATATAATACTAGCTGCGCTCCCGCGGTGTGACCCTCGGTACCTCGGGATTTTAATTTTTTCGGGATAAAAAGTAGCCTATGTCCTTCCCTGGGATACAACCTTTAACTATGCCAAATTTCAGCTTAATCTGTTCAGCGGTTTGGGCGTGAAAGCGTATCAAACAGACAGATAGACAGACAGACAGAGTTACTTTCACATTAATAATATTAGTATGGAAGTATGGATAGTATGGAAATGGATATGGATAGTATGGATTATGGGGCAATACCAACAACTCCTTTAATTCATTTCTGATATTAGGTATACACCCCTATTATTATAATTACCAGCAATAAAACATGGTATAGGTGTCTGTCACTTATCATGATTATGTAGTTAAAACTAAAAAGGAGACGAGACGAGTCAGACATGGTTTTAATGACTGTATTAGATATGCAAATACATAATTGTTTGATAGCTAGCGTGCGCCTTCGTCTGCGCATTGTTTCGTCATACGATCTTTGGAACTGCCTTGCACAATTAATAATAGCTTCGTATTTAATTTTATAAGTATTCAATTTTATATCTTACGTATTTATTTTTTTGTTCATACTTTTTGCGCTACTTTCTGTTCGTGATATCACTTTTTCTCAGGTCCAGTCTAAAAATCAGCGTTACTCTGTGCCTTCGGGCATGGAGTAACAATAAGCTGAGACTGGACCTTTTTGGCTCACTACAGCACACAGACCACTGTTGCACCCACCTATGTAGGTGCCAGACTACTAGTATTAGGTGTATTTCTTTTTTTTTCTAGTTTGTTTTTACCTGTGCTTGTTACTTGTCTTTGTTTTTGTGTCTGTGTTGAAATGTTATGTGTGCCAAATAAATAATTTATCTATCTATCTATCTATCTATCAATTATTGATAATGCCCACATTTCGCAGAAATTAGGTATTCCGTACGTGAGAGGTTTTAAGCCCATCGCCGTTATAATCCAGTGATAACTTGACTGAAGAATCCATAGTCGTGCAACATAAGCCAAAAGTACTCTTAAGTAAACATATTACCAAAAATACCATTATCTCTCAGAAAGGTGGAGCACTCTGTATATGATTAGCGCACTCACACACAGACGAAGCGATCTGGTTGCACGCACACGACTATAGTCACAGTCTGCAAAACGCATCCATAATGCTCGGCGCCGTAGCATGCCTTGTGTGTGTGCGTGTACCTATTCTGTTATTGTTTTTGTGTCATACTAAAATCATTGTAGTCACTTATGTCATCTATCGCTGCTTATTATAAAAACGTAAAACCTTGGTTGAACCCCATGTTGACACATGTCAAAACAAAACTGTTACCACAAAGAAGCGTTCTATGTACGAGTATTTAAAGATCGTTTTTCTAGGGACAGTTTTTTAGTTAGACATGGTCTAAACTCGGCTTATTTTCTTGTAATAAGCCCCATCAACTTTATATTTAGTTTGTTGTGTAGTTATGTGTGATTCGAGAGCTTAGTGTCTAGTCAAACTTATTTTGGTTTAATTCACTTCCTACTTAAATATGTATTGACTGTTTACTGAATAATAAAATGGTTGTCTGTAAAGTCGGTTTACTGACAATAGTTGACGTGACGTGACAACGCAAAGGCCGATTGTGCTTCTTTGTCGCTCGTTCCGCGCTCTCGCTTGCACTTGCGCAAGGCTGTAAGGCTCTGGAACGCCCCAGAGCGAGGTAACGCCTCATGACGTCATGTTTTTCGTGCGTACAGCCGGCTCTATCGAATTATAAGACGTAGTCACGTCAAAAATATCTATTTATCTATATCTCGCTAAATAAAATTCACAATTACACGTTATTGTTGGATTAATTAAATAAACCCTTGAAACCTGAAATTACACGTGGCAATTACGCCAGAACAATTTAGGGTCAGAAAAAATATCTCGCCATTCCGGGTTCCCACTCATATCTGACACATTCTTTACCTTTTGCGTCGAATTTCAAGTTTCTTTTTTGATAATCAACGTTGAGTCACCTGAATATTACAAAAATTGGACTAGCTTGGCAATTATTATTAGTTTCGGGAAGGATCTTTTTAAAAATATTGCTATTTATATTTGCTCTCTAAGAAAAAAAACGAAGGTGTTATAAACGTATGTATTAAGGTATTAGGATATAGCTGTGTTGGCAAAGGATCTAAGTGGATGTCTACGATGCCTTGGGCATACAATTAAGTTGTGATCGGTTATAAGTAAATTCTTTAGTATTTATTTCACCAGTACGGTTTAATTTTTTTTTTTTCGGAGGGCCTAATACTAATGGCCTATGAGGCCGTTTTAGTGTTACCGGACAATGGCGGGCACTGAAGGTGCCGAGACGCCTAAAGAGAAGCTACGACAACATGCGCAAGGGCACCTCTAATAGGTACGAACCTCGGCTTGGGCTGTTGCCGGAGAGAATTTACCTACCTATCATCACTAGATGACGGTATTACTTCACCATTGGCGAGAGTGATAGCGTCATCTGGATCGCCAAGAACGTTTCTTGGCCGTCTGGGGGTGGTTTAATTTAACAAAATAATTCCGTTTATATGGAAGCTTAACATTATCACTCAGATCAAATATTAAAATGTAAATGGACAGAGCTTAAACTAAATTCAATCAAAAATTAAAGCTCACATTATTTCCATTAATCCAATTTCAATCAGCATACGGAAATAATTACGTAAATCTAAATGCGATTAGCGTTATTTATGATCATAATGAATTGTGGTGATAATGAATTTTGTGAACGAATAATAAATCGCTATTGATTTTAAAACGATGAGTATGTTACGATTAGTAAGGCACCGTCTTAATAGAACATCGCTCGCGATAATGCGATGCAATTTCATTGTGCGCTGAAACTGCTCGTTGCGATTTTATCGTCGCACATATCGCAATGCCGGGGCCGACCATGGTGGATGATATAGAGGCCATAGAGGGAAAGACCTGGATGAGATCAGATCAGCTCAATTAGAGTGGCGTTTGAGGCAGGAGGCTTGTGCCATCAGTGTTTTTGTAAACTATTACAGCTGTCAATGATGATGATGATGACATCCTATAAGTATTACCAGTATGCTTATCGCACAATCGTGAGAACATTTTCATCGAATACACGCATCAACGCTCGGACGCTTCGCCGCGTCATCGCCACTTCGAGATGGTCCTTCTTACTGTTCCAGCAGCCCGCGTGTACTTCTTCTCTTCTTAGTCGTTAGCTTCATTGCTGAAGGTCGTGTCTAGTGTGGACTGGTTGACCACTTGATGCATCATGCATTTCCACTTAGCCGGATCACATGCCACATCATCTTTCTGTGAGTTCATTTTTCCATACTAGATTTCTTGGGAGTTGTAGTGCAGTGGTTTCTCGTTGCCTTCTGCACCAGATTTTTCGGAGAGTACTTAGTCCTCTCTTTAGGCCACTGAAGCCTCATCCAGATGGTTGCCCAACTGGGGGTTAGGTTTTAAAGCCTATGCTCGGTCGTCGTTGCCTCGTCTGTTATCTTGCAGGGAGCACCGCAACGACCCTGGAGTAGTTGCCGCCAGCTATTCCGAAGAATCACCAGCGCGAGCAGGCGAGGATGACAATTGGGTCGGATAAGATGTTGGTTCCGTTCTCCCCTTAACCTCCCATGTATACTAGCCCTTACCTTATAAGTACCTAGGTACTGACCCATTTTTTTTATTCATCTAAAATCAAATCTAGTTGTACAGTAATTTATTAGTCCCAAACGCGTAGTACCTATTGTTCCTAACACAATTTTGTTCTATTATTCAAATATTTAATATCATTGGATCAAATCAATTGTACGAATGGATGATAAATTGGTTGATAGTAACCTTGTTTTTGTACGACAAAAAAATGATTTATTTTACATCGTAAATACAGGTTAATAAAGGAGCTGTGATGAATTGACTTGTCTGTTTGTAAAGTAGATAATGAAACTAATAAATCAAAATGTGTAACTTATCATTCGTATTGCTTTGTGAAAGAGACCTACTTACCTCTGAGGCGCAGTGGGCGAAGGTCCGCCTGCGATGCAGAAGGTTGCGGGTTCGATCCCCGCCGCGGGACAAATGTTTGTATGACCTACAAATTGCTGTTGGAGCAAATGCTGAGGGGTAGCCGTATTTTCACCCACATAAAATTATGTAGATTTAAGTACCTATTGTAACTGTTGTACGATGTATGATGTGGAGAAAATAAAACTTTATTATTCTTCTTCTTATTCTTATTCTACAGATATTTGTCTCGGGTCTGGGTGTTTTTATGTATAATATTTATGTATTTACAAACAAAAAGTATATAAGTAGTAAATCAGTTATCTGGTTTCCATAATACTCGTGCAAGCTTGCTTAGTTTGGGGCTAGATGATGCTGTGTGAAAATGTCCAGCATTATTTATTATTTATTTATTTGAGCCCTTTGCCCAGCAGTGGGACACAAATGGTTGATATAATAATAATAATAATTTATTTATTATCTTGCTCTACGCATTTGACTGCCTCAAGACACAAGGGTTTTCTTTATCGCGTATTCTTATGTTTAGACTCAGAACAGATATCCTTATTTATACCTCTTTTTCAGTCAAATTGAAAGACAAAATGCACTTGTGATCTTGTTTTTAACCTACTTAAAGTGGATCTCAATTCGTCTGTATGTTTTTTTTAGTTTTCTCAGTACTCTGTCAAAGGCATGATGTTTATAGTTGTATGATACTGATATGGTGTTTCATAACAAGTTACGAGTTGCGATAAAGTCTTGATTTTATAGTGTAATTAATGACATTACGTCAACTTTTTATGAATCATGCTGTAAATATAAAGTTGTAATTACATTTAATACATAATCGTCTTTCCTGTGGGCCAGGCTGATTAAGCTGAGAGGATGGTTTAGGTGCTGGGCAAGCCAGTTCCATCTCAAACAATGTCCCAGGCACTACAGCGTCCCGTTAAGTGTAGGCATAGGTTGCCTCCTGACGCTGTATAAATCATCTAATATAGATGTAAAGGCCTAAGTTTTTTTAATTACATTTAAAGCAAAACTGGTCTTTTGATTTTCGTAGTACAAGATACTCAAAAGGACGATGTAATGCATGGGACAATATTTAAATTGAAATTGGCTTTCCCAGCACCTAAGCCATCCCTCAATTTAATCGGCTTTATTCACAAGAAAAACAATTACTACAGCGTCCCGAGTGTACGACATAGGTTGCTTTCTGGCGCTGTATAAATCATCTAGCATCTAGTCTATATTATGTAGAGTTTAGGCAGTTTTTGTATACTTCCTAAATAACTAAACTAATATTTATCTTTCAAAATAGGCAGTTTTAGATAAATATTTTTTCAGTGTCATCATCAAATTTAAGAGCTCAGCTCTTGTCGGTGCAATGATGCAACTTCCTCCAGTATATACAACTTCAGTGTACGGAACACTAATAAGCTTTAATTACCACTCCACGGTACTTCAAGTTTATTTAGTTGTACCATTCATGGTACTAGCGATACATCAATATTTATGATGGTACTACTGATCCTAAATAATTGTCACTAGTACCATTAATGTTATTAAGGATACAAAGTTGTGTCACTTGTACCATCAATGGTACAAATCAACGGTACTACTGACACAAGGCAAATATTTGAATTTCAAACGGCGTTTTCCACTAAACCTAATTTAAAATGTTGATCACGCTTCGACCTACATACTGAAAATAAATGTGTACTTTATTATGATATATTTATCACGAGAGCTATTTCCTTTTTTATTTTTTTCTACTTAACAAACGAGGTAGTAAAGTGAACACATACATGGGTTTATAGGTTGAATCACGCACTTCTGTTTTGTTTTGGAGTTTTATGTGTTTTTTACTTGCGATAAGGATTATTTTATTATTAATTTTGAGTTTTGTTAGTGCAAATAAAAATTCTGTGCAGCATTTTATTCATAAAACAGCATGCTTACTGTTTTATTTCACATGATATGGTGCGATATATCAAGTTACTTCTTTTTAATTTTATTTTAGAAATTACGTGTTAACGAGGTGAATAAAATCAATACTTTAAAAACAATAAAACGCCTTTTTCATGATACCATACTGGCATACTTTCAGTGGCGTAGCTACCGAATGGCTAGGCGGTGCAGTACACCGGGGCCCCCAAGCTCAAGGGGCCCTCGGACTCTGAGTCCCGAGAGTCCGGAAGGTTTTGTTCTTAGGAAACTATAGGTATGATTATTTTGAAAATAAAAATAACTGCATTATTAGATTTTTGAAATAGTTACCCAGAAAATGACGAATCAAATCGTAAGTTTTTACATAAAAATCACATACGTTTACATTTTGCCACACCCTGCATATTTTGACTTAATAAAACTTAAACCGTTCAGTTAGGGCCCCGGTTTATTTTGCACCAGGGCCCTTGGCTACCTAGCTACGCCACTGCATACCTTGCCTCTTGCTTTCTCAAACTCAGCGGAGCAAGATTTACTAGTCAGTGGCAAGAGACAAGAATGGTATCATGTGAATGGCGTTTTAATGTTCAAACAGGTTTTAATGTGCTAAAATTTTTTTTGAAAAATACGGAGACGGGCAAAATAGACAATAATGGATTTTAAAGGATTTTGAGTTTATAAAGATTAACTAAGCGACATTGCAGGAGAAGTTGAATAGTGAGAATTGCATAAAAATGTAATTCCAAAGTGTTACTGAGAGGAAGAACATTCGAATCTGAATAGTGAATAGTGAGAGTTGCATAAAAATGTAATTCAAAAGTGTTACTGAGAGGAAGAACATTCGAATCTGAATAGTGAATAGTGAGAGTTGCATAAAAATGTAATTCAAAAGTGTTAGAGAGGAAGAACATTAGAATTTTGCAGCGGTCATCAAAAATGTTGATTATTATGTACATTCTTTGTGTACTAACAAAAATAAATAGTACCTAGGTAATGCATTCCTAAATGATACCTTTATTATGTAAACCTTTCGGCTTTTTTAAGTTTTACTAAAGTTTTACTAAGCAGTTTTTGTTTTTCTGGATCCGTTGAGCTATCTATGGATCGCTTTCAATAGGACGCTGTTGTAATAGTGTCTAGAACATTGTTTTGATGCATAAATTAGAAGAGTCTTGCAGTAATAAAAAAAAAATTAAAGACACGTTCCTCTATAACGTTCGTCCTAAAACATCAAATAGATAGATAGATAGATAGATTATAACTTTATTGTACACCAAAAAATAAGTAACAAACAGAAAATAAGAACCTTGATAACAAAATGTGTAACAAAGGGACCTTATCGCTAAAAGCGATCTCTTCCTGGTAACCTATGTATGAATAGGACAGAAATTACTAAAAAAAGGATCGGTCGGGAAAAAGGTCGGTGTATAAAAAATTTAGAGAGAAGTGAAAAGTATATTATAATAGTTTATCTATTAAAACTGATAAAATCTCAATTAAACTGGGAGGAGCCCATAACCTATTGAAACACGTCGCACTGTTCGCAACAGACTACCTTTTTATTTCATTACTAGTTTAGTTCACATACAGATTTCATAGATGGCACTAGTAGTAACCTTTTACAACTATTTTAATACACTTAACAAATTGCAAAATACGGATTTCATATTCCCTATAACAATTTTAAACTCGTTATATACAAGCAGCAGTTTATTGCCGACAATAGTAACTAAATTCTATTTTATACTGCGCATTACACTAACTAAGTTATTGGGTACTTTGTAAACAAGCACCTGCATCTAGATCTTAAGTATTCAGCTGAAGTCACACCGAACTTTCCATTAACAATAATGTTTTATGTATTTACGCGACTGGTCTCGATCCGTTGAGATAGGTTTATATGTAGATAGTTTTTAACAATCCTTAGATTGCTTATTTGTATTTTGATTTAAAAATATATAGTAGTTTAGTTTCTGTTCATTGTGGATAATAATAGCTCAAAACGGAACCTATGAAGAACGGATGGATGACAGTCGTTTGACAAAGCAAGTGTATGAGGCGAGTGTATGGGACAGCTGGAAGGAAAAGGCCTAGGCGAACCTTCTTGGATCAAATTGGTGACATTTTCAAAGTACCCTAAACCGGCGAGCATGTATGAAGAATTTAATGAGAGTGTATGAGGCAAAAGTTGTGTGTCAGGATCGTAGCAAATGGTCTCTGCCTACCCCTTCGGAAAAGAGGCGTGATTTTATGTATGTATGTAACGGGACCGTATTGGACCAGAGTTGCAGTAGATAGAGCTCAGTGGAGAGAGCTGGAGGAGGCCTATGCCATGAGGCACGCCGATTTGCGAGACATACTCAAAAATAAAAAAAGAAAGTTCTTTTATTATACGCACTGCAAAAATTTGGAATCAGCTTCCAGCGTCTGTATTTCCGCTGAGCTACGACCCTATTGTTTTTAAGAAGAGAGTTAATAGGCACCTTCTGGGTAGGCTTGCTCCATCGTCCATCACTCTTGCCTGTGTAAGTCTGAGGTCAAGAGCAGACCCATTCATCATAAAAAAAAAAAAAAAAATTATAACGTGTTGTAGCTGAAGTTGTAGCGAATTCGGAATAAAAGGGCTTTATTATTATTATGTAACGGAACCTTTTATAGAAAATTTATATTAACAAGTTTTAGCACAAAATTTATGGAAGATTGACGGAACCGCGCGGGGAAAGAGATAGAATTATAGTCAAACCTATGCGATGAAACAGGTAGTTTCGCTAGTGTTCCGCTTCTCTTACATACGTCACGTCATAGCGATATTACTGCGGTTCCGCTCGTGAGCCGTGTCGGTCAAATGGGGTTGTGCGTCGACTTTCAATCCGAAGGTCGTGGGTTCGAATCCCGGCCGTGCATCACTGGATTTTTCGTTTCGAAAAATTAAAAATTTAAATTTATATGCGCTTTAACACGAGCTCATAACGGTGAAGGAAAACATCGTGAGGAAACCCGCAGCTTAGTCAGCTCCACACGTATTGACGTCGTCTTTGCTGTGGGCCAGGCTGATTAAGCTGAGAGGATGGTTTAGGTGCTGGGCAAGCCTATTCCATCTTAAACAATGTCCCAGGCACTACAGCGTCCCGTTAAGTGCAGACATAGGTTGCCTCTTGACGCTGTATAAATCATCTAGTATAGATGTAAAGGCCTAAGATTTTCCGCTTGTTATGGGTTCGCAGCGGAGGAGTGTGTTCGGCGTCTGCACCTATAATATTCTTTGATGGTTTTTATAAAGGCTCGTTGAGTTGTGAATGCGTCCACCCCTGTAGGTAGTTCTTGCACTAAAACTTTGACAATAAATTCATTGTTTCTATGTTCGGCTCCACACTGTAACTACGTAGTATCCGTATCGACTTCTCTTTACCTGATACTGCTGTTCTTGAATGTACTTATGTACTAGAAGGTGCAATAAGGCCCAGTCTTAACTGAGTTCAAAAGAGGAGTTTCTCAATTCGGTAAAGTAAATTCGTATGGGGCCAACTCTGGTGACGGAGATTTTAGGCCGCGAATACGAGTAGACCGATTGCTTAACGGTTTTATAGTGCTGCGGAGGGCACGATCCCGTCTATTAAGTCGTTAAGCCATGACGGAGGCCTTAAGGTGGTTTAAAAACTCCGTCAGCAGAGTTGGCCCCATACGACTAAAACTCAAAATCCAGCAATCTACGTAACAACGCACCCAGTACATACGCAAACAGTAATCTTCAAACGCTGTTTTCCGGATATAATGAGTTTTTCGGAAAATCCTTTTGGATTTGGTTGTGTGTTGGGATGCTGTACCTACCCCTTAGACGTCTTTTTACACCCTGTATGTACCTAGTAAAGTATAAGTCATAAAGTGCGGCTAAATAGTTTGGTTGAATTCGGCTTAAGCAAGCTACTAGCGCTTGAAATATTATATAGTAAATTGCTTTATTTGTGTATTTTGATCTTCCAGTTATTTCAAGGCCGTGTTTCGGCAAATAATCTTCACAGTATAATAAGATGCGGTGCCTAAACAAATACACCGAGTGGTTTTGAAGATGTTGGCCCCGGGATGAAGGTAAACTAGATGGAGGTGAAGATATTTCAATCTGTTTTTTGTTTTTTGAGGATATTTGGGATTTTAATGAAAATAACTAAGACACAGATAGGTTTTTACAACCTGCAGGCTTATTGTCTAACTTGAAATCCATTCCCAATTGTCATCCCAATAGAGCTTAACCAATCACATAATAGGAAAATGACAATTGAAGTCCAGAATGGGTTTCAAATGTTAAAATGAAGCCGATATCCATTACCTGTTGAGTTAGGCAATAAGGCTACCGCTTATTAGCAGCTGTGATAGGTTGTATTTGTGTGTTTGTCACCTCTCAATTTATGATCACAGTGGGCTTAATAACCTATTTTTAATATCTTTTTTAACCTGAGTATCATAAATAAATAAATTTCATTTGATTTGAACTTATACTTCCTTACACTTGATGGTGATAGAACAAATTAGATCGCGCTATTGTTACGTTTTGCTCAATTTTCTGTTAACACAATCGCGACTTGTATTCGTCTTTGAAATCATGCCGATTACACAAACAGGGGAACATGGTAATGTGAGATGGACATTATTCAGGGCTGAAGCCCCTTTTCTTTGAAATGCAAACGCGGAAGCTTTCAAGACTGTTAGGCAGATCGCACATTTGTCCGCGCCGTACGCGCCGCAGTAATTTTTCTATACAAAAAAATAATCAGAAAATGCGGCTGGCTTCCAACGTCTCAGCATTTCTTCTATTGAACTGACAGTTCAGCGTGGATAAGTCTGCGACCACCTTAAGACGCCATTCACACGATGCCATTCTGGTATACCATTCTTGCCTCTTGCTCTCTCAAACTCAACGGAGCACGAGCTAATATTCTGTGGCAAGAGGCAAAAATGGTATGCCAGAATGGCATCGTGTAAACGGCGTGTTAGTCCAACTAGGATTACGTACAAACAAAGAAAGTTCTTGTGATCTAAGTAGATATCCAGGTGTTAGCATGATAGTCAAAGAAAGAATAATTTTTCGGTATTTACGGTTTTGAAACAGTAGTGTAAACCGGACAGTAGCAAATAAAATCTATATACTCGTATATAAAAGAGCTTGACCTGACTGACTGACACATCATCGCCGAGCCGAAACCGCTGAAGGAAGAAAGCTGAAATTTGGAGAGTAGCTTCCTTTTATAAGACGGACACCCGGGATTTTTCGAAATTCAGCCCCAAAAGGGTTGAAAAGGGGTGAAAATGTTTGTATGAAACTTTTAAATGCATCGATCGATTTGTTTGAAACTCAGTTTGAATACTAATAACTGAGAATAAATGAACACGTGTCAGGGTTTTTCAAAACAATCCTCAAAAAGGGCTGAAATTGAGTTTCAAAGTTTAATAATTTTTAATAGCGATATTGGCAAAACAGCATTTGCCGCGGGTCAGCTAGTTTGTACCTACATATTTCGCTACGGTACCAAATTACCAATTCTGTTTTTTAATAACAAAATTAAATGTGTTCCGCTTTCAGCTATTTTCAATAAACAGCTAAATATAGAATACTGTGATACAAAGTTACCAGCGAAATAGTGATCGTCCAATTTCTAAAGTGAACAAAAGGGGCTAATTCTAAAACGCTGAAGTACCAACAAGTTTCGGAACTGTTTCCTGATTAGAGACTGTTTGATTGACCTCGTGAAATAGTGGCCTAGATAAAATAACCGGCTCGCATCTATCAGCCGTTTTGATAATCTATCAGACAGTTGTCAAAAAATTGGTACTCAAGTGTGAAAATTTACCATTTAAAAAAAAAACTGGATTGCAAAAAGTGGCGGTCACCCATTATCTTTATGACCGCGCCCAGTGTTGCTTAACTTTGTTCCCGATACAAACTTACATCCCTTATTTTCTCGCCCCCTTATGACATTATTAATATTTTGGCCCTTGACTACTTTCATATATATTTTAAAAGAAGCTCAAACTTGAAGAGTGGGTTAATTGAATACCATCTTGGGTGTATAACTGTGAGCTCACACAAGTTTTTATAACCGAGTTATTAGCGAACGAAACCTCAAGCTGAAGCTTTTAACAGTAAAATAAAGAAACTTGATCCAAAGTTCAAGTCAAACTGTTCTAACAAGCAACGTCACTGGCTCCGCTAATTAATGGTTTGTGCAAGTTCAGTCCAAGAGTTATTTGCATCGATCGGCTCCTGATCAGGGGTCAGGTACAGTTATCGAGCTCATTCCACCGCGCAACGAGGCATGACTACGGAAATTAGGTAAGGTTTGCTAAAAGATTGCTTTTAGAAATTTTGAGAAGAAAATTCCAAGAAAGTATGAACGGAAACCTAAAATGGGGGTTAAGAAATGAAGGTTAAAATCATTATTGACTCTTTGTTGTGTTAAATTTTTCTTTTTTAGGGTGAGGTTCAACGAACATGACTTTTTTCGTTGTGAGTCGCGTAAAAAAAAGTCGCATAATTTACCGCCTTCCTCTAGCCGGGATACTGCCTGTTGTTTTAATACAAAAAAAAACCTTTTTTGAATCAAAATAATTGGAGTGACCGCATGCAAGTGTTCGGTGTGCTCAAATGGAGTTTATCAATAAAAAAATGTAATTAAAACACAACAAAAAAAGACCAAACTGACCTACTTAAAGACGCATTACCAGAAATATCCCACAAAAGGGCGTAATGTAAAAAGTGCAATTTTTCGAATGAAAAATGAAATTGCGTTGAGTTCTGCCGCTTTCCCGGCAAGAGCAATTCGTTTCACCACTGAATTGAGTCACGATTTCCGAGGCGATGCTAGTTTCTTTACCCCTACTAGGGTGGTTTCAACACTTGTCAGTGGGAATTACTTATACCTACTTACGTTGAGTTATGTTTTACTCTAAAACGTGGGAAAATTTTGTTAGACTGGGTATCTACTACTTTTTGACTTATACTCATAGAATTCATCCATCCATACTAATATTATAAATGTGGCATGGATAAAGATAATACGCCAGGGACGGACATAGGCTACTATTTTTTGTAAATAATCATAAGGGGGCGAGAAAATAAAGGTTGCAAGTTTGTATGGGGAACAAGGTTAGGCAACACTGGTCGCGGTCATAAAGATAATGGGTGACCGCCACTTTTTGCAATCCAGATTCAGCTAGAGTCAGTCAGCTAGTTACACTATAATTTAGTTTGAGGCACGTTTACTGGTTTCCTGCAATTTTTTTTTTTCATTTTAATGCTTAGTAACTAGTGGAACTAGGCGCGACTTAGTCTGCGCATTGTTTCGTAATACAAACTTTAGAGATAGAATTACCTTGTTCCAATCCAACCCATAAAAACACTGAATTCATTTTTTAAATTTGCTGTCTTTAAAATAGTTCAAAGCATAATAGAACGAAATGACATCGCCATTTTGAAAAGTCAAAAGTTATTGGTTGTCATGGCAACCAATGCAGTGCTCTTTGTGTCAAACAGAGTACTGCTCAGTTTCAAGCAATATTTCCGTTGCCCTTTTAATTTTTTTTTGGTTTTCAGGAACGTTTTTCAAGATAAAAAGTAGCCTATATGCTATTCTGGAGTTATAACGTTCAGCTTACTAAATTTAACTCACAAACTTTCAGCTTTATTATATGGGTGGGATCTTTTGAACGGAACATATTTTGTATACCACCCCAAATTAATGAAATGTCATGACACCCAACTTTGATACTGTAGAGTATAGTAGGGGTATTGTTTTATTCGTGAAACATCTAGAACGAAGTGCTCACATATCAGAATACTGACACAAACAACGTACGTCCGCTCTTTGCAAACAACAGCTTATTTAAAAGGTCTATTCTGTTTGCTGATCACATTTTGTATGTTATTCTGCGAGCTCTATTTCAACTGGAATTCTTTTATAGGAATAAAAGTAGAAAAATTGTTGAATTATGTAGTATATATACTTTCATAATAATAAGGTACTATTCACAGATAAATAAAATATGGAAACAGATTTTTATCTAATCGTATCCAAGTCTACCCTTAAAAATATTCATAAGCATTTTTATTTTTATTTAATCTAAGTGAAAACAATTTTCCTCTATTTGTAGCGCTGGAAATAAAAGTCGATTCAGATATGTTGGTATATTAGAAATGATACGATCAGATGCAGTCCCATTGACCATGCAAGCCTGCATTAGCTGCCATAAATATCAATTTACGACCAGCAATAACTGGTGAATAAATCGGCTTGCGAGCGAAGCGAGCCTTACTTACTCTGAAACAATCATCATAGCGAAATAGTCTTTATTACTATAGCTTTAAAGTCTACCTGTCAGTACCAACAACTGAAATATAAATGCGCTGATCATCTAGCTAATTTAAAGGAATACAAGCTTTATAACACAAGCAAATAAGGAGCAAAGTCGTTTGGCTTTCTGTTGTAGTTTCATACATAGAATAGTGTGCAGCGAACAGAAGTGAAATTCCCGAACTGGAAGTGGTAATAGTACATAACTAGTAAATAAATCGGCTTGCGCCCGAGAGAGTTCCGTAAATATTTGAATACTTTGTAGATGTGAATTAAAAATGGCTAGCTATCATCGTTTATTGCTAAGTGGTTTGGATGAGTGAATGCTTGCAGATAAAATAACTAATAAGCTGGCTTAGTTCAGACATTGTATTTGAGAGCTTTTGAGATCAAATATTCATATTTTTTGACTTGTAAAGACTGTAAATTTAAGAGATTATACTTATAAATTATGTTTTGTACTTATCATTTTTTTATCTTTGCTTTCAGTGCATACTACACCTACAAATAATAGCTTACTAGGTTTAAAAAATAATTAGTCAATGAGAATAAATATGAATAAAATATTTGTACAGTGTATTGTGACTGTCATAAAACCATAAATTTGCAAATATAAAAAAAATATACGGAACAAAAACTAAGTAGGTATTTTAACAATGCCATTGAACAGCAGACTAAGTGCCTACACTGTTTCTACAATTTGTGTGTCATGAAATAAACACGATACTTGACTACATATCACTTTTATTACCTGTAGTCATTTGTTGAGGAGAAATTTATAGCAAATAATAATGGACGTTTGTAAATAAACTAGAGCAAATAGGAGCAAATTGTTGTCTTTATAAACTAATATACCCCCTTTTTTTGATTACCAAAAATTTTTATACGTGGCTTTAAGCCAAGTGTTCAACTTTACCTTGCGTACTTAAAAAGGTATTTTTAACGTTATTTTTAGTAGATTAAGATCTACTAAAAATAACGTTAAAAATACCTGGGCTAAGGCCCAGTAGTGGGACATAAATGACTAGGATTTTTTTTAAATAGATACTTACATACTTATGGGCCCTTACTAATCAACGCGGTGTAAAGTTATGACAAAACATTAAACAAAAAGTCGCCTGAACCTTACCTGCTTACTTGCATATTGCTAAGAACTAAAAGTACAAAGTCAAAGTCAAAGTCAAAAAGCAAAGTATCTACTAAAGTATCCTAGGTAGGACTATAAATAGGCACTACATCGTCCTAACGCTGTATAAAACGTAAACGTGAACAGGTTCACAACTGTATCCCCAAGGTGCGGTAGACATTCTCTCAGATCTTTTTATGTTACTATTCCAGATCCTATGAAAATGTCTAAGAGGGGTAGTCAGAGGCATGTCAAACTAACACTAACTGGTTTCCTCACGATGTTTTCCTTCGCCGTTTAGAGCACGTGTTAAAGCGCATATAAATTTTACGAAACGCAAAATCCAAAATGCACGGCCGGGATTCGAACCCACAACCTTCGGATTGAAAGTTGAGGTACAACCCCATTCGACCAACACGGCTTTTTTGTAATCATCTAATTATGTAGATGTAAAGGCACTTTCCCTAGAGAAAAGAAAACACGATAAAAGAAAAAAAAAGGGAAAAAAAGCAAGGATATAATTGTAGATGCAACTGTGGGATGTAGCTAGTCGGAACTAAGTGCAAAGTAAAATATAAAGTTATTTTTGAGTGAACCGTTTCAAACACCGCCTTAAATCCGGCAGCGCAAACAATGTAATAAAGTCTGTTACACAGCATCAGACATAGCTCGATGTTGCTTGGGATAGGATAGCATTATTTTTTTAACCAACTACAAAAAAGTAGGAGGTATAAGTTGAAGTATGCTCACCGATTTCTCTGTCACTTGTGGACAATCTTCAATTTTGTTTCGTTTATAAGGGTATACTCTCGAGGTAGATACTTTATTTCAGAAGGATTGATACTTTTCCCGTAAACTCAAAAACTTCATCCTCACTTGTAAATATCATAGAAGTTGGTTTTCTATTTAGTTTCTAGAAATAATATATCTTGAAGATTTCTTAAAATGCAAACTCATGGAACTTTAACGCTCGACTCTGCCAACCCACCTCAACGGTCTGCCAACTAATGGCCAATTGACGATAAAGTGAAAATTTTGAGGGAGTGCATATTTTATAGCTCTTCGCCATGTTAGGTAGGTTTAGACATCGAACGAGTTGTCGCGTCGCACGTCCGACTCTCGTCTCATAAACACGAATTACTCCAGAATTCGCTGCGAATTGCCCTTTCTGGACAAACTCTACCTACAAAACTATCGTTTAAAGAGTACTCAAACTAGTGCTGGCTGTCTCCCTCCTTTAAAACAGCCCCCTAGTGGAACGATGCCATTTGTTCTCAAAATAGGAAGTAAACTTGTTTTCGCACTCCTCTTTTGAGCTTGAAAACTTTTCTTTTACTCTAAGACGGTGCATCAAAACTTTATCTGTTGGCTGTGGATACAGCATAATAGTGTTTGTGAATCTTTGTGAGTGGCTTAGTTCGGTGCAGAAACTCTGCCTTAATAAATAAATATTGAGGACATTACACAGCGGCATCTAGTCAACAACTTTTAGCAATTAATAAAATGTGCTACTTCTGCGTTCTCTTTCAAAACAATTTTTATGGTAAATATTTGAGACAGAGTTTGTAGCAACAACGAAATATTAAAACTTGTATCTCTAAGTATGAAAAGCTATGTCGGTATGTGCGTAGACGATGCTTATTGGGTTGGCATACAGCAAATTTTAGGCCCGTCTTTAGGCTCCTTATGTCGGTAATCAGAGTCACTAATGTCTACTCAAATCCGATCCTTAGTAGGCAAAGGTTTTTTATGGCAAACGATTTAAGTAGCCGTCAGTGAGTACGGCTGCGGGTAACCAGTGAACTTTCGTGCGGCTCAAAAACTCCCACCAGTCACATAACTAGCTCATACGAGTAACATGAGGCGCTTTTGGTAAAGTAAGTTACTTTACTAAAAGCTTACTCAGGATAGTGATGATGATTTTCGTCGAGTGTGCACTGGCCTGTAAAGTGCTAAGCTACAAAGAGTTCGTGTTAATGACTAAGTTAATGAAACTGGCTCTAATCTCGTCTTGTCTGAGCTTGTAGAGCTGTGTGCTTCTTAGAAACACATACGGGAAGAGGCAATGACGAACATTCTAGAAATGTTTGGTTTATTAAAAAAAAAATTGCAGCACACACAAATATCTTATCATTCGTATTTTGTGGTTTAATATCAGGAAGATGATGGAAATAGCACTAACTTTTACTGCCTCAACTCCCTCAGTGCTCCGGAGGGCATTGCTTTTAGTATCTCCGTCACCAGAGTCGGCCACTATCTCATTATGAACTTAGAAGAATTACCACCATACCATTCGATAGCCTAACGTAAACGTAAACAGGTTCACGACTGTATCCCCAAGGTGCGATAGACATTCTCTCAGATCTTTTTATGTTACTTATTCCAGATCCTATGAAGATGTCTAAGGGGGGTAATCAGAGGCATGTCCAAACACATATTTGATACATGCCCACATCTTGCAGAAGTTAGTATTCCATACGTGACAAGTTGCAAGCCCATCGCCGCCTATGAACACTACTTCGATAGCGTTACGCTTTTAATTATGAAATAAGTTTGGTAAGTAAGTAAGTAAGGATTGTAAACTTACTTAGCAAAATATTTCACTGTGTATATCTTGCCCCATATATGGACTGCTCATTGGATTAAGGAAGTATGCCCACCATTTGTCACTCAAGAAAGGGTAAGGGTCCCATTGTCTTAGACGTGAAGACCGCGTAGAAATCACTGGGATTATTATTAGTTAGAAATGTTAGTATGGATTGAGAACTCAATATTATATAAACAACTAAAAAGACAACTATTTTAGCAGGTACCTATACTTTTCAATCAAAAAAATACAATATCACGATGTTGAATTTATTCCTAAGGTATTTGTCGCATCTTAATGTGAAAAGTAGCCAAAGACGTCAAAATACGATGTTATGTGTTGTGTATTTGGACACTTTTTATGGACCTTTTGCCAACCAAGTCAAAACTAGACCTTTATAAAAAAAAGTACGTGAGTGTCGTGGAATACTTGGTTGGAATGAAGTTTGTACATTTGACATTTTGCGCACCTTGTGCATCACTTTTCGCACTCTGCGCATCTTTTTTTTTGCGCACTATGCACAGAATTTTGCTGCACAAGTTACAACGAAAAAATGTTTTTTTGTTTCTCCTGTAAAGTTATGTTTTTGTAGTTATATTTTTATTCCCCGGAGACAGCGATATGCCATGACGGTAAAATCGATCGATTTTTTTCTAGCATCCATCCACGATAACGTCCGAAAAGGAACTTCATTCCAATAATTGGAAACTGAATACATCTCTGCTTGCATTTGAGTTGGAATGATCCTTTCATTGTGGCCTTCCTGCTATCTTGTTATGAATCCTCATTGTTTTGCGAGTTAGAATTGTTAGAATTAGAATATAATGGGTAATAATATACCTTTGGACGATTTGCCTTGTTTTAGTTTAGTTTATATGATGGATTGTATCCGCCCTCAGATAATTAACCAAAAACGAATTTCAATCGATCTGAAAACCAACAAACGGAAATCTTTCATAGATGTTAGTTGTAGTTTTTACCGGAGTTCTTTAAATCTTTGTTGCTGATTGAAATAAAAAAATAAAAAGCACACCTCGCGGTCTTTCGCGATTTTCCCCCAATCCTTCCTAAAGGCGTCCAGGTCATCGCGCCAGGACGACGGGGGAGGCCTTTGCCCAGCAGTGGGACAGTATAGGCTAATAAAAAAAATATTTAATTACAATACCGATTAATCTTACATAATATCTACTTAGGACTATCTTAGGACACAGTCACACACAGTAAGAAGACCCAAGTAGGTCATCTAAATAGTAAGATGAAAGGCATCCTTTGAGGGCAAATCACCACTTGTTATAGTGCCTGAGTGATTTATAGTGTTAGGGACAATCTTTGTCTAAATTGACCGGGGCCATTTGAGATGACAATTAGTAGGTGCCATAAAATAGAGATATCCAATTAGGAAAAACCAAAATGAAATCGACTACGCAGTCACCCGATCCGTGAACAAAATCAGGCAAATTGCCGAGCTCACAATTGCTACGTTGCATCGATCACCGCCAAACAATTTCAAACTCTAACAATGTGTACATAAAGCGTATAATAGATGCGGTGTGCACAGGAAAATTCTGGCACAAATTTCGTAGCGCAAGTGCTTTGAATCTCATGATACTTTACTTTAGGTATACAGAATATTGTAGTGTATAAGCAAGTAACTCAACTTGCAGTTTGATGAATTTTATAACGATGTATTTTGTTGCAAAGTTCTTGAGCGTATGTCGTTTAGTATCCATAAAAAGCGGTCACAAGCATTTTACGATCGTAAATATATATTTTTCAACCTAATCTATCATGTTCCACTGAAGGGCAAAGGTCTCCGTTACTAAAATATTGAAGGCAATTATACACAGTGCCATATAAAAATAAAAAAAAATTGCAGTGACGATTGCCAGGTATAAAAGTGGGAAAAATGTAATTGATTTATATAGATGGATGTCATTGGCGTTTGAAAAAAAAGAACGTGAGTGTCGTGGAACACTCGATTGGAACGAAGTTTCAACTTTGATATTTCGCATTTGTCAAATAAATTTTATAATCCTAGAAACGCTCTTCCGTGCTAACAATGTAACAATCTATGGACTGTTTTGCGGCTGCGCACTTCGCACTGTGACGATTTGACATATACATGTGTCGTGATGCAAAAATCGAACACTATTTTCGTCATGCCTTCATCCGATACCGTCTGAAAAGGAACTTCGTTCCAATAAGTATTTTAATTTCTCATAGCGTATTATACCTAGGCATCACGCTTTTTATAAAAGGATAGTAGGCAGAAGTCACGTATATTTTAAATATATTAAGGGACTCCCAATTCTTTCCAACCATCTCTCTCTTTGATAGGTTCCACCACCCACTATCGAAGGAGTCGAGGTCGTCTCTCCAGCGCTTTCTTGGCCGTCCGCGGCGTCGTCTCCCTTCAGGTTGCCAGGTTGTTAAAAGAGACAAGAGAATTTTGCCCAGCTGTGGGTTATAAATAACAGGTGGTACTCATACAGCCATACTTAGGCCACCCATAGGTTATATAAAAAAAAAGAACGGACTCCGTTTTAAGAAAACTTGAGTTCAAACAGAACTCCAGAATCTTGTTTTGAAGATGAGTTTAGCGAACAAGTTTAAGTTGATTGTTATAATAATGTATGAGTTTCAGGCTCAAATTATGAGATTCGGAGACAACCAGGTAAAACTTTGGCTAAGCGGTGAATGCAATTTTCAAAGTTGTTAGCAACATAATAAGGTTGAAAATTGTGATCGTTTTCTTGAGATACCTAATTAATTTTTTTAACTTTTATGATTTATTGGAACTTATTTAGAATTATAATTAATATGAATTAATATTATAATTAATATTAACAATTATTTGGAATTGTTTAACGGCTGATAGAGGAGAATGGAAGAAGAACACATGTTGTGCCGACCCCACATAATGTGGGAAAAGGGCAGGAAGATGATGATGATTTGAAATTGTTTAATTAAATATTACGCTTCCGACTGACAGTGACATGGATCAGTTGAGCTATCTATAGATAGTTTCTAACGATCCTTAGATAGCTTGACTAATCTTGTTGTATTTTGTAAATATATGTAAATATGTAGTAGCTTAGTTTCTGTAAATAAAGATCTTTATTATTAAATATTTATTGATCATTATAATTGTCTAATTGGTATACTTACGCTAAATCTCCTGTTTGATCAGAGTTTAAAATTTATGTTAAAGTATTTATTTTGACGTCATTGAATTATTTAAGAAAATTCATGTGCAAATATCCTTTGTTGTTTTTTATGCAGAGTATTAAAATAATAACTATTGGATGTTCATGTTCCCAACAAAAAATAGCTAAGGCTGACGCTAAAATATACTGGCATTTTTATTAAAATAACAGATACTGTCAAATCTGAAGATCGAAATCGTATAACTAAAATTATCGCAATTAAGATCCATTTACAGGATACTATTTTGTCATTTTTACCTCTTCCTTTCTCTAACTGTGTATATGTGGAGAAAATAAAACTTTATTCTATTCTATTCTATTCTAACTGAACGGAGCACGAGCTAATATTCCATGGCAAGAATGGTATGTCAGACAGAATGGTATCCTGTTAATGGCGTTTTATTGTATGGCTATAAAAAATACACATCTAGCTTATTTATAATTAATAAGCTTTGGCTTACTTCAACGTTATTTGTAACGTTGAAGTCAGTGGCGTAGCTACCGAAAGGCTAGACGGTGAGTGCACCGGGGCCCCCAAGCACAAGGAGCCCTCGGACTCTGAGTCCCGAGAGCCCGGAAGGTTTTGTTCTTAGGAAACTAGAGGTTTTTTTTTTCATTTTTTTTTTAATAAAATAGGTCAGCATTTGACCTCCCTCTGCCTGATGTTAAGCAGTAGTGAGGTCTTAGATGGAGCATGCTTTCCTAGAAGGAACCTATTTACTCTTGATTTCATTTGATTTTATTAGGTATGATTATTTTGAAAATAAAAACAACTGCATTATTAGATTTTTGAAATAGTTACCCAGAAAACGACGTAAGTTTTTACAAAAAAATCAAATACGTTTAGATTTTGCTATTGCCACGCCCTGCATATTTTGACTTAATAAAACCTGAACCGTTCAGTTAGGGCCCCGGTTTATTTTGCACTAGAGCCCTTGGCTACCTAGCTACGCCACTGGTTGTAGTGGGTAATAAGATAATTTTGCGATCCAACCTAAAAAAACCCGCTGTCTTCAAAATTATCAGCAAAGAAATGTCAACAAAAAATCCTTCTTCCAAGTGAACTTTCGCTATTAACACAGAAAACTTTTTAGAGTTTTTTTACAATCTTCTTTCAACAGACACAATGGTATTCAAAGTTCAACGCAAAGTGACATCCCTTGTTCTCTCGTATGGAATGAATATTTGGCCTGGGTTTTCTTAGAAATAATCTTTTACTGCAGTAGGTTAAAGTTTACGTTATTATTTGCAGCCCTGAGGCCCTAGCCAAGTTAAATAATAAATAACTTCTCACACAGCATCATCTAGCCCCAAGGTAAGCAGAGCTTGTGTTATGGGTACTAGATGACTGATATACTACTCATATACTTTTTGTTTGTAAATACATACATATTATACATAGAAACACCCAGACCCGAGACAAATATTTGTAGGTCATACAAACATTGGTCCCGCCGCGGGGATCGAACCCGCAACCTTTTGCGTCGCAGGCGGGCCTTCGCCCACTGCGCTACAGAGGTCGTCAAAAAAGTTAGGTAAGTATATAGTTTCGAATCTATTCATTTGCTATTTTTGTCATCAAAAGACGCAAGCATTTAATACATTTTTTTTGTTTTATTCTGTCTGTGATTTTAGATTTGTCTGGATACTAGACAAAACGTTATACAAACGCTATCATTAAAACAAATCTAAATCGTTATTTTGGGTCACATCTGTATGAAACGAGCTTCTCTTCAACGAAGTTGAGAACTCAGAGACAAGTCTTGATCTGTGTGGAGCTTGGAGTGTCAATTCTACGAGTAAAGGTGCATTAAAACGATGCGATTTCAACCCAAACGATATCGTATCGCACGGCAATTTTTCACGTTTAAACGATCATCGTATGGGATTTATCAATCCTAATATTGTGAGTTCAAATACTGGCCATGCATCAATGGATTTTTCGTTTTGTAAAATTTATATGCGCTTTAACACGAGCTCAAAAAAATCGTAAAGAAACCCGCAGCTTAGTCAGCTCCACACGTATTGACGTCGTCTTTCCTGTGGGCTAGGCTGATTATGCTGAGAGGATTTACGTGCTGGGCAAGCCTATTCAATTTCAAACAATTTCCCAGGTACTGCAACGTCCCGTTAAGTGTAGGCAAAGGTTGGCCTAAATTGTTTAATGTGATTTGTCATAGTTAGCGCGGCGCTCGTCGGCACATTAAATGGGCGGGGCTTAGTAAATCGTATGAAAAATCTCACCGTGTAAATGCTTAAGTATACGTAATTAAAAGATAATATTCCCAGCCATTGCAAGCAAAAGTTCTTCACTCAACTAACAACAAACACACACCTCCAATGTCGAGATACAACGTACACACGACATTGATAAGAGTATGAAAAAACATCCAGTTTATATTGTTAGTTTGTACAAAAGAGTTCTGGGCCGTATTCCCGTTCTTATTTACGTTCGTTTGATGAATATTCGGATGTTTCTTACTACGGTTTCTGATTTTAAGGGCAAATTTTTCAACATATTTGGTCCTAGGTTAGGACTGTGTTTTAACGTTGATCTTATTGACTGATAACAATGTAGCTCGTTGTAAAAGCATCCGAATATTCATCAACCGAACGAAAAACCGAACGCGAATAACCCCCTTGTAACGTGGTTGCAAACGCTGGAGGAAAGACGAGATAAGAGTTTTTTTACAAGCTTACTACGCGACAGTTGCTTGACACAAAATTAACAAAGGAGATTGTCCAATGTGGTATCACTCATATCACTGCGTCTGGATTTCATGACGTCAGTAAATAAGCGATACCATTTACGTCAGTACAATAGTTTTCTTCTTTTACTCGGCTCAGGCGACTCATTTTTGAATTCTTCGTCAAAGATTTTTGGTTTTATATGGTACTAGCTGCGCTCCCGCGGTGTGACCCGCGGTCCCTTGGGATTTTTTCGGTATAATAAGTAGCCTATGTCCTTCCCTGGGATACAACCTTTAACTATGCCAAATTTAGCTTAATCTGTTCAGCGGTTTGGGCGTGAAAGCGTAACAAACAGACAGACAGACAGAGTTACTTTCACATTTATAATATTAAGTATGGATTTCAAAAGCTCGCCTTTCCCCGTAATGTAAAAACTAGCACGTTCTACAAAAAGTACTAGAGTACATCTATTGTACTGTGTACCAAATATTTACTTTATCCAAAACATGGTGGTATTTTCAGGTGCAGTTTTTGACCCGTCTCAAAGGAATAAACTCTGGACAATGAAATAGTGTAATTTTTATCTGCTGTCATGTTTAATAGGGAATTGTTGGATTTCATGTTATTTTCTTTTACTGTCTAATTTAAAGATTTATTATAGTAAAAGAGGAAAGAAAAAAAAAACTTGAAAATTTGTATAAGGGTGGTCGCACAGTCCAGCCGAGCCGAACGCGCCGAACTGTCAATTCAATAAAGAAAATGCTGCTGACGTCAGAAGCGAGCCGCATTCTCTGACATCATCAGCATTTTTTGTATAGAAAAATGACTGCGGCGCGTACGGCGTGGATGAGTGTGCGATCAGGTTAAGTACTTTACTTTCTGTTTTCTTTTAGGTAGTTAGGTGCTCCTTTTTTTGATTTTTTTTATGTTTTTGGTACATACATAGGTAACAACGGATTCTACTTGGTACAATCCCTACCAAGATTTTCTCGTCTCCCCTTTTATTTTAAAAGGTGTAAAATGTAGGCAAGTCCTCTGTAATACCCTCTTAGGAAAACCCTTTGTATGTATGTATATCCGAAGGTGTTTTGTTCGCATGTTCATTATAGTGTAGTATTTGCCATTTCACTTCTCTTTTTTTACATATTTTTCTTTCATTTTAACTTTTGTTTAATATATTCCACGTGTTTTTCTATAGTGTTGCATATCCAGGATGTCTTAAACTTCTTATCTTCAATTCTCCGACCACCCCGTATTCAAGACGGTATCAATACCAGTGGCGTAGGTAGGTAGGCCAAGGCCAAGGGCCCTGATGCAAAAAAAAAACTGGGGCTCTAACTGAACGGTTTAGGTTTTATCGTGTCAAAATATGCAGGGTGTGGCAAAACTTTGTTCATAAAACGTTGTTTTTGCCCTCGGGCTCTAACTCGCGAGGGCCCCCTGAGGTTGGACACCCCGGTGCACAGCACCACCTATCCCTCCGGTAGCTACGCCACTGATCAATACCTAACAGAACTAATACAGTAAACTCGAAGCTATCTTCAAAACAAAGGCAGATTCAAATCCAACCTATACAATCTATAAAGGCAGGTGACCACTGAGACATGCTGTTCACAGATATTACCGCAACCGCAAATGCCGTTGACTGTAACGTCGACTGCATTCAAATAAAAGAAGCACTCGTGGTGAGTTGCTTAGAACTTAGAAGTTCTGGATAAATCGCCGTAGCTACGCAACGTTGTGAGCGGTCAGTGGATGGCTGACCGCTATTGGCATTATCAACTGAGCGCTTCCGTGCTTCCGAGAGCTTAAATGGTCTGTCCTTGTGTCTATCAAAATCTTATGACAACTTTTCATTGCATTAAATAGCAATGTACTCGTACATTGCTCATCATCATCATTCAGCCCATTAATATCCACTGCTGGGTGTAGGCCTCCTCTTTAACACGCTACTCCTCACAGTCCCTTGCCAAACTGACGACCTCTGTGGCGAAGGTCTACTTGCGACGCAGAAGGTTGCGGGTTCGATCCCTGCCGTGAGACAAATGTTTGTATGATCTACATATATTTGTCTTAGATCTGGGTGTTTTCTATGTATAATATGTATGTATTTACAAACAAAAACTATATAAGTAATGTATCAGTCATGTAGTACCCATAACACAAGCTCTGCTTACTTTGGGGCAAGATGATGCTGTGTGAAAAAGTCCAGCATTATTTATTTATTATAAACTCAATGAACATCGCTAATAGGCGTGAAATTTTTCACGACTCTTGTAATTGTGTCAATATTACCGTTTATGACGTACCAAGCCCATCACCGATTTAATTTCGTCTGTTCAACTAAGTCAAGCTTCTAATAGCAATTCCGGCGTGAATACCTCGTAAAATATTAAGCAGACGAAATAAAATTTTCACTTAATTTTTATATTAAAACCGACTTATCCATTTCGTTTTATGGCCCATAAAAAAATCGCTATAAATTACACTTTGAAGGGAAATTGCTTTACCTTTGCGTATTTTGTATTCAGGAAAGACGTTTGAATCGTTGGTAATACTTTTAATGACTGCTCATTTACGAGTGTTCTTTGTGACCGAAGTAACAGGTGCTAATGGCATAAGGGTTATTCTTAAACTTGATTTTACTTGACTGCGTCTGAAGAGTTATGTTCTTCCTTTCTTGTTGTATTGTTCACACGACCTCTACACTGTTGAGGCTTTATTTAATTTTGTTGCGCGTAATATTCGTAGTATTCGTTTGATCGTCTCAAATCAATGATACATAAGTGCTAAAAGTAGTTCTACATTGCATTTATTAATATATATATTATTTATTTATACTTAATTCTTTTTCCCGAGTTTTGTCGTTTTTATAACTGAATTACTAAGTAGCTAAAAATAATACGACGACCTCTGTAGCGCAGTGGGCGAAGGCCCGCCTGCGACGCAAATGGTTGTGGGTTCGATCCCCGCGGCGGGACCAATGTTTGTATGATCTACAAATATTTGTCTCGGGTCTGGATGTTGCTATGTATAATATGTATGTATTTACAAACAAAAAGTATATAAGTAGTGTATCAGTCATGTAGTACCCATAACACAAAGCTCTGCTTACTTTGGGGCTAGATGATGCTGTGTGATAAGTCTAGCATTATTTATTTATTTATTTTATTTAATAGTCAAGTAATATTGTATTTAATATTTTTTCGTCATTGTGTATAACAAACCCTTCAAAAGAGCACACAATAATGAGTATAGCAATAAATACGTACAATAAATTAATGCAATAAGGGCATGAATAAATATGAATATGACCCAAATACTTTACAAATATTTCTTTAGTAGAGCGTACATAAAAATATGAATTAAACTAGTAAGTATTTTATGTCTTGCCTAGCCCGTTCATAGTCGATGGAGAATGTCGATGTAAATTTGTGATCTCTAGATATAAAAATGAATCCCTATATCCCTTGGTCACGCCATCACGCTTGAACGGCTGGACCGATTTCACAAATTTTTTTTGTTGTGTTTGTTATTGTCAGGAGAAGGTTCATATGACAAAAAAAATAAGAAAAAATGAATCATGCGCAGACGAAGTCGCGCGGGTCAGCAAGTCTTCTATAAAGTTTTTAAGTAAGTTCGTATGAGTCAGTGGCCAACTCTGGTGACGGAGTTTTGGCTTATCCGTCATGGCTTAACGACTTAAATAGCCGGGACCGACAATTTAACGTGCCCTCCGAAGCACGGAAGCGCTCAGATGAAAATGCCACTGGCGGTCACCCATCCACTTACAGACCGTTTCAAACGTTGCCTAACTTCGACGATCTATCAAGAACGACTAAGCAAGCACGACGAAAGTAACAAATGAACAAACGAACGGTTGAACGAATTAACTCTACATACAAGAATTTAAGGAGAAAATTGCTGGATGAACTGGACGGAATGGACAGTATTCAAGGGTAATTTAATGTGCGTGAATTACACCAGAAGGCGCCACCTATATCGATATAAATATTCTATTAGTACTAAAGGCGATCCGTCCACTTTTAGTGTGCGCAAACAAAAATAGATGTCGCTGCTAAAAGTGGCGGATTCCTAGATCGCGCTATCGTTGCGTTTTGTGATTTTAGAGAGTATCGATAGAGTATTGTTTGAATGGTATTACTCACCCCCAGACGGCCAAGAAACGTTCTTGGCGATCCAGATGACGCTATCACTCTCGCCAATGGTGAAGTGATACCGTCATCTAGTGATGATAGATAGGTAGGTAAATTCTCTCCGGCAACAGCCCAAGCCGAGGTTCGTACCTATTAGAGGTGCCCTTGCGCATGTTGTCGTAACTTCTCTCTAGGCGTCTCGGCACCTTCAGTGCCCGCCATAGTCCGGTAACACTAAAACGGCCTCATAGGCCATTAGTATTAGGCCCTCCGATTTGAAATTAAAAAAAAAAAAAAAAAAATGAATGGTATTAGCATTAGGCCCTCCGAAAAATTGAATATAATTCACTTTGATTAGCACAAGGGTGTTTTTACTGACTCCCTCACCTCTTAGGTGTTACCTGCTAGTTCAAGGTTAGACAGACAGTCCGTGATGAGTTTATTTTTATTTTATTTATTTATTTTTATTTCATAGGAAAACAAACAGTACTTAGTAACTAATTAAAAATCACGTTAAATATCTACTGACCATTAAACAGTTTTCACATTTAGATGCTAATTAGCTTACTTGTTTACTTGTTTGTTTGTTTGTTTGTTTGAGTTGTAAATGTACATAATATTATATATTTGAACCTTTTTATCACACAGGTAAAGTTCAAATATACGTCGTGCTTTACCGCGACACGCTCGATGTAATGGATCGTTTCCGTCGTCGAAATGTTCCACAAAACGCACACTCACTGTCCTCGCACCATATTTTAAACGTTATATTAATATTTATTTGTTCAGACGAAAACCTTATTTACATATTTTTATAACAAATGTTACCCGATATAAAGATAATAAAATGTAGGTAATTTCATATAACCGATAACCGTTGGGGTAAACGAGTTCTTGAGTGGAGACCGCGACTTGGCAAACGTAGTGTAGGACGCCCTCCGGCCAGGTGGAGTGACGATCTGCGAAAGGCTGCCGGCAGAAGCTGGATGCGTCGAGCTGAGGACAGGGCGCAATGGCGCGCACTAGGGGAGGCCTATGTCCAGCAGTGGACTGCCATAGGCTGATGATGATGATGAATTTCGAATAGATAGCGGCAACTCTGTTGATGGAGTTTTCATCGTGGTTTAACCACAAAGTATAATATTGGTAATCCCACTAATATAATAAGGCTGAAAGTTTGTCAGTTTGTTTAGATGTTTGGATGTTTGTATGTTTGTGTTTCAATCACACCTAAACCAGTGAACCGATTTGGATGAAATTTGGAATAGGCGTAGATAGTGACCTGGTTACCATATAGGCTATTCAAAATGTTGGTACTACGCGGGTGAAGCCGCGCGCAGTCGCTAGTAGTATAAATACTTCTCAAACACTGATTCTTGTAGAGGCAGGAGCCGCGTTAAGGAACGTTGTATGTTGTAGGCACTAACTGGTCACTGAGATCTAAAGACTATTAAAGTCATGATTTTGTTTGATTTAGAACAACAAAAAAATTTTTACTCCTGTATTTTTATAAACATAGCAGAAATAAATCTGCAAGGTTCAAGTAAGCATCTTAAATATTTTTTTTCAATGACCATGCGAAAAAGTAATTATACAATTTATTCCACATGGTGGTGAAAAAGTCAGTCCCATTATGGTAAAACATGCGAAAATCCAAATTGTAATTAAGTATTTTGATAATTACCTTACTACTCAAAATAAAGGAGGGTTTGGTTTTATGACGTTGTGTTTGAATCTCCATGGCAACTAATTAATTGCTTGAATCTACTCAGTGGCATTATGCAAATAGAAGGAACTGGGAGTACACCAATAAATAAAAAAACAGGCGTAAAGATACAGAACTCCTGTATTCATCCATACTAATATCTGTCTGTCTGACTGTTTGTTATGCTTTCACGCCCAAACCGCTGAACAGATTAAGCTGAAATTTGGCATAGTTAAAGGTTGTATCACAGGGAAGGACATAGGCTACCTTTTATCCCCGAAAAATGAAAAAAACCCGAGGAACCGCGGGTCACACCGCGGGAGCGCAGCTAGTAATAAATAATTCATGTCACGATTTCCAATACACTTGTCTCTAACGAAACATTAAACTAAGCGTACATTTTATAAAAATAACAAACAATATTTTTTTGTTATATATTTTCTTACTCAATTTTATTTCTTGTACTACCGACAGCCCTATAGAGTTAATATATTTTTTTTTATTATTTTGCCCGCGTTGACCCACTGCAGGGCAAATGCCTCCTCGCTTGTTCCACTCTTCGCGATTTAACGCAGCAACAGGCCAAGTTCTCAGGTGAGAGTCATAGAGTTAAAGTGAATTATATTTTTTTAGTAGGATAAAATAGCAATCTACAAACTATTATTCTAAGTTAGTCTACCGGAGTAGCGCTTCTATACATTACTATTATTTTTCTGCTGAGACCATGCTTAGGGTTCCATGTAAATGTTACATTGCCCCACTTTACATTTGCATAATAATTATAATTAATTGGTGTTGTAATAAAAGAACAGCTTATTTATATAATACAATTTATACACAGACTTTGAAGATCTTGTGTTTCTTAGTTGAGTCTGACTTTATGCGTTAAACTCCCCACTAGGCCTTGAATTAGTTCTATGAAGATGGGTCACATAATAGTTAGGCCCCAGTATTTGTTGCCCCAGCTGTATTTTAACGGTATTGTTAGCGAAGGAACAGGATAAGAATCATTTACCTCTTCTAAGTGATTATAGCAGTCAACTCAAACATAAAACATTTTTTTATCTCTAAGAAATTCTTAATAAAACAAACATTAAATTGTTTTCAAATCATGTTTCAAAAACATGTTTTCAAAACAACCTAACATAGTAGTAACAATGATTCTGTTTTTCACATCGGCAATTCCTATTATCTGAATGCTACAACGAAATGCTACGACGGTCGGTGCTACGGTTTTCTACGAAGTGCTACGAATACTCTAATACCTAAAGCATTGCAAGAAAAGTAAAGTTCTTTCTTAGTTAAAACATTAAAAATCTTTGAAATTAAAACAGGCTGGACTCTGATTTAGGTACAATTTTTATTTTGACTTGAAAACCATTATCCTTATTTTAATAAAAAATATACGTACTTACCTATACAACTTAGGTATTTATGAAAGTCTATAAAAATATAGAAATTATAGTACTTATTTTTTAAGAATAAATAAATGGTGAATTCTTTATTTTTTAAAGGTGAAATTCACAATATCAATATTAACACAAAAGTAGAACTGTATCAACTTAGGTATTTATGAAAGTCTATAAAAATATAGAAATTATAGTACTTATTTTTTAAGAATAAATAAATGGTGAATTCATTATTTTTACAACTTAGGTATTTATAAAAGTCTATAAAAATATAGAAATTATAGTACTTATTTTTTTAAGAATAAATAAATGGTGAATTCTTTATTTTTTAAAGGTGAAATTCACAATATCAATATTAACACAAAAGTAGAACTGTATCAAACAAAGAATGTATGTAATAAAAATGCAAAACCTCCCTCTGAGTAATTTTCACTTCATTTGCGTTTACTACCAACAATATGCAGACTACGTTTGTGTGTCTGTTCATAAATTTCAAGAGATTAAAACTATAGTAAAAACGTACTTAACCCCACTCATATAATAAAGCTGAATGTTTGTGAGTTTGTTTAGACGTTTGGATGTTTGTATGTTTGTGTAAGGATCAGAAAGTTATAACTCCAGAATAGCATATAGGCTACTTTTTATCCCGAAAAATGTTCCTGAAAACCAAAAAAAATTTAAAAAGACAACGGGAATATTGCATAAAAACTTTAGCAGTACTTACTCTGTTTGACACAAAGAGCACTGCTCCAAGGTTCCCATGACAACCAATAACTTTTGAATTTTCAAAATGGCGATGTCATTTCGTTCTACTATGCTTTGAACAATTAAAAGACTACTTGTGGGCTGTGATGCCTAAATACGTTTTTTTAATAAATAGTGAAACACGTATTTATTATTTTTTCAAAACTACGTAACCCCTTAGATGGGTACTTATTTATATTTATCAAAGACAGCAAATCCAAAAATGAATTCAGTGTTTTCATGGGTTGGATTGGAACAAGGTAGTTCTATCTCTAAAGTTTGCATGACGAAACAATGCGTAGACGAAGTCGCGCCCGGGTCCACTTGTAAAGTCTATGTTTAAACCACAAAACACTTTTTTACAACTACACATACATTACATTTCTAAAACGGATAGTATTTAATTATTACTGTCTGCAGCCACAAACTGCCACCACGCGGTGGCAGATGGTAACACTTATAGCTATGTTGTTAGCCTTTAATAATTCGTTTTTAAATACCTAGAGGGTAGACAGAGGTAAATCTTGAGTACAAGCTTTGACCTACAAGAGTCTCGCCACACGCAAAACCAAAGGAAGCAAACATACAACAAATTAGCATACAAATAACATACGGAACCGCAAATGGTACGTTACACGGGAATTACACGTTACACGCCGAGTTCCAATTAGCGTGTTAAAAACAATTGCCGAGTGCGTGCGACTGGTAATCCAAGTTATGATTTATTACACGGTACCCTAATTGGGCAAGCGCAGTTCATACTTATTGGATTGCTCTGTAAGTTTGTTTAAAAAGGTTGAATAAAGTTGACCATGTGAAAAAAGAATACAATTTTAGTTTCACCAACAACAACATATAAAACACAAGATATAAAAACACAAATAAAAAATATATCCAAAATTTATTTCAAATGCAACTTTGTGGTTTGATGGGTTCGAATATCTGTCATGCATAATTTTTTTGTGTCTAGTTTTGAACCAGAGTACGGTGAAAGGAAGTGCGCTTCAAAGAGGTCGCACTGTTCAAACTTATTACCACCATACATCACGATATTAAGCTGTAATCTTAAAAAATAACCGAAAAAATATAAACAAAAACGTCCCATCCCTATAACTCAATAGAACGTTCCATACATTCAAATCCTTAATCTGAAGGGAATCAATCAGACCGTGCAATAAATAAACCCTTTCACAATATCGCAAAGAAGCTGTTAAAAGTCAAAGTTGGAGTTTGTATAACAATTTATATCCTTAACTTTGTACGGTTGGACGTTATCGGATAATTTAATACGTTTCTCCTCTCTAGTTCTCATTCAAAACTAATCGGTGCGGCTTTACCGAATATTGATAGTTAGACGAGAGATATTTGTTGGGGTTTTTGTCTAAGCTAAAAAAAACATTTAAAAAAAAACCTCAAATATGTACTTCAATAACTGAATATGGTTAACGAGTTTGTTGAATTGTTTAATATTATCGTATTATCACACGTTTTGACGTCGTCTTTCCTGTGGAGGATGGTTTAGGTGCTGGGCAAGCCTATTCCATCTCAATTGGTTGCCTCCTGACGCTGTATAAATCATCTAATATAGATTGAAAGGCCTAAATTTTTAATATTATCGAGAAGGGGTTTTCAGGTATTTTTTACAATTTTACACTACAGACTGTGATAGTTTTACTCAAGACAAATAAACCATAATACTTGAGATGCTTAGTGCATTTTTGTCGAAACGACAGCATTTTCAGTTTATAACAGATATCAAAATAGTCTACGTATTTACAAAATGTTTATTTTGTAAAATCTCTTTACCTTTTATGTTGACTGAATCCATAGTAATATTATATATAATCCATATCCATACTAATAAAGTAACTGAAAGTAACTCTGTCTGTCTGTCTGTCTGTTTTTTACGCTTTCACGCCCAAACCGCTGAACAGATTAAGCTGAAATTTGGCACAGTTAAAGGTTGTATCCCAGGGAAGGTAGGCTACTTTTTATTCCGAAAAAATTAAAAAATCCCGAGGGACTCGCGGGTCACACCGCAGGAGCGCAGCTACTCCTCCAATATTAGCCGAATGGTTGGGTCTCGAATCGGTGGACAAGTTTTATTATAGTTTCAGGTTGTAATCGGTGGTAATTTAATGTGAAATAAAATTGTCTGTTCTTTATTGATACTTAACGAGTGCAATTGTGTTAGCCGTACGAACATTATTTTGAAAGCATTTTGAATTTCATTGCAAGTGAATCTTCGAGTGTCTTTTCGTAAGTTGAATAGACGATTCAAACACTTCAGTGACCAAGGTCATTTAATTTATCTAGAGATTTTCAACGATCCTTGGATGGCTGCACTGATTCTAGTGTATTTTGTTTGTAAAACATGTAAGTACATAAATGTGTAGCTTAGTTTTTGTAAATAATTATTTTCCATTCCATATCCACAAAGATAATAAAATCATCATCATTTATCCCGACATCTCTAACTGCTGGATGGTCTTTCTTCTTTTTCGTTCTTTTATTCATATTCATATTCATTTATTCATTTCGCGATACATGGGTAAACTTAGGTCTAAAACAGAAATAATTAAATTTAAAGAACCACCATGATCAGCTTAAAGCATGCAAAATGTCACACAGTAAAATGTCTATTAAATTAAGTAACATGTCAATTCAAATAAGTAATTAATTAATACAATGTCAATGCCAATTAAAAGTTAATAACAGTCCAATAATTATTGAATATCTAGTAAGTCCTATAAACAGTTATATTCTTCAAATTTGTCCATAAAATATTCGTTAATATTGTAATACGCCTTTTTAAACAATAGGTTTTTAAGATTGTGCTTAAAATGCTCAATATTTTCTAGCTCTAATAGTGTATTAGGTAATTGATTATAAATCATCGGGGCCATACAGAAGACGCTGTTGCGGAGCTGGGCTGACCTACTTTCAGGGATGCATATTTTAAGTCTTAGGCGTTCACTTCTAAAAGTCCTAAAATGTGCCTTATTTAATTTAACAAATACAGCCATCTCGAAGATATAAATTGAGGCTAGGGTTAGAATCTTAAGATTGATAAAATGTGGCTTGCAACTGTCAGTTAGTTTTAATCTACATATTGCCCGTACACATTTCTTCTGAGCTTTAAAAACGGATTCTTTTCTAGTTGCGTTTCCCCAGAATATGATGCCATACCTTAGGATTGATGCTGTATAACCGTGGTAAGCAGTTAATAGTGTTGTCATGTTAGACACTTTTGAGAGCATATATAGGGCGTAAGATTGTTGACTAATTTTATTACATAAACTATCGATATGGGAGCTCCAGTCGATATTCGAGTCTATATGTACACCTAAAAACTTGGTGGACTCTATTAGTTTAATTTCTTCTCCAGAATATTGTATGTCCATATCTTGAATTTTTCTCACTCTATTTCTAAAAATCATTAATTTTGTTTTATTAATATTTATCTTTAAATTTATTGATGTCAACCATTGAATTATATCCCTAAGAGTATTATTTATGACAATTTCTAATAACAATTTGGTCTTACCTGTAAACATGACTGTACTATCATCCGCAAACATTATTGTGTGATGGTTAGCGATTTTAGGTAGATTGTTAATGTATATGATAAACAGTAAGGGTCCCAGTATGCTTCCTTGTGGTACCCCTACATTCACATTCCTAAGTTCAGATAAATATTTATGCTCAGTTTTTGACACAGGACAAATTTTCTTTATTTCAGTCATTTGCTTCCTGCAACTTAGGTAGGATTGTAACAGGTTAGATACATTACCTCTTATGCCATACGAGTTGAGTTTACTTATTAATATTCTATGATCAACAAAGTCAAACGCTTTGGTCAGGTCCATGTACAGAGCACATGCTACTGAATTGTTATCAACGGTCTTTAGTGCAATCTCTAAGAAATTATATATTGCCTGGTTTATGGATTTATTTTTCCTAAATCCCACTTGTGCCGGTGAGAAAAGATTGTTGAATTCGAAATACTCGTAAATTTTGTCGTTAATAACCTTTTCGAATACTTTTGATAATATTGATATCAGTGCGATGGGTCTGTAGCAAGCCATGTCATTCTTATTCTCTTTCTTAAATAGGGGTTTTATTACTGTTATTTTTAATTTATCAGGATATACACCCTCAACAATATCTTCCGTTCGCTCTTGCAAACTCTTCAGTCATGTGCTGCAGCTGTGCATCCATTATCTACTTTTCCCGTGACTTTCTCTAACCCAAAGCAATAAATAATTCCATCAGTCTTCAAGCGTTCTCTTTAACCTTATTGTGAAAAAGTTTTGTTTTGAGTTAAATTATTAGAGTTAGGTTTACATATTATGTTGTTATTAAGCTATAATTTTGTTTCATTATGGGTGATGTGGTCGCTAAGCGACAAAACACTTAAAAAAAACAATTGAACTCGTAAAACCGTTTAGGCGTCCGCGATTTGAGCATGAACGTGTGACAATTAATAAATTCCATCCATTATGAACCGGCCTTAGTGAATCGGGTGAGCCACAGCTTATATTAAAGCTGATTTTAAATTTATAGAAAAGAATCAGAAGAAGACCTCATTTGCATGCGAAAAGAACTCACATTTTTTTATGATCTGCCACAAATGATCTGCTACGGGAAGTTAGCAGATCATTTTGACCATGATCTTTTAGTAGGTAAAAACGCCAGAACTATTTCTAAAAAGTATCAGGAACTATAGAATTCATCTGCATGCGATAAGAACTCATATAATTTTTTGATCTGCTGGACAATGATCTGCTAAGGTCACTAAAATTTTAAAAAGGCTATTTTTCTTGTGGAGTCACTAGTTCTTTCGTGTGGTGATATAAAATAGGCTCCTTTTCTTTAAGAAGATGTAAAAAGATCGTAGCACACTTGCTTTCATTGAAATCCATGTTGGATTGAAGAAAAAAAAGCAAAAAAAAAAGCTTCAAAACTGTTTTTACATAGCTTTATAGCTTGAAAACATTTTAGGTTCTTCATAGTTGATGGCTAAAAATAAAGTTTTTTTTTTATTGAATTCTTTTAGTTTAATAAAAGCAGCAGTGCAACGAAATAGGTTAATAAAAAAAGAAAGTATAGTCTACTAGCTGCGCTCTCGCGGTGTTACCCGCGGTCCCTCGGATTTTTTTTAATTTTTTTCGGGATAAAAAGTAGCCTATATCCTTCCCTGGAATACAACCTTTAACTATGCCAAATTTCAGCTTAATCTGTTCAGCGGTTTGGGCGTGAAAGCGTAACAAACAGACAGACAGACAGACAGACAGACAGACAGACAGACAGATAGACAGACAGACAGACAGAGTTACTTTCACATTTATAATATTAGTATGGATATGGATTCATGGACCAGCTTTATTTTTAGAGCTGTGTGTTTGTATGTGTGTATGTACACATACAAAGAGCGTGTTTACACAAACATACGCATCATCGCGAGTCCGTGAATCGGTTATGATAAATGTATTTGTGCTAACAATAGACCCTTGCTTTGTGCTTTTGATTAATGAGAGTTTTAAAAACGATTCGGACAACCGAGTTACGGTAATAAAAAATATGTTTGTCCACACCAGATTTCTTTATCACATAAATTTTGTTTTGTATACTTTGTCATCTGTACTTTTTAAAATAGGGCTTTCACATACTTATTCCAAACGTACAAAAAAATTAGGCCTATTATCTTTACCAAGTAGATATTTTTATAGAGCCAGAAGACACTACAGCGTTGTGCATTATGTTTTATTTCTTAAAACACTGCACTTCAGAGCACTGGTGGTGTAGTGGTAGTTGCTCCGCCTTCCGATCGTATTGTCGTGGGTTCAATCCCGGTCATGCAAGTTTTAAATATGTGTCAAGTGCCTCTTGACACACTGGTTCGAAAGACCTGGTGACACGATAAGAGAAAAAATTCTTGGAACATGCTTGTTATGGCAATTCTTGCCCACTTGGATATTGATGGGCAAAACGTGTGGAGCTGACTGAGTTACAGATATCCTCACGATGTTTTCTTTCGCCGCATAAAGCAACATGGACTTATAAACTTTCTTAACCGAAAAGTACATTGATGAAAAAATACTTACACGGGATTCGAACCTTCGGATTGAAAGTGGAGACGCTACCTAGCCAAACACAGCTCTTTATAAAACCTCAATGCTTGGTTATTACGTGGATAGTTACACAATCCTGCCTAAGTTTTCGGACAAGGACAACAAACAAAACCCTAACCAAGCGACTATAAAACGCTAAAAAGAAGGAAAGTCTTTAGCAAACTTTACACAATAAACTAAGTCCCCTTGCCCTAGATTCAAGATAGACCTTTGATTGGAGTTCCAAAGTCAACTTTAACTTGTAGCCTTAGGCAAATGACTCCCAAAGCGGTTGCGTACTACGAAAACAGCCGTAACGAAGGTAAGAAAAGGTGCTGAAATGCAGTCAACAGTAATATTTTATCATCATCATCATCATGTCAGCCATCTAGTGTCCACTGCTGAACATAGGCCTCCCCCATCGATTTCCACAGCGATCGATCTTGTACAGCCTGCACCCAACGGCTCCCAGCAACCTTTACCAGATCGTCTTTCCATCTTTCCCATCTAGTCTAGTCTAGTCACGGCCCCCCCGTCCTCTACTGCGGTTTGCGGTGCGTGGCCTCCACTCGAGAACCTTTCTGCCCCAACGGCCGTCAGTTCTACGAGCTATGTGCCCCGCCCACTGCCACTTCAACTTGCCAATCCTTAACCCCCTTAATAGGGCAGTTTAAACTGCAGGGGGGTTACCAGTTGGTGATGCTGACCGTATATTCATCCATTTATTTTTCGCATTTATTATTAGAAATAAAGTATTTTGTCGTTTGTCTAAACCTCAGTCCAATAAAAGTGAACGAAACTCCGACCATAAAACGGAAAGGTAAGCAATATGAGCCGAGGAAGGGATCGGAATGAAGTCCGAGTGAAACACAAATAAATCATCCGGCTCGGAATCACGTCCGAACACAGCTTGTTAACGCGAACAAACTTGCTTCTCCGAGCTGGTTTTACTCAGTCAACATGCGACTGTCATATGACTAGGTCACCTCGTACTTTAGTATAATAAGCCTTGGTAGTGACCATTATAGAGTAACGTGTCGCATTTTTTAAAATCATTTTCATTAGCAGTCCGAAACTGATGCTATGATCACGGGAAAAAGACTCAATTCAACACTGCCGGGTATAAATTGTGACCTTTATTATATTTTGACAACAATGCAAAATAAATGCGAAAGTTAGTAAGAATGTATGGATTTATGTTACTCAATCACGTTGAAACGGTTGAACTAAAATAGTTAAATCATGCTCGATATTTCACAGCATTATCAAGCACCAATGTGTTTTTGAATTCTATTGAATAGCTTAAAGCCGCTTTTCTCTAGGGGACATTTGTTCTGCGACTCTGTCGCTCGACACCTTCGTGTCCCTCGACCGTCGCCAGACAGGCTTTGACTAGTGAGAACGTGTGTCGCTTTGTGTTCTGAAAATGGCTACCTACCTACCTCCTCGGGCGACATACTGATCACGACTGGCTAGTGTGAACAAGTCATATGTCGCGGGACATAACATTGTCCCACAACTTTTGCAGAGACAACTACGTGAATGTCGGGCGATTTGTTCTTTATGATGAAACAAGAGAACTATGCCCACTAGCTGTGGATGATGAATGTCTTTCTAAGTCTGGTTGTTAAGCTTGCATCCTTCGAATGTCTACATCCCACGTCTCAATAAAGAACTGCCACAAAGAACACTTCCGATTTCCTATATTTTCAACTAGCTGCGCTCCCGCGGTGTGACCCGCGGTCCCTCGGGATTTTTTCATTTTTTCGGGATAAAAGTAGCCTATGTCCTTCCCTAGGATACAACCTTTAACTATGCCAAATTTCAGCTTAATCTGTTCAGCGGTTTGGGCGTGAAAGCGTAACAAACAGACAGACAGACAGACAGTAGATAGTATGGATAGTATGGATCATCCAAACCTTTTAGCAGCGACAAATACTCGAGATCTACTTCTTTCTCAAACACTTTCAGCAATAAACAAACCAAATCCAGCCTTCATCCGTCCGGTCATAAAAAGAGGGTTCACTACAATTATTTTTACATCAGTACCGGAACTTGTCCGGACACGATAAAGAACCTACCGGAGAAGGATATTTACCAAACGATCCTTGCAAACTATCTCAAGACATAAAACCAACACTATTGGAATTGCATAGGGTTGAAGTTACAATGTTTATTAGAGGTATAGCAAAATGCCTAGAAACTAAAAGGCCGTGATAAAACACCTTAGGCCGGGGTGTGAAATCACTGAGTAATAATTGTTAGACTTGTTCTTGTACTTTGAAAGGTTCGCTAATTTCACAGTTGTGATGGGACAAAGAGATTGGAGGTTTTTTTATTTAAATAAAAATCGTCACGTAGAGAGATCAGACTTTTTAAAAGAACTTAGATTTACGCATTCGCCCCTGGAAATACTAGACGTAAACAATTTAGTGGTTCCATCAACGAACTTTGGTTGTATTTATGATCGAAGGGTTTTAAAAGCTGACATCAAAATAATAGGTACATACATAAAACGCCTCTTTCCCGAAGGGGTAGGCAGAGACCACGGATCTCCACTTGCGATCCTGACACACAACTTTTGCCTCATTCACTCTCATTACATTCTTCATATGCTTGCCGGTTTAGGGTAATTTTGACCTGGCCCTTCTCCAAAATGTCACCAATTTGATCCAAGAAGGTTCGCCTAGGCCTTCCCTTTCCAGCTATGCCATACACACTCGCCTCATACACTTGCTTTGTCAAACGACTGTCATCCATCCTCTCTACATGCCCGAACCATCTTAACATACCTTTCTCGATCCTCAACAATACATCTTTTGTCACACTTACCTATTAATTTGAAATTAAAATACTCACAAGGACTTAGTCTGCATGCAGAGGCTTGGCCCCACCATGGTCTTGCATCTGATCATTTAATTTTTTTATATACGGGGTGTAAAAAGACTACTCCCGAAAACTTCACGCTGTTAAAGTACCTATCAATACGAGTATAAACAACTATTTCTAAGAAAACAACACTGTGAGCGCGAAAAAAAAAACAGCTGTTTTATACATTTTAGCCAAGTAGGTATTGAACTTTTGTATGGAACAGCTGTTTTTTTTGCGTGGTGTTTGGTTTCTTAGAAAAAGTTGTTTATATTGATGGGTACTTTAACCCCTTGAAGTTTTCGGGAGTAGTCTTTTTACATCCTGTATATTATTTTCATTTTAAAATAAAAAAAATACAAATCAGATCATCCACTTCCCATCCCTAGTGCAACTAGTTACCGATACAGTCGTGGGTTTTGTAAAGTATCGATAAGTGGCTGTACTCTGGTCAGGTTGATTGGGGCTGCAAACTTTTTGAAAGCCTTTCAAAGGTTCGCTCCAAATGGGGTTTGGAACTAAGACAATGTTCCTGTTTTCTGCGGATGGGTGTTTTTTGTTTGGTTTGTTAAACGCCATTTACACGATACCATTCTGGTAAACTATTCTTGCGTCTTGTCACAGAACATTAGTTCTTGCTCCGTTGAGTTTGAGAAAGCAAGAGGCAAGAATGGTATGCCAAAATGGTATCGTGTATATGGCGTTTTATACAATAAAAGTTGTGTTTCATCCCTTTATGTTTTGGGAATTAGTTTTATTGAAGTTTGCGGGTGTTTAACCTATAAACACTCTTTCACAATCACATTTTGTTTAAGCAATATCACCTGAGACCTGAAAGAGTGAATTCAAAGTTTTTGAGTAAGGAAATAACACGTCAAGGCACGGGTTTCAGTTTTTAAATAAACTTTTGAATATTGTTAGAAAATATTCAATGGATCAGGTAGTGGAATTAATGGCTTCTTGACAACGTTCAGAAAAATGAGCATCTTAAGAATAAGAATAAGAATAAGAATACATTTATTTGACACACACAACACAAAACAATGAAAATAGTACATCAAACATTTATAAAACACGAGTGGGTACAAAGAAACATAATAAAACAATAAACTAAAATAAAAAATAAAAACAAACTATCCATCATAAAAAAAAACTATTTTTGTGGTGCCAAAAAGGTCCAGTCTCAGCTTTAGTGCTGCTCCCAGGTGAGGGAGACAGCGCTGATTTTCAGACTGGGCCTTACAGGGTGACATCACGCACATTGTAGAAGAATACAAGAAATAGGTACATAAATATCTTCAAAATCTTCAAATAGTATTTAGGACTACTTACAAACTTGTACTTTAGGAAAATACTGATTTATAAGTAGCTTGTTAGCGTGCCATGAAAAATGGTGAAATAACATTAAAAATTGGCTTACACCAGACTGGACTTTGGCCGCATTTTCTAGGCTACTAGGTCAGCTCCTGCTATTGGCAGGTAATACGCTTGCAACTAGTTCCCATTTGAAGAGCTCAAAACCTGATGGATTTTGAAACATTCTAGGGATTGCGACGATCAAAGTGACGATCAAAGCGAGGAAAATGTAACGCACGTCACGAGGTTTAAAAAAAACAGTTATCAAACTCCGTGCATTGTGCTTTATCTAGACTAGGTTGTTTGACTTGTCTGTAAGATTGATGAATGCTACAGCAATTGGCGTTGACAATTGGAGTGACAGACTAACGGAGGGCTGTTTTCATATTGATGTGCAGTCTAGGTTTGTTTAAGTTTTTGCTAGAGGTAGCCGCGATTCTATTTAGACTAAAACACACCAAACGAATTCTAGTTTTTAAAGTATGAACCAGTAGGTAACAAATTAACACAGTATTCGATGCCTTCCTTCCTGGCATACTATTCTTGCCTCTTGCTTTCTCAAACTTAACAGAATAAGAGCTATTCTGTGCAAGAAGCAAAAATGGTATGACAGAATGTTATCGTGTAAACAAAGATATGTGTTCGAAGTTCAGATTTTCTTTATATTTTCAGTAAATCAGCTATACGTCTTGCAGTTTCCCTTCACGTCTTTTCGTTCATAATACGTGAAGGGAAACTGCCTTGTGCCTTAAGTCAAAAGTTTTCGATCAGTGTGTTACCAGTGATGACATATGGAACTGAAACGTGGTCCCTCACTATGGGCCTCATAAGAAGGCTCAAGGTCGCTCAGCGAGCTATGGAAAGGGCTATGCTTGCTGTCTCTCTAATACGTGATCGAATCAGAAATGAAGAGATCCGTAGATGCACTAAAGTCACCGACAGCCCACAAGATTAGCAAGTTGAAGTGGCAGTGGGCGGGGCACATAGCTCGTAGAACTGATGGCCGTTGGGGCAGAAAAGTTCTCGAGTGGAGGCCACGCACCGGAAACCGCAGTAGAAGATGGCCCTCCACTAGATGGAAAGACGATCTGGTAAAGGTTGCTGGGAGCCGTTGGGTGCAGGCTGCACAAGATCGATCGCTGTGGAAATCGATGGGGGAAGCCTATGTTCAGCAGTAGACACTAGATGGCTGACATTATGATGATGATGATGATGATGAGCTAAACGTACGCTTATTTATGAAATCAGAAAGCAGTGCCTGACAACACCATTAATCATCGTCTAGCAGCGGCGACAGTCGATACATTAATAGTCATTATGCAGACAATAAGTACTGAATGTATGCTACAAACACAATTTAGTATAATTGAACGCTGCTTTGGTGGCAATAATGCATTACAGTGCACAACTACCATTTACTAGTATACCTAGTCTATTGTGAATAGCTTGACAACCTATTTTTTAACATTTTTGGCTCAAAGGATCAGTATTGCCATTCCGACTGATATACTGACTGATCTAACGATCCTTAGATAGCTTGACTAATCCTGTTGTATTTTGTAAATATATGTAAATATGTAGTAGCTTAGTTTCTGTAAATAAAGTTAATTATTAATTTTTTGGTAAATCTATTCTCAATTATTGTATATTGTAGTTGTATTCCCCCGGCTCATGTTGCAGCTTTCATTTACTTAGTAGTAAGACTAGAGAAGCGCTCGTGGTGAAGCTTGTTTAGTCGGTCTTGGTGGAGTACCTTGTTGAGATCTTGATAGAAACATTCTGTGCGGTGACAAAAATGAATGAATGACTGCTAGGGGCATTATCAGTTGAACGCTTCCGTCTTTGCATCAGTTGGGCGGCGATGGTCTAGCAATCTGTGACGTATGGAATGCAAACTTCTGCTATATTGTGGGCTTGCACCATATTATGCTATCACCAAAAGATAAAAATGATAAGACATGCTTATCTTGGGTATAATATTTTGACCCTGTTTTGTTACAGTCATTAATTTTTGGATTGAGCTAGCCTTTAGACACACAGCTACACTTTCATAGAAAATTATGAGTCCTTTTTCATTGCGCCGGGTAAAATTATCGGTCTTTGTGGGCTAAGTGTGACATTACCGGTTCTTAGCGGTTACGGGGCGTTGCAAACCGATTATATGCGACAAAATTGCATACTGCGCAACATGCAATATTGTTTTCCCTACGAGTTTATGTTGCAATAGAATATTAAATAGCTGGTTCTTTTAGTATACAAATTATAAACTTTATACCTAATCATCATTTACCTATATGAGTAGTAGTAGTAGTTTTCATGTCCGCTAATCAGAATCGGTCCTAACGGAAGATCAGCGCGGTTTGTTCTGTTTGTCAACTCAACAATCCGCTTATTGCTGAGTTAGGCTCCATTTTGCAGCAACCTAGAATTTAAGTTATTCTCGTGTCTGTCGTGTTATGTACCTACTTATCGTTTCAAATTAAACATTTTCTATTCTATTTCTATTCTATTCTATGAAAAATCTCATTTTTACCTCATGGTTGCATTGGTTATTAAGAACGGCTCGACCTATTAAGACGGTTTTCACCAATTCTATTTTTGTTGTGTTATGTATTTTAAGGACAAGGGTTTTTTAAATCAAAAATCCACCGTATGTTCTGAAAATTGAGATGGTTTTGTAATAAAAACAAAAAGTAGTTATATATGTAGTATATCAGTTATCTGGTTCCCATAGCACAAGCTTTACTTAGTTTTGGACTAGATAATGCTGTGTGACATGTCCAGCATTATATATTTATTAATTTTCTTCCTTTTTCTTTTTCTCTCTATAATTATTATTAAATTACATTAAAATACGATAAAGATGAATTGCTAGTTTGTTGAAAACTTTTTAATGGTAATGCTCTGCAAATAATGTAGAGAAAACTTAGGAGTGAATGTTGACTCTGAACCTTTCAATAGGATTTGAAACTCGGACACAGCTATTTCTACTAAACTAAACAAACGGTAGGTACACAGAAATTAATGGTAATTTATGTACCAACTCATTGGAACAATGAAAATACACTTTCTCGAAATGTATTCACGGGTAAATTAGAATTTGCGAGGGAGTTTTAGCTAAATTTTAAAGTCAAGTTTTTAGACGGAGATGCAAAACATGAGTTATTTGCATAATTTTATCGTTTATAAAGATGACCATGAAGGAAGTAAGCTTGTGCAGAAAAACTGTGCTATTATTATGAAATTAAGTACATTTTTACACATAAATAAATAATGCTGGACATTTTCACACAGCATCATCTAGCCCCAAACTAAGCAAAGCTTGTACTATGGGAACCAGATAACTGATATACTACTTATATACTTTTGGTTTGTAAATACATACATATTATACATAGAAACACCCAGACCCGAGACAAATATCTGTAGGTCATACAAATATTTGTCCCGCGGCGGGGATCGAACACGCAACCTTCTGCGTCGCAGGTGGACCTTCGCCCACTGCGCCACAGAGGTCGTCATCCCAAAGCATTTTAACCGAAGATTTACGCAAATATTAATTGAGAATCATAAAACAATAATTTGTGCGACCCTGAGGCAAAAAATACTAAATTATTAATAATTTCTCATTCATCGCTTAATCGTCTTTTACTTCTCAGAATTAATTTATTGCGTAAATAAATGTTATTTACACTTTGTTAATATATTATTTCCAATTTAACAAGGAAAATTTTGCTGTAATCATCTAAAAAGCTATTTTCGGATTACATGTAATTCAAAAGGTTAGGGCTTTTCAATTAAACTCATATCTTGGGGTACAGCTAGGGGTACGACAAATATTTTGAAAGTGGAATGGGCTTCATCAAAAGACCATTCGATACCCACTCGATTTGCCTACGCAACATCGGTTTTCTACTGGCTGTCAGTAGAAACGTAAATATCAGATGATTATTTAATTGTAATTATAGTTTGTGTTCTTTTAATCGAAAATCAAATATACTTATATTTTTTCAGAAGTCAATAATAAATTATATGTACTCGAACGCAAATCACATTTATATAAGGGTATCATTTAAGCTATCACCAATTTAATTAGTTTTGTGTTTCTTAAATAATAGGGTTTGTCCTCAAAATAGTAGATCTGTCACCAAAATGTAGTCACCAAACAATGCAAAATCAGTTCCACAATAAATCACCTAAAATCCTGAGATATAAGGTCTAGTACCAAATAAATGTTTTTGTATGTATTATAATAGGTGTGTCCTAATAAGTATTTAAGCAAACTAACAGGACAGTACAACAGGAGCAAGTCGGTTCTAGCACTCGCCGGCCGCCACCGCGGCACGCTTCGCTCGGCTAGTGTGTGGTTTTTCACCACACACCTAACCGCTCGTCGCTTCGCTCCTCGCAACCTATGCTATAGGTCTGTTAGCCTACTAGTAGGTAATACAAGAAGCACATTCGCATATACATACCTGGGAACAATTTTTGTTTATCTGAGAACGAAAATATTTCGTGGCGATAGATCTATTTATTAGGTGATACAACTTGATGACAAATATAAATTTTGGTGATAGAAAATATAGTTCCCTTTATATAAATGGAACACAATAGTTACCGCGAGTGATTCCTGTGTAGTTGGAGTCTATGTTTGACAATCGGCCCAAAATTGTTTGTTATTATTATTATTATTATTATTTATTTACAAAAAAAAAGAAAAGGGCTTTGTCGCTGAGCGACTATATCGCCCAATCGGTAACAAACATCTTAGTCTTCATCATATAGGTCTTCATATTCTTCATGGTTTCACATCACTACTTGGTTTCTTCTTCTTCTTCTTTTATTCCTTCTTCTTCTTTTCACTTTGACTTCACTTCAAATCTTTCTTCAAATATGTATTACTTATGTCACGTCAATTTGAGTCAATTGAAAAATTTGTTAAATCGGTGAGTAACAAAAAAAATAGTGGCACTCCGGGAGTGCCAACAAAAGTGAAAACTTGAGATTTCGGTAAAGGTTCTAAAATAATAAAAAAAATAAAGAGCAAAAGTTACTGTTTCAAAGTGATATTTTTTGATTGACTTTGACTTTGACTGTCGGGGCATTCTCACCCGAGGCGGTCACTCTCACAAACAGACCATTGTGAAGATACAATAAGCGATTAAATTAAGGTACGTAAGAGGATGGTGTCGTAACAGTCACGTGACTTAGTTTGATATTTTCCCCCCATCTGAAAAATGCCTAACGCGGCTAAAGAAGTTTTCAGTTAAAAAACAACGTAGAATTAAAAAAAAAATTTTTTAATTATTTCCTAGTTTCAAACGCAACTTGCCTTACTCCAAAGGGTCGAAAGTCACGCGGTAAAGCTAGTAAAAGGAATGATGTCGCAATGCCTAGGGCTACTTATAAAGTCAAAGAGGGTCCTTGTAAACTAAAGAACATATTCGAGCCCCGGGCGCGGAGTAAACTAATAAAGGAAACGTTTAATTAAATATCTAAGAAGGGAAAACCCACTCATAAATCAAAATGTACAAAACCGTTTGAATGTCTTAGAATAAATTAAATGAAAATTGGAAAAGCCATTGGTATTTCAAACTGCTATGAATAATTGAGTTCAATAGGTTGTTTATGCTACTCTAATAACTCAATTCTCAGTCTGAACTGGGTCTAAATTTTATTGAGTGCAATTTTTAAATCCGATTAATATATTTCTTCTGGTCTTGTTGCTACTACTCGTAATGCAAATTAAATGAGTTGAAAACAAAAAATAATGTCCGAACATAGAACCTCCTTCTTTTTTAGAGTCGGTCAACAAAAGTTTTGCAATTATTGTAGCCTCCTGGCAAAATCTACACCTACTCTATGTTTCATATCAACTGTGACCACCAAAGGTCATTTTCACTTGTGTTATGGGCGGTTCACATTGGTCAAGGACAGTTGGCAAGTAAAAAGTACAGTGAGCAACGAGTATGGTTGAACTACATTAATATGTAGTTCAACCATGCTCGTTGCTCACTCGTTGGTCTTTACGTAATCGAAAAAGTAAACGTGGATGGGTTGCGTTTGGGAAACTAGACGACATTCTGAAATCTGAAAACGCTCCACAATGTCTGAAAACCCGTTTATTTAACCAGTGTGTTCTGCCCACAATGACTTACGGTGCCGAGACATGAACGCTCAGGCAGGAGGCTGTGTACAAAATGAGGGTTGCACAGAGAGCCATGGAGCGTGTCATGCTCGGCATCAAGCTTTTAAAGTCTAAAAGCTTGATGCCTTGATGCTTGATGCTTGATGACTCGGTCTAAAATTTAGACCGAGTTTCCAATACTGAGATCCGAAATGGATGTCGGTATGCGGGTAAAGGAACTCAAGTGGAGTTGGGCGGGACACCTGGCAAGACGTGGTGAGGACAGGTGGTGTAAAAGGATGACAGAATGGTGGCCCAGAACTGGCAAGAGAAGTGTCGGACGTCCGGCAGCGAGGTGGACGGACGATATCATTAACGTCGTAGGCCGACAGTGGATCAGGCTGGCACAGGACCGGGAAGAATGGCAAAAGCGAAGGGTGGCCTATACCCAGCAGTAGGTGAAATCGGGCTGCGGATGATGATGATGACATATTACGTGCAAACCGATTCCGATCGGTACATAGGCAAAAAGTTGACTCACCACTGCAAACTCTTTGTCATAAATGCTCTACTGCTTACGTTAGCAATGACTGGTTGTCCTTGACCGATGACCGCGCATCACATTTAAATTCTAAATAGACATATTCTATTTTTAAAACAATGCGATGTAACTTCAATATTTCTGTAATAAATCGATTGTTTCAATTTCAACCACTGTAAGGCAAAATGTTCATTTGCTTGTGTGGTTAAATGTAGAAGTACACTTAGTGACAATAGTTTATGAATATAAAGTTTTAAATCCTCTATATCTTTGGTTTTGCTTTTATTATGGTATATGTACATAGTAATTATTTTTATTAAAGGTAATAATTGCTTTTTGGCGATATTTGAAATGTCCTCTGTTTTTTTAATTCTTAAATTGTTCATGAACTCATTGACTAGCCAGTGACATGAGTTCACGAGTTCACGAATATACTTCGTGTGTAAACCAAGTACACATTAAGTTATTAAATCAAAGGTCAGGTCTGAACATGGGATTAGTCTTGTACATGTTAACGATCTATATAGTTTTGGGGTAGGCCAGGGTGACCATAGTTTAGGTGTACTAGAATAAGTAAGTCTAAGGTATAATACAATCCAATAAGCCCGGGTGCACTTACTAGGTGTTCGGTTTGTTTACTAAACGTGTTGATGATTTTGATATTTTTTTCTGTGATTATTTCGTCTTTTGTGCTTATACTTGGGCCTGATAATGTTGTTGACATTTACATTAACATATTTTTTTTATTTTTCGACTGTCTAAGCTCGTGATTTTAATATGAAGGAGGTATATTTTACAGTGACACACGTTTTTTTTTTCATATTTTTTGTACGATTATATCAGTCATTGTGTCACTAAATTTCCTAAATATTTCGGAATCACAGTCACCCAAACTCGAAAGTCACATATGACGGGGTCGGCAAAAGCGTATTAAATTCAGCTAATTCTCCAACAAATCGAGTTAGTTCCCAAGTGGGGTCCAAGAGACCTCTTAACCCTACAAAGAGTGAAACGGCCCAGTCATGTTTTGGTGTGATAACTAGTGTTTTGTAATTATTTCAGTAGGCTCTCAGTAAATTAATTAGAAGCCTGTGGGACGCCTGTATTCTATTGCAACCTGTTGGTGTGTTTTCTCATAGTACCTCTGGGGCTTGGAATAATTGAATTAAAATAAATTGACCGCAGATTTTAAAGGTTAATATATTTGACGTTTAATTTTTTTTGGGTTTATATCCATACTAATATTATAAATGTAAAATTAACTCTGTTTGTCTGTCTGTCTGTCTGTCTGTTTGTTACGCTTTCACGCCCAAACCGCTGAACAGATTAAGCTGAAATTTGGCATAGTTAGAGGTTGTATCCCAGGGAAGGACATAGGCTACTTTTTATCCCGAAAAAATGTTAAAATCACGAGGGACCGCGGGTCACACCGCGGGAGCGCAGCTAGTTTTTCATACCATAGAGGGGGATTTATCAGTAATGCCGACAAGGAAAATATCTTTAAAATACTATATAGAAGAATACACATGTTATTCTCAGAGAAAGTCTCTTAGCAATTTGAAATCCATGGTCTCTGCCTACCCTTTTGGTTAAAAAGCGTGATTTTAAGCTAAATAAAAATCCAAACAGTGAAACAAGAATTGATTGGTTGGAAAAAAATACTCACAAAGCGTCCCGACACTCAAAAGACGGAATTTATAGACTAGAAACCCGTTGAAAGGTTGGAGCTATAGTTCACCGACGTATACAAAATGTTGGGGAAATGACCGCGGCAGGTTACAAATCGTATCGTGAACGAGGCCTCTACAATAGCCCTAATTAATCAGAGAACGGTTGAATAGAACCTTTCTACCTTATATTACGAAACTATTGCTGGCAACCATACTTTTTAGATGGCAACTCGACGAGAGAAGCTGATGACAATGACAGCGTGTGACGTGAGTTCCGGCGGCGGTCGGGGGATTGGAGGTTGTTGTTGTTGAAATATAACGAAGATACTATTTTTGTAGGTATATAAATGCAAAAGTTTGTATGTGTATGTGTGTGGGAATGTTTGTTACTACGTATCGTTGCAAGTTCCTAATTAAAGTCTGGGTGTTTCTATGTATATTATGTATGTATTTATAAACATAAAGTATATAATTAGTTTATCAGTTACCTGGAAAAGCTTTGCTTAGTTTGGGGCTAGATGATGCTGTGTGAAAATGTCCAGCATTATTTATTTATTTAATTGCGTTCAGTTTTGTTGGCCCAACTACCCCAAAGTGCAATAGACATTCTCTCAGGTCTTTTTAGTCAACTTCTATTAAATAAAATAATGAGTGATTTACATTGGTCAAGGATAGTGGCTAGTAACGAGTACAGTAGTGTAAACCGATCAGACAGCGGCGAGTCAACTTTTTTTGTTTAGGTGCTCACCACTTGTCACCATATTATACAGGGTGTAAAAAGACTACTACCGAAAAGTGAGGGGTTGCAATCAGACCATGATTTTAAACATATTCAGCGAAAAAAAAACTGAAAAAAAAAATTTACTTAGCCACATCATTTTATGTTATTTTAGGTTATTTACTACTAGGACAACATAATAAGACCATTAATACGTAATAATTTCATTAATAAAAGAAAAAAACAGTTAAAACTCAAAATCCAGCAATCTACATAAAACAACGCGCCCAGTACATACGCAAACAGTAATCTTCAAACGCTGTTTTCTCCGGATATAATGATTTTTTCGGAAAATCCTTTTGGATTTAGTTGTGTGTTGGGATGCTGTACCTACCCCTTTCGGCTTCGGTAGACGTCTTTTTACACCGTATAGTTGATTGCTACTCGGTCAACCCCTATACAGGGAAGGATCATGGCAAGATCGGACCTCAAATTTTCCACAGATAATAAATATATCAAGTGAAGTACATTTTAGGGGTAAATAAATACAGTAATTATTATTTTTCGGCTTGATAAAAACAAATTACGAATTGCATACGGTAAGTGGCTTTGTAAGCAAGAAATCAGGCTGTAGATCAATTCTGGAAACGAAAACTTTTTTAGCCAGGTCACAGCTTGTATGGAGATGACTAACCTTCTTTGGTCAACCGTTTCTATTTTTAGATTTAAAAAACAATAATTAGTTCCTAATACTTACGAGAGGCTACCTTCGTTACTGTGTATTTGATTACGTGAGTAAGTTTATTTCTATCGGTACGCTTTGAAACTTAATTAGTTTGCATAAATGGTTGTGCCGTATTGGCCGAATGGGGTTGTACCTCAACTTTCAATCCGAAGGTTGTGGGCTCGAATCCCGGCCGTGCATCAATGGATTTTGCGTTTCGTAAAATTTATATGTGCTTTAACACGTGCTCTAAACGATGAAGGAAAACATCGTGAGGAAACCAGTTAGTGTTCTTATAGGCGGCGATGGGCTTGCAACCTGTCACGTATGGAATACTAACTTCTGCAAGATGTGGGCATGTATCAAATATGTGTTTGGACATGCCTCTGACTACCCCCCTTAGACATCTTCAAAGGATCTGGAATAAGTAAGATCTGAGAGAATGTCTACCGCACGTTGGGGATACAGTCGTGAACCTGTTTAAATGGTATCGCAAAAGCTGTGTTTATACAGGCACGTTTTTGCACTCTTAGTGATGCAAAAAGGACCTTCGTAGAAAATAGGGAAGCCAGCCCCAATGCGGTTGGACAGGTCTCACCATGTCTCCAACCATCTTTCTCCTTCAAAGTCCTTCTCGATGATTTCGGTCAGTCAGTGAGTGGATGACTGACCGCTATGGCACTATCAACCTCATTTTATTTATTTATTATGGCACACAAAACAAAACACAATCACAGATAAGCAATATAAAGGGTGTAAAAAGACGTCTACCGAAGCCGAAAGGGGTAGGTACAGCATCCCAAAACACAACCAAATCCAAAAGGATTTTCCGAAAAAAACATTATATCCGGAGAAAACAGCGTTTGAAGATCACTGTTTGCGTATGTACTGGGCGCGTTTTTATACGTAGATTGCTGGATTTTGATTTTAATTGTTTTTTTCTTTTATAAATGAAATGATTAGGTAGGTATGGTCTGATTATGTTGTACTAGTAGCAAAAAACTAGAAAATAAAAGAAAATGACGTAGCTAAGTCAAAATTTTTTTTTGAGTTTTTTTTTCGATAAATATGTTCAGAATCATGGTCTGATTGCAATCCCTCAGTTTTCGGTAGCAGTCTTTTTACACCCTGTATAAGCTACAAATTAAAGAACTAGATTGTATCCCAAAACATGTGTACACTGAATGCTTCCGAACTCTGGAGGGCACGTTAAAGTATCGGTCCTTGTATGACGGCTTTAGGCGGTTTAAAAACTCCATCAGAGTTGACCACTAACTCATACGAACTTACTTTGCTTCAGAAATCGTTGTCTAAAGGCAGCATGCGCTGCAAGGAACGAGCAACTTGGCAATGTACACAGAATTCCTAATCAGAACACAAACATGCTGAGGTGTGGGTTCGGTTTCCATGACAATATTTGCATGATCATATATTTATTCAGGGTTTCGCTTCAGGTAAGAAATAATAATCAAAGATTCTGATATTCAAGACACGCTTATATTACAATATTAACTTCTGCTGTATTAAGATTTTAACTTTACTGAACTTATGATGATGTAACTCCTAAGTCCTATAGGTATAGTGGTCAATGCATTACATTTTGACGACCTCTGTGGCGCAATAGGCGAAGGTCCGCCTGCGATGCAGAAGGTTGCGGGTTCGATCCCCGTGGCGGGACAAATGTTTGAATGACCTACAGATATTTGTCTCGGGTCTGGGTGTTTCTATGTATAATATGTATGTATTTACAAACAAAAAGTATATAAGTAGTTTATCAGTCATCTAGTACCTATAACACAAGCTCTGCTTACTTTGGGGCTAGATGATGCTGTGTGAAAAAGTCCAGCATTTAAATAAATATATATATATTACTCATTACTCATACATTGACGGAGGTCGGAGTGTACCTCTGAACTTCGACAGTCCTTTATTTCGACACGTCCGTCGCTAACTTCGAAAAGATATAGTTCGACAAGCGTTTGTTTCGACGGAACATTACTTCAACAACACAATCTTCGAAAGACCACTACTTCGATAGACTCTACTGCGACGTGCACTTGATTGGCAGTTCACCTTCGACATGATTAATACCTACGGCTCTAAAATAAATAAACGTTGTCTTTTCTGTGGGCAAGGCCAGTTCAGAGGATGGTTTAGGTGATTCTATTCCATGTCAAGCAATGTACCAGGCACTACAGCGTCCCGTTTAGTAATTAATAGGAATATAGAAAAAAAAAACTTTTTATTGGTATACTTCGTGCAGTGAAAACGAATCACTCTACACCAAGAAACTTAGTTGCCAACAAATTGAAACTTTTTAAACTCAAGTGCTTGTTACTTGCAGACTCTTCGCCAAGCCATCTTCTACGACACTAATGTTGTATTAGTTTCTTATAATATTTTAAATAAGATCAATTCGATTTTATGATGTGATCAAATTCAAATTCTTTATTGGGATAAAATGATCCCGGGATCAGAGGACAAAATTTATCGGGATCAGGAGACAAAGACCGGAATTAATAAATAATTCAGACAAAGGTCTTACAGCAAACTTTAGGTCCACATTGCAATAAACTGAACAAACAGGTTCACGACTGTATCCCCAAGGTGCGGTAGACATTCTCTCAGATCTTTTTTTTATGTTACTTATTCCAGATCCTTTGAAGATGTCTAAGGGGGGTAGTCAGAGGCATGTCCAAACACATATTTGATACATGCCCACATCTTGCAGAAGTTAGTATTCCATACGTGACAGGTTGCAAGCCCATCGCCGCCTATAAGAACACTAACTGGTTTCCTCACGATGTTTTCCTTCATCGTTTAGAGCACGTGTTAAAGCGCATATAAATTTAACGTAACGCAAAATCCATTGATGCACGGCTGGGATTTGAACCCACAACCTTCGGATTGAAAGTTGAGGTACAACCCCATTCGGCCAACACGGCTTTACTACACTGAACATACTTACCAAATTAAAATATTTATGATACTGATCCAACTGTTGTTTCAAATGTTTTTTTTTTTTCACTTTTATCTTGGAAATTACGTTTAAATTCTTTTGATCTAGCTAAAATAAAACAAATCATTTGAAAAGTTTTGATCTACTGAGTTTTTAAGAACCATAAAACTCGTACTATCATGAACCAACTCATTAATCTTTTGTTTAAGCTCGGCTTAACTATTGGTACAGTCAACAACTAAGTTGATTATTTATTTTATAATGCAATTTTATTTTAAATTTCTTTTCAATTTCTAAGAAAAAAATAACTTTTCCAGGGAAATTATAATGGACAAACTGAATATTCAAAGATTTAAGAAAAAAAATTGGTTGTCTGTAAAGTCGGTTTACTGACGATAGTTGAACGTGACAACGTCTACGCATCGCTCACTCAAGTAGGAGAGAGACGGATGTCGAACGCAAAGGCCGATTGTGCTTCTTTGTCGCTCGTTCCGCGCTCTCGCTTGCACTTCAAGCCTTACATGGAACGCCTCAGAGCGAGGTAACGCTGCATGACGTAACGCCTCAGAGCGAGGTAACGCCGCATGACGTCATGTTTTTTCGTGCGTGCAGCCGGCTCTATTGAATTATAAGACGTAGTCACGTCAAAAATGTCATCACGATCAAACTATGATTCAGAAATATTCTGACTCGAGACGTTTTTTTATTAATCGACTTTCGTTGTTGACTGTACTGCAAAGCTTGATCCGAACAGGGACGAAGTAGGTTTTAAATCGGATGACGTTTTTATGAGGGAAAACTTTAGCAAGCATTAGTTACTACTAATTTGTTTCAGAAGCAGCAAAAAATCACTTTTAGTCTAGTTGGATGTCCAGGCGGCATTCAATGAGCTTGTATCTAAGTAGATATTACTTTTTTGGAAAAAAAGCTTGTACTTAGTTGTGTTTTTTATTTAATTTTCAACCGACTTCAAAAAAGGAGGAGGTTCTCAATTCGTCTGTATGTTTTTTTTTTGTATCTTGTTACGCGATTGTTCCGCCATTTGTTGACCGATTTGCAAAATTATTTGAAAGGGTATACTCCAGAGGTGGTCCCATATAAATTTTATTCCTGAGGGATTGATAGTTTCTCCGTAAAACTCTAAACACCTTCCCTCCTAGCCATGTCACAAATAGAAATCGAATCGACAGCTTGACGCCCTGAGTCACACTGCGTTTCGAGTCAAACATTGAAGTCGCTTTTCTTTTTAGTATTAAAACGTAATTATTTATTTTAATGAAAACACTGTGACGTTAACAATAAATACTCCACTATGCTCTTAACTTGCAAAAGAAAAGTGCTCGTGGTCGTGCTTGCTTAGTCGTTCTTGATAGATCGTCAAAGTTAAGCAACGTTTGAAACGGTCTGTAAGTGGATGGGTGACCGCCAGTGGCATTTTCATCTGAGCGCTTCCGTGCTTCGGAGGGCACATTAAATTGTCGGTCCCGGCTATTTAAGTCGTTAAGCCATGACGGAGGCCTTAAGGCGGCCTAAAAATTCCGTCACCAGAGTTGGCCACTGACTCATACAAACTTGCAAAATGTTAAAAGGGTATTTTTGTTCTTGTAATAATTTTGAAAACCTTTTAGTGCAGGCCTTTTATAAAAATCATGCTTAAGTAGGTATAGCAGAATGAGAACAACACAAGTACCAGTTTTTCTTGGCCATAAAAAAGTATTAGCAAGATTTTATGCACGATAAGAATTTACATCGGGAAAATTACTCGTTGCTGGAAACACAGCCTTAAAGGAATTAGGTAAATCGGAGTTTATGAGTAGATTTAATGCTTGTGCATGTTGCAGGGTTGCAATGTTTTAACACGAAATGGCAGTGAGAAAACTTGGTAACCTACATTATTTTTTCGGAATATTGATTTTGTAGATGGTATAATTTTTTTCTGCTGGTTTAGTGAATGTCGTCATTAGCCAAATGTATTGTCTCTGATTGAAGTTGTGATCAGTTTTTTTTTTTTTTATGAATCATTTTGTGAATTCTTGTGGATAATTATAAAACTGACTAGGTACCTAGTAACTAACTAAGGCCCTTACTAATAAACTTGACATAAAGTTTTGTCATGCCTATATAAATAACCATACAAATTTTTAGTTTATGCATTACATAATTTTATGTCGAATTTATTAGTAAAGGGCTTAGAGTTTATTTTATTAATGTAGTGTTATTTTATTTGGTTTTTTTAAATTTAACAAGTAAAGTCACATTGAAGTATGTATTTGGACATGCCTCTGACTAACCCCCCTTAGACATCTTCATAGGATCTGGAATAAGTAACACAAAAAGATCTGAGAGAATGTCTACCGCACCTTGGGGATACAGTCGTGAACCTGTTTTTTCTGTCACATTGAAGTCTGTTATTGAAAGCTTATAATAAATATTAAAATACGAAGTTAGTGCGACGCTTAACAATAGGTTGTCGGCCCCTACCTGTGTCAGTATTCTGAACTCATCAATATTTACAAAAAGTTCAAATTTTATTTTATTTAGGTACCTAACCTAAAAATCAAACGATTATTAGCGGCCTTCAGACGATCTTTTGCGAGTAATTGAGCGTTCAGAATTGCGCACGGGAAAGCCTGTCCACGCAATCGCGAGTGATAATTTGGTTCAAACTAAGATCGTCGAAAAGATTTAGACAAAGGATGTTGTGTATATCAAGTCATTTGAGCTGCTCTGCTATATAAGCCGCTACCATCACGAATGAAAAGACTTGCTTATTTTAGATTTTTCTCAAAAAACATAAACCAAACAGGGGCTATATTCCCATTCTTATTTTCGGTCGTTTGATGAATATTCGAATGCTTCTTACTACGATTTCTGTCTTCAAGGGGCAATTTTTCGGTCTGGAATATGTGGTACTAGGTTAAGACCGTGTTTTAACGTTGATCTAATATCTTTTATTTATATTTATTTATCAACCGACTTCAAAAAAGGAGGAGGTTCTCAATTCGTCTGTATGTTTTTTTTTTTTGTATCTTGTTACGCGATTGTTCCGCCATTTATTGACCGATTTGCAAAATTCTTTTCATGTTTGAAAGGGTATACTCCAGAGGTGGTCCCATATAAATTTTATTCCTGAGGGATTGATAGTTTCCCCGTAAAACTCTAAACACCTTCCCTCCTAGCCATGTCACAAATAGAAATCGAATCGACAGCTTGACGCCCTAAGTCACACCGCGTTTCGAGTCAAACATTGAAGTCGGTTTTCTTTTTAGTATAAAAACGTAATTATTTATCTTATCGACTGAATACAATGTAGGTCGTAGTAAAAAGCATCCGAATATTCATCAAACGAATGAAAAAACTAACGCGAATAACCCCTCAGAGCTTTAGAGAGTTTTTCCATACCCTATAAACAGAATAAGCCGTCTAGTTTCGTCCGGGAATAAATTGCAAGTTATTTTCCGCGCCGTCTCCCGCCATATTGACGTTGACACTGAACAGCACATAAATCTCCTCTAGAAATAATTAAACAAAATCGCTAGATAGACAATTCTGAAATATTGTGACTAAAGCTGGGTACTCACTAGCGAGCTGCAACTGTAACGTGTGTGATACAGTACCGAGGTTCTACTCTTCTTGTCGTGTCACTAGTTCTTTCGAACCAATGTTTGTGAATCGTGCAATTGATAAAATGATTTCAAACTTAGTAGGTTCTACGACATGCCAGTTTCCTCGCGATGTACTGGGAATACTGGCATAATGCACATATTTCGGTAGTAAAACTTAATGTTGTACGACTGAATTTGAACTCACGACCTTTATGTAAGTTTATTAGGATTTACCTAGGTTTGACTAGGATCTGGTGGTGGCTACCACTAGAGCACCAACCAGTACTCTAAATGTGTTGTCTTAAATAGTCCTTTGCCCTTTCTGATAAACGTGGTGTAAAGTTATAACAGGTGTAACTTAGGAATAACCATAAAATTTTTAAGTTTATACCTGTCATAACTTTATACCACGTTTATTATTAAGGTTTACGCGTGTAATAGTTTAGGCTCATTATGTCACCCTGACACTTTTATCGAGAACTAATAACACTACCAGTTCAAAACAAATAAATGTTTTCCTAGATGGGAATCAAACCCACGACCTTTGCACCAGAGCTAGGAGCTCAGCTCATAACTGAGCTGTCCAGTCAGTTATGAGCTTATCTACTCAAGCATAGTGGATTACGCAACGCATGGATTACTAAACTGACGCACATATTGAGCCAGTATTTGTATGCTTATTACTGTGCTCCGTGTGAAAAAGGCCTAAGAATGTTTTTCGGTGATATAGAAACGGACGTTAAAATATTACTTAGGATAAATTTAGATTATTAGGAAAGGGTATTCTAGAATAATAAAACCATAAGGTCATTGAACTCGGACGAAACTTGGTCTCTAATTTCAAACTAGGATTTCGTTTATGTTCATTTCACTAAATAACAATAAAATCATTATTTTCACATTTTAAAAAGGCAAGAAAATATTTTATTTTGCAACATAAGAGTATATAGGTACACAGAGTTGATAAAATGAAAAGGAAAAAAATACAATGTTGCAAAACAGGCCATAAATCAGCATAAGCTTGGTTGTGAAAAACCAGCGCTGATTTTCCATAAAACAATATTAAATAAAAAAGTACGTGAGTGTCGTGGAACACACGGTTGGAACGAAGCAAAGAGTACTTTTCTATACTGGGAATAATAAATTAATTGTCAATTTGGTATCCTAGAAACGCTTCCGTACTAACAATGTAACAATCTATGGACTGTGTTGCGGCTGCGCAATTCGCACTGTGACGATTTGACATGTATGTGTCGTGACGGTAAAATGGAACAATTTTTTTTTTCCCAGCCTCAGGCTTTTTTTTCTTTGATACCGTCCGAAAAGGAACTTCGTTTCAAAAATATGATATCAATTAAACCCGGACAAATATCTGCACAACATGCAAACATTTGTTCTAATTTGCGGAAAACGGACTCTATTATAGCGTATTCATCGATCAATTTTATGTTCTAAAATCATCCACTTATGGCTTATTATAAAAACGTAAAACCTTGGTTAAACCCCATGTTGACACCATGTCAAAACAAATCTGTTACCACAAAAAAGTATTTATGTACGAGTATTTAAAAAAAAAAAACATACATACAGCCGAACATATAACCTCCTTCTTTTTTTGAAGTCGGTTAAAAATAGTTTTTCTTGGGACAGTTTTTTAGTTAGACTTGGTCTAAACTCGGCTCATTTTCTTGTCATAAGCCCCATTTACTTTAAATTCACCATTGCTTTGCACTAGGTTCAATTTATCTGACCCAAATTCCTCCGAATTTTGCCAAAATACGAGTAGAGATTTTAAAAATGAGTCACGTTTACATATCCAACATGGGTTTAGATAGTATTTCAAATTCGTCTTATCGGTGGGCGCGCGTCAAACGCGCACGGCTACCGGTGCGTATCATGTGTGAAATACCCCTAATGGCTGCAGTCACACTGTTTTGTAACGCTTAGAGCCGATTTCACCATACTCTAAAACTCTTACTGATCCCTACAGTATATGTACCTATAAATAAATGGTAAAGTGGCTTTCTTTTTAATTCACATTAACTTCTTACATGGTATCACTTAAGTTTGTATAATAAAATGTTTCACATCAATATATCCATGCTAAATAAATAAAGCCCTCATTCCCAAAATCATAACACTATTAACTTATGTGCCAAATGTAATTGACGACCTCTGTGGCGCAGTGGGCGAAGGTCCGCCTGCGACGCAGATGGTTGCAGGTTCGATCCCCGCCGCGGGACAAATGTTTGTATGACATACAGATTTGTCTCGGGTCTGGTGTTTCTATGTATAATATGTATGTATTTACAAACAAAAAGTATATAAGAAGTATATCAGTTATCTAGTTCCCATAGTACAAGCTTTGCTTAGTTTGGGGCTAGATGATGCTGTGTGAAAATGTCCAGCATTACTTAGACATGCCTCTCACTACCTCCTTAGAGATTAGCAAAGGAATATAAAAAAGTTCAAAGCGAATGTCTATCGCACCTCGGGGATACAGTTGTGATGATGTTTTTTTTTGTGATAGTCGAGTCTATGCTCGCTATAGTGTAACTGCATCCAAATCAGGAGCGCTGTCGGAACCCGGTTTACGCACGTACGCCTTGAAAAATGTCCCAACCTTTTTCAAAGCTCGCTGCGCCCCGAATTCTGGGCCATAAGAATGTTTCAGACGACTATACGATAGAAAACAGACGATATCGAATTTTACAAAGGACTTTATTATAAAAATTCAATGGTATATGTGCAACTAAAAAATGTAAAAGTGGATGCACAATTGACGAGTGATAGGAGTGAGTGGAAGAAGAAGACATGTTGTGCCGACCCCACTTAGCGTGGGATAAGGTCAGGGAGATGATGATGATGTGCAAATAAAAAAATAAAACATAATATTGAACTCATTTTTATTTTAAAAAGTAAATAGTATTGAACTTACATAAAATTTTAATATAAAAATTACACAAGATTAATAATTCTGTCTGTTCAGAGCTTCCTTTGAAAAATGAAATGATGACGATGGTGATAAAATGTAACCTATGTCATCTGGATCATAATAAAAAATCGCTTCACACAATTTTTTTAACGTGGGCGCGTGTTACTTAACAAAACACAGGCTATTTGAAAATAATTCAACGAGAATCAGACAAAAAAAACTTTTATATTTGCCTTTCTAAACTACAACTACGTTTATTGAGATATGAAAAGTCATATCAAAATTTTCGATTCCAACGGGATTCGAACCCGTGACGATCAGACGATTCTCCTAAAGCCAGAGTGCCTTACCGCTCGGCCACGGAATCCTTGTCTTCATCGTATCCACAGTGTGAATATACCCTTAGGAGTCTGAAAAATACAGGGCACATATTGATTGTGAACTATTGCCTAGCGAATAAGTAAGTGGGGGATGCTGATGAAGCAAAATTTTGACGCAAATAACTCAAACGTATGAATAAGAAAAGTATTGTAAAACGTAAACAGGTTCACGACTGTATCCCCAAGGTGCGGTAGACATTCTCTCAGATCTTTTTATGTTACTTATTCCAGATCCTTTGAAGATGTCTAAGGGGAGTAGTCAGAGGCATGTCCAAACACATATTTGATACATGCCCACATCTTGCAGAAGTTAGTATTCCATACGTGACAGGTTGCAAGCCCATCGCCGCCTATAAGAACACTAACTGGTTTCCTCACGATGTTTTCCTTCACCGTTTAGAGCATGTGTTAAAGCGCATATAAATTTACGAATTTACTCTTTACACCACAGGGTGTAATTCATATTATACAGATAATATGAATGCAAACTGACAAAAGCTTTCCTTCTCATTTTTTATTCAAATAAAATTGGAAAAGTGACGATAGGATACTAGAAGATTCAATTTTTTTTCACAAAGCCATTTTATAGACTACATCCAAGATATTTAGAAAACCGTGAAGCGACAACCCACACCTAGCCCTCTTATGCACTAGCGGTTGAACCGCGGGGCGGCTAGCCGCGTGGCGGGCCGCTTTTCCAGTTTTATTATGCAACTGCTTGTGATTGTACGCAAAAAATTTTAGCCGCGTGGCTATCCGCCTCGCAGTTCATCCGCTAGTGCGTAAGAGGACGGCGCAAATAAACTAATGGAACGTGCATTTCATCAGTTTTTTTGCTCTTGAACCCACCTTCAACGAAACTCAAGACACCCTATACCGCTGAGCTACGACCCTATTGTTTTATATATTAGAAGAGAGTTAATAGGCACCTTCTGGGTAAGCTCGCTCCATCGTAGACCTGTGTAAGTTTGAGGTCAAGAGCCGACCCATTCATCATAAAAAAAAAAAAAACCCACTAAGCTAAAACAGTCTAACTATAAAGATATTTGTGTAAAAAATACGTTAAACACTAAGTATCAGGTTGAACGGGGCATATCGTTCGTGAAGGCTACGCGTCGTCGATGGCTCGGAAAAAGTAGGTTAAGCGTAAATGCCTTTTGTACGCCAGGATTTTGGACATATTTTTCGGGATTCATCAGTAAATTTTGTCGTATCATGATTTACTTTCAACCGTGATGGGGCGTATGCCCCTGATGCCTAACATCATCATCATCGCTTTGTTTAAATAATTGAAGTAGGTAAAAAATATATTTCATCCCACAATATCTTCAAATATATCTCCAAAAAAATGTATGAAAAGTGAATCCCACGCAATGCTTTTCATTGCATCAAAGAAGTTAATTAGATTTGCATGCGCTTTCTCCAATCTTCTTCTTATTTAAGGATTTACTTCTTATTTATGGATTCCAATCTTGACGCGATGGGGGAGATTAGTAACCGTGGTTTGGAGGCCCACGGTGAAGCCAAAAGGAATCCCAGGCGGGGACGCACTGATTGCGTCTGAGGCGGATGGGGTCGCGGGAGTAGAGGCGTGTCGGTGTTTTGTTGCCGCTCGCCCTATCTCTTGCGACCCAACGGTGGCGCACCGTAAGATGCGTCGGTGGTGGTGCCGCAGTGGAAGAGGAGTGTCAGTGTTACGTTGCCGCTCTCCCTATCCTCTGCGGCCGTTTTTGTAGGACGAAGGTAGCTCTGGTGGTGAATAGCGGACGCTAGGTGCGGGGGCACCTTCTTCCGCCTTGCACTACTCACCACGACGCGGAGCCGCCTTAAAGGCGGGGATCGGAGGACTGGATGATAAGGCTGTGCCGGTTTCCCAGACCCCCTCCATTCCAGGCGACGCCGTAATGGCGCTTGGTCGTTTAGTGGATAAACCGTGAGTGCCCGGGGAGTCCTATATACCGTAACGCATTTTTCCCTGCAATAAAAAAAAAGACTTGCCTACCTACAATCAATATCCTATCGTGTCTTTGCCACGTGCTCCAAAAAGAGACCACGGCGGCGGTCTTGTAAGTTGATCAGTGATTTGATCTCACGATTTTTGTATGCATCACGGTACCCTAACAGACCGTCTCCTTCGATACTAATTCAATTTTCTACTCGACTGCGTTCAGTTAACGAGGAGTTCCTCATTTAACGTGCTCGATATCTTTTTATTGTAGGAAGATGCTATTTATTACACTTGCCCGGGTAAAAAACGAGCGAGTAAGTAAAACGTACGATTATGTCTTCAAACTATGGTTTACGGACGGTTATATTATTATGAATACTGTGTTATTTGATCGTAGAATAAATGAATGAAATAACATATTGATACGCGAATGTAGATGTTAAGTTAGTACGTAAAAGCTAGTGGTCAACTCTGGTGACGCCTGAAAGCCTCTGTCGTGTCTTAATGGCTTCATAGCCAAAACCGACACTATAACTTACTTACCTACGCTTTGCACTCCTTTCAGCCGAAATGGCTCCTACTCTATTTATTGATTAGGTAAGTATTACTTCAGAATTTATTTAAATTTCGAACTGTCTCTTTGAATTCGAAATTAGTGTTCTTTATTATTTTCCTAAAAAACAATTGGCTACTAGTTTAAAATGCTTTTTGTTTACGAAAACTACCAAGTTAACCTATAACTTTACAGATTGTAAGGTTAAAAGCATTTTTAGTCTGAAATGTATTTTTTCCAAGCCTATTTCATTTTCCATAGCTCAATGTATTTACAAAGATTTTTTTCGAGATACAATGCGCAAATATGTCTAACACTTTAACTTTGGCACGCGAATGTGTTCATTTGGCAAACATTTCATTTTATTTGCCGTTCGTTTCGTTTCAAAACGTTTAACGTACTGGCATTTAGAGGTTGTAAAATGGTAAGAGTGTTTATAATTGACCTTCGCTATTCGAACTGAATGTTGTACTAGGTACTTAACATAATTTGAATACAAAGATCTCATTGAAAGGGAGTATTATTGAATGTACATTTGATTTTTGAATGACAGATAGGATAAATACCTAAAAGTGGGATCACGTGCGCATGAATACGTTTTACCAAATTACCAAGAAGTATAAAAACTTAATAAGATAATTAATACAGCGTCAGGAGGTAACCTATGCCTACACTTAAGGGACGTTGTAGTGCCTGGGACATTGCTTTGAGATGGAATAGGCCTGCCCAGTACCTAAACCATCCTCTCAGCTTAATCAGCCTGGCCCACAGGAAAGACAACGTCAATACGTGTGGAGCTGATTAAGCTGCGGGTTTCCTTACGATGTTTTCCTTCACCGTTAAGAGGTCGTGTTAAAGTGCATATAAATTTTACGAAACGAAAAATCCATTGATCCATTGACACGGCCGGGGTTCGAATCCACGACCTTCGGATTGAAAGTCGAGGCACAACCCCATTCGGCCAACACGGCTACTATACTACCAAGAAGTATAGCATCCTAATAAAAAATGCGAAAGTTTGTGAGAATGTATGGATGTAAACACTTTCATGCAAAAACGACTAAATAGATTTGGATGACATTTGACTTTGAGGTAGCTTATCTCGTAGTTTGGAAAAGCACATTATGCATTTTACCCTGAAAAAGTGAAATATTCCCAACGGACCGCGGGCAACACCACGGAGCGCAGTAGCAATCTAAAGGCGCTAGAAGAGGGCTACTGCAATAAGCACCACAGAACCAGAACTAATTGGTCAATTCATTAAACTTGCTGCAACTTGAATGTTTGGTTTTGTGAGCTATTACTTATTCTGTGCCTGTAGGAAACAATGCTGTCCTTGTTTCCTAGTAACCCCACTTAGCGTGGGATAAGGTCAGGGAGATGATGATGTTTCCTAGTAACGGCCGTCGATGGACGATTGTCAATAAATTATGATTTTTTTGCTAGTCTATCCCAACTTTGGGCATTTATGTCTGTTTTGAAAATCTACCATTTTAAATGATATTTTTTTTACAAAAAGGTGGACTGTAAGAAATCATTGCTTTAATAACGCAACCCAAGGCACGGTATATATTCTCGTAGGTCTTTTAAATAATTCAAGTTCCCTTGGAATTATCTAGGGGCTAGTCAGTGGCTACCTAGAAGAAACTCGCTAGCGTACGCGTACGTTTACTCGCAAATAGTTCACTCTCAATGATGATGATAATCTTAGCTGACGACCGCTCAGTAACTCACCTAGAAGACTGAGGTTTCTGTTTAATTCATGTTGGAACTAAACCCAAATTAATGATGGGAGCTTTTATATTATGCTTTTGTCAGTGATTAGAAAGATTTTCACGATGGTATAGGATTATCACTGATCCATCAATTTGAATAAAACGTACTCAATACTGATTCTGGAACAGGGTCAGTATGAGTATCATAGGGTTGAAGTATCTGAAAGGACTCCTTGAAGATAAAATAAAATGAGACACGTGATACGATTTACAAATTCATCGCTATTGCTTTGAATTGAAATAATGTTAGAAGTAATTGAGGGAAACTTTTGCCCCGCAGTCGGACAGCAGAGGTTGATAAACATAATTAGGTACGTTTTTATACTAAAAAGAAAACCGACTTCAATGTTTGACTCGAAACGCGGTGTGACTCAGGGCGTCAAGCTGTCGATTCGATTTCTATTTGTGACATGGCTAGGAGGGAAGGTGTTTAGAGTTTTACGGGGAAACTATCAATCCCTCAGGAATAAAATTTATATGGGACCACCTCTGGAGTATACCTTTTCAAACATGAAAATAATTTTGCAAATCGGTCAACAAATGGCGGAACAATCGCGTAACAAGATACAAAAAAAAAAGAAAAAAAAAAAAACATACAGACGAATTGAGAACCTCCTTCTTTTTTTGAAGTCGGTTGAAAATAATGAGAAGAAATTACTTGCAAGAAATATAAATGTAATTACTTATATCAACATGAATTAAAAATATATTTATTTACAGAAACTAAGCTACTACAATATGTAAGTAGGTACATAAAATTTAAAAAATACTGAATAACAAAAGCGCATTTATTTTTCTAATCATAACTCAAAATAGGTACATGTTACCTATGTACAGTACTTTACTACCTCGTAAAGCGGAAAAATAAAGCGATCCATTTCCCTCAGAAAATAATTGTTCCACCGGTGTCCCCTGTTCCTTATCAGTGGAGTATCACTCACATAATAATTAATGTACGCTGCGGCACTTTACACCCGCCACAGATGGTATTCTTAACAGTATCGACACCCTTTAAAACAGTCAACGAATTTTACTCGCATCAAATCGGTCCCAAAATTAGCAGAGCTTGTGTTATGGGTACCATGATTGATAAAATACATGATAAAATATCGCAACGAAAAGCGTAACTTCTCAAATGCCTAGATCAGCCGTAGAATTACCAGTTCGAACTCATCTACTTAAAAGTGATCCTAATTTGAACTATCTATTCAGCACAGTTGCACCCACTGCTGAGTATAGGCCTCCTCTCTACAACGCTACTCTTTTCGGTCCTGTGCAGTCCTTTCCCACGCTTTCCCAGCTACATTTACGACGTCATCCGACCATCGGGCCGGTCTGGGTGGAGTTTGTACTGCTGCTTGAAAAAATATAAAAGCAAGTGTCAGAAATTAACTATGCTTACTGCTTTCTCAAAATACTGTGCCATACACATTACCGTAAGCCCCACCATGACTTCACCACCCTATGGTAATAAATCAAGATTTTTTTAGTGTCGCGACTTAAATTTTAAGCTTCATGAATAAAACATTTAATTACGATACACGTTAAATCCGCGGTCGTTTGAAAGATTATGAAGATTTTTAAACAGTTTTCAGAAATTACTATTTTTTACCCCCGACTTTCAATCGAGAATAGAATAGAATAGAAAATATATTTATTGCACTTGCTACATTGTGTCAAACATAAACCCTGATAGGGCACAGCAATATTGTTTACGAAATTGAATTAGATATTAGATATTATGGTAATGAATCGAATTTTTCATGGAATCTCTTTTGAGTAGGTATTAAGAGATTGTGCGTGAAAGAGATAACTTCTGCTTGCATCTTTAAGTATCTATATCTACGTATTTGTGTGGGTATTTTCAATAAAGATATTCTATTCTATTCTCTTTCGTCCCTCTTTTAGTCTTTTCTAAGTTTTTCATACGGTAAATTGTATTTTCCATATCGGTACACGATACGAAACAATTTTTATATTGCAACAGGTAAGCTTCTAAGTTTTATTTTTCTGACATTTTGCTGATCGAAAGGAGGCTATGTGGCTATTTCTGCTTCATCTTCGTTCTAAATATTTTACTAGGGTGAAGCACAAGGTCCGCTGGGACCTATAAAATATTCAAGTACGTCTGGGTATGGTACACTAAAAGTAAATTGATTAAAAAGTATTTTAACTCAGATGTTTTTTGAATCAAGTAATGTAGCATACACGAAATAATTTCCGATACGATTTAGTGTCACAATGAATTTTTTTTGTGTAGGTAAACAGCCATTGGACGCTATAAAAGTTTTCGCTTGGCCGCTAAATGGCATTGGCCTAACAAAACGAGCCAAAATAGCATCGTGTAAATGCTCCGTACTTAATGTATTTTTTACATTTACTAGGAATTATGATTATTCTGTACAAGTAATATTTTCGTTGTATTTTCTCCCAAAGGCTCAATATCATGTTCGATCACTAGACTTGATGTATGATATAAACACTAATTAGTCCTATAGCGTCGAGTCTCATCAATAAACTCGTTAGTAATTGAGCCTTATTATTAGCCAATAAGAGCTGTGAGTCGTAAACAAAAGCGCTTTCAAAATATTTCTCAATAGAGATGAAATAGGCTTGCCCAATACCTAAAATCAGCCAATCAGCTACAGGAAAGATAACTCGCAGCTTGTCAGCAAATATGCTGAAATATGAAACGCTTGTCAACTCCACACGTTCAATAGAACGTGTGGAGTTGACAAGCGGGTTTTCACGATGTTTTCCTTCACCTAAACCAAATAGCCAGACAGAATATCCCTAGTATAGGCTCGCTTAGCTCGCCAGAGGCCTTGTTCGGAACTACTCAAACGCCTCGCTGCGTGCTTATTAATAATTCAAACGCTGGACACTGTTGTCTGCTATCGAGGATTAGGAATCGTGGATATGGCAGAAATACATAAAAAGTTACCTGGCTATCATTGCTTCTACTATCTCGGTAGTAAAATGTTACTTTCTACATAATTGACTGCTTAGTAGACACAAATTGTGATGTCCATGTCTCCAGCTGACTCAAACAAAACCTTAGAACTTTGAGTAACATCATTAATATGGATTATTACCGTCTGTCCCCACCAACAGCCCCCACGAGATGGCAGACGGTAACACTTATGGCTAACCATAATCATTCCCGTCTGCCACTGCGGCTCTAGACGCAGTGGCAGACAGGAATCAGTATCAATTATACAATAGACATTGCCAAGGAATTTTACGCTATGTATTTTCAAATCTAAAAATCGTAAGTTTTGGTGGTTTGGTATATCCATAATTTCACGCCTCTATTTTAGTACAATACAGCTTTTGACCTATACCCACTTATGTATCCAGACCAAACATCGCTTTTGTAAGTGAATAAAATATACAATAGCGTTGATCTATGTGTAAAGTTCACCAACATAAACCAGTGGTTAACCTTTCCATTATTTTGACAAGGTTTATGTTAGAACAGTCAGACTACCTCTGGTTATAGACAACGTGTAGGTCGGCCTTACCAAAATAACTATGTAAGGTCAAGCGATGGATAGTGGCACCAAGAACGGTTCCAAGAAGTTTAGTGATATACTTCAACAAAAACAAAGTAGTTCGTATGAGTAAGTGGTCAACTCTGGTGACGGTGTTTTTTGGCCTAAGGCTTTGGCTTTACGACTTTATATCCTGGACCGAACATATGACGTGCCCTCCTAAGCACGGCAGCGCTCAGTTGACGATACCGACAGGCTGATTACGTATCTCGTGACAGGTTTGCAACAGGCGTAAATCTCGCAGTTACCGCTGTCACACGTCAATTTTGTATTAGCTAACAGCATCTACAACAGCTACAGCAATCGAGTACTAGGTCTCCCTCTGCTGGACAATCGGTAAACTAAAAAGTGCATTCTGATCATTATCTTGGTACAATTTGGTATTATGTAAGCACTATTGACAGCAGCACGACAGAGGTAGCAAAGCGGTTCACTTTGATACTGCACTTCGATGATCTATCAAGAACGACTAAGCATACAACCACGAGCGCTTAAGAGAGCAATAACATTATCAGAGCACTTATGGTCATGCTATCCCAAAGCTTTAGCGTTCCTAAAAGGTCACTCCACCGCAATTTGAACAAAAACACTGTTATTACGCTACTTTATAAACTAAAATGCGTGTTTTCGTTTAAACCACATGCGAGCGTGTCCGCATGCAAGTGAATTCTTTTCAGCAATTAGCTGTGGAAATAAGAACAGTTTTTTTGAGAGTTGGCATATAGTCATCGTATAGCGACATTAGTCATAGCTAAACCATTGCAAAATAGTTCGTTTAGCCTTCAAAAGAACTAAACAAATTACGAAATACCTAACTGTATTTTTCCACTAGCTTCCAATGTTTTTTCCTTAGCCGTTCAGAGTTCTATTAATAAACATTTCCTTAAAAAAAAAGGATTAATAGAGATTAAAATTAATATTAATCTCTTGTTTTTGTTATTTCTGTTCACTTGCTAATGATCAACATAGCAACGGTGAAAACTTGAGTTCGTATGAGTACTTACTTACTTAGAGGCCAACTCTGGTGATGGAGTTTTTAGACCGCCTTAAGACCCCCGACATGGCTTTTAGTTTAATTGTCAAGTACTGTTTGTTTCCCAAATTAAACTAAATGGATTTCGAACGGTTTGATCTGAGATGCGACGATGCTTTGGGAATACAGACGTGAATCACAATATTATTATACGAGTATACTTTTCTTTTTCTTTTTTTAAAACCTTGTTGTGTTTTACCTACCTATTTAATATTCTAGCTAGTGGATTGATAGACGGCGATTCCTACTCCGCCTAAGTATTTGTTTCTCTGTCAGCAAATAAATAAGAAGCGGTTTATTTGTGTCGGCGCTAATTGCGCAGTGGCGTGTACAAACATGTTTCAGTCTAGCTTTTGACGCGTCACGTGAAACAAGAGCTCTATGGATCATGGTTAAACTGCAGTATAAAACGAAGAAAATGTTTAATTGTTGATGAAGATATTTCTTTCAAAGTCTGTTCAGTTAGTTACCTATTCATTGCATGAATTTTGTAAATTACTTTTCTCACGATGGTTTTCTTCACCGTATACATTACATACCAAATATACCTTTTACATTTACATTGAGATGTTCTGAGCCTCTAGACAATGTAACAATCGATTGTCCAATCCAATTGTATGGAAGTAATCATTCGATGTTGTCGATATCTATCAATAATCTATTCGATGACAACAGATCATGTGACATATTCAAGGCACAAGTCAACCCCATACATTTTTGTACTTTTCTACCTTCGCTTTCGACAATCGATTGTTACATTGTCTATACAATCGATTATTACATTCTACGAATGGTACGAATCCATCATCCATCCAAAATTGAACCCACGACCTTTAAATCCAATGTTGCAAGCAATCGCAATAGCTCAGCTTGCACGCTGGCAAATATAGGCATATCAAAATAGCAGAGTTTATGCAAGGATTGCTTGCTGTTATTCCAGAATCGCTGTTTGCACAGATCTGAGCCCTTAGCTCTAGCTTCTGAGACGACAATTGCGAATTGAAAGTAATTTGTTTTGAAGAAGAGAACCACGCATTTCTTTTGCCACCGTTTTAACCTGATCGCACATTTGGCCGCGTCGTACGCGCCGCAGTCATTTTTCTACACAAAAAATGCTGATGACGTCAGAAAATGCGGCTGGCTTCTGACGTCTCAGCATTTCTTCTATTGAATTGACAGGTCGACGCGGATGAAATGAAATGAAATGATTTATTAAAAATAGATAGAAAGCTTACAGAAAAGTCCAAAGCGCTTAACTATCGTAAATGAACATAACTTAAATATACTCTTAAATTGTTATATATGGAGCATAGACTGTCATTGAAAATGTCGATATGTCGGATAGATATGCGGCCACCCTATCAGAGTTGCCACAACAAACAATACTTTGGAGAAAAAAAAATCCAAAGATTTACAGAAACACCGAACTGAGAAAATTCGATTACCAGTTCCGAGAATCAATCACTTTAAAAATAATATAACTCGGATAATTTTATAAAATTGTCATTACGCCGGGATCCAATAAGGGAAATCCTATTCTACGATAATGTAATTCCAGCTTCGATTACGCGATATTCTAAAGAAGTTCAGGTAGGTACTGTCGACGACAATGGCTTATTGAAGTTACTTGGTTATTGGAGGTGAAGAGCGAAAGTACTGTGCTTGAGGGACAGTGAATGCTAAATTTTTTACGAATAAGTATTAGTTAAACAATTGATGGAAATTTTGCTTGATATTTTTTTTATTAAATAGGTCAGCATTTGACCTCCCTCTGCCTGATGTTAAGCAGTAGTGAGGTCTAAGATGCGGCATGCTTTCCTAGAAGGAACCTATTTACTCTTGATTTGAAGACCTCTATATTGTACTTTTCGGGAAAAACAGTACCCGGCAATGAGTCCCACAATTTGGTAGTGCGTATGAAAAAAGTGGACTCAAAACGCTTTGTACGAACTCTGGGAATGTCGACCATGTACAAGTGGCGTCTTATTATTTCTTATTATTATAATATGGTTCTTTGGATATTTTTTTCAATGGATAATAATTTTATTGTTACACATGAACATACGTTACGTCATTGAGAATTTACGATATATTTTTAAGAATTTAATATTATTAGAAAGGTTGGTATTGCCAAAAATACAGGTTTTTAATTTTTAATAAATATAATACCAACGCCATTGCTAAAAATAAAAACAATTAAAGTAACCTCACAAAAAACAGCTTTTTAATTTGTCGAAAAAATATTCTATCACGACTAATAAACCAGCAACTTAATTAAATTTATCAAATATTTACTTTCTCATTATTAAATTTTTACCCGACTGTACTCTTATCTTGGACGCCCACCGACTTAATTTTCTTTTTCTGTTCATTTCTGTTGGCTTTTGGATTTTACTTTAATCCGAAATTGATTTACAAAATAACGTTTTTAAGTACATAATTAGGTAACTAAAATATATTTTAGTAGGGACCATGCGCCTTTGCTCACGAGGGAGAAGTTTCACAAGAGAGTTTTTTTAAGTTTTGTCAATCTCCCAAAAATAAGTTCCTACCTACAATTTAGTGGCATAATTTTGAGCCGTGTTGGTCGAATGGGGTTGTACCTCTACTCTCAATCTAAAGGTCGTGGATTCTAATCCCGGCAAAATTTATATGCGATTTAACACGATCTCTTAACGGTGAAGGAAAACATCGTGAGGAAACCTGCAGCTTAGTCAGCTCCACACGTATTGATGTCGTCTTTCCTGTAGGCGGCTGATTTAGCTGAGAGGATGGTTTAGGTGCTACAAGCCTATTCCGTCTCAAACAATGTCCCAGGCACTACAGCGTCCCGTTAAGTGTAGGCATAGGTTTGCCTCCTGATGCTGTATAAATCATCTAATATAGATGTAAAGGCCTAAGTTTTATTTTTGACGTGACTACGTCTTATAATTCGATAGAGCCGGCTGCACGCACGAAAAAACATGACGTCATGAGGCGTTACCTCGCTCTGAGGCGTTCCATGTAAGGCTTGAAGTGCAAGCGAGAGCGCGGAACGAGCGACAAAGAAGCTCAATCGGACTTTGTGTTCGGCAGCGTTCGACATCCGTCTCTCTCCTACATGAGTGAGCGATGCGTAGAAGTTGTCACGTCCAACTATCGTCAGTAAACCGACTTTACAGACAACCAATTTTTTATAAAGTACCTACACAGTAATAAAACACAAGACTTAAAGATAAAAGCACTGCATTTTCCGACACGATGATTCCAAAACTGTTTTCACCGAACAAACAAAAATAACTTTTCTGAGAACTATTTATGACTATGATCCGTACTCGCAGTTATTTTAGCGGCACACCATCATTTCACGCGAAACTTTAAAGCACACTTTGGCAACTAATTAGGGCTTATTAATGAACTAGTTGGTGCCTAATGAGTCTAGTTTTAGTGCTGTAGTTGTGGTTCTGATTAATTAATGTGGTTGAATTAAATGCATTAATTTTCAGTTCCGCGAGGTTGTTATAGAACTTTGAGCAGTTCTACAAAAAAAAGTAGGTACAGCCAGCAACGAAAGTCGAATAACATTTGATGTTTTACAAATCGAAATATTTCCGAAATCCGTAACATCATGGCCAAAATTTATCCACATTAGGGCTCAATCCAAAATGATTACAAAAAAAATACAAAATAGTTTATTTACCAACATAAATTACAACATTTAGAAATGTACATCGGAGAGTTACTAATGGTCCCCGTACTAGGCAATTTCCCGAGAAAAGCTATTTTTTTTTATAGAAATTGATAAAGGATTGGCCTTTTAAAACGTCATGCGAATGTCGATTAACAATCGACTTTCGTTGCTGACTGTACATAACAATATTTATAAAATCGATGCATTCGAGGAAGATTGGTGGAACGTGATAACGGATAGAGGCCGTTGGCAGACTTTTGCCGAAAAGTAAAAAAAAATATACAATTAATAATAACACCTTCTTGATGTCCAACTCAAAGTTTCAGCTTGAAATTCGCCGATACAAATCACTTGCCATTTAGTTTCAAATCAGTTTTTTCGGAGGAAAGACAAATTATCAAACTGGCACTCTGAGATTGGGTACAGGAGAAAGTAAGTATCCACAGATGTTTTAAAATTAAAACATTACAAAAGTAATAAGGTGCCAAGCTCATAATACGAGGGAGCTTAGAATTTGTTCCAATATTGTCGTTAATGTCCCGCGCATCTGGCGCCCCCTAGCGGAGATAATTTGCCAAAACTAGCTAATACTCGCTCATATTTTGTTCTATATATAATGTGTTTAAGGGGATAAAGGAAACAGTTCACTTCCTACAAAAACTTGTTATTGATAATATTTAAAATAGTAAAAAAAATTAACTCACGCTATCATCTATGCCTTTTGCTTGTACTTACCTAATCTCAAAAAGAGTCGTGTTGGTCGAATGGGGTTGTGCCTCGACTTTCTATCCGAAGGTCGTGGGTTCAAATCCCGGCCTTGCATCAATGGATTTTTCATTTCGTAAAATGTGTATGCGCTTTAACACGAGCTCTTAACGGTGAAGAAAAACATCGTGAGGAAGCTCCACACGTATTGACGTCGTCTTTCCTGTGGGCCAGGCTGATTAAGCTGAGAGGATGGTTTAGGTGCTTGGCAAGCCTATTCCATCTCTAACAATGTCCCAGACACTGCAGCGTCCCGTTCAGTGTAGGCATAGGTTGCCTCCTGACGCTGTATAAATAAATCATCTAATATAGATGTGTAAATGCCTTAGTAAACTAAAAAGGTAAAAAAAACTGAACTTGTCCTGTATATCCTAGACACGGTGTTTCTTAGCGTGTACGTACAAGTAGCCTAAAAACAATTCAATTGTACAATCTTTTGGTTGCATGACACCGGATGTCATAGCAAAATATTTCACTATTCCGCGTCAGATGGCAGCACATTTCACCCAATGAAATCACCCATTCACAAACAGTACCGTCCACAAATCTTAATATTCGACAAAACAAATCGGCGTCGCTTCTCCTTAAATAAACATTTTTCTATTCCATTCAGTTCACGTATATTGCAGCCTGTATCTAAGAAATGTTAGAGTTACCTACAGATGTGTTACGTCGTTAATGCCGATAGAGGAAGCTTAACAGCTTTGTTATCAGTATGAACTGGACGGGTATGAACTTTAATATATTTTATACATAGATAAAATCACGCCTATTTCTTAAACTTTAAAAAAAACTCACTTTTAGATCGATACATTTCAATATTTCGCGACTTGAACTCTATTGTAATAGATAGATAGATAGATAGATAGATAATTCTTTTTTCATACCACACGTAAAAGCCATAAAAGAAAAAAAAAAGACACTTAACTTATAATATATGTAATGTCGTATGCCAGGTGAGCTGTGGGCGCGGGTAGCCACCGAGTGGCGCCCTGACCCAGCGAGAAGGCGACGCGGCAGACCGAGAAGAAGATGGCGAGACGATCTTGACAAATTTATGGTCGATTGGGAGAGCCTTGCACAGGATCGCGACGTCTGGAGGGAATGTGGGGAGGCCTTTGCCCAGCAGTGGGACAGCAATGGCTCATAATAATAATAATAAATAAAAATATGTAATGTAATGAATCAATAACGCTTTATTTGTGTGAGCTTTTGCGGGATTTTTGGTATACATCAGGCTGGTGGGCTATCTTAGGCCCCATTCACGACCACTAGCTTAGGTCCCCAAAGTAAGCAGAGCTTGTGTTAAGGGTACTAGATAACTGATAAACTACTCATACACTCTTTGTTTGTAAATACATACATATTATACATAGAAACACCCAGACCCGAGACAAATATCTGTAGGTCATGCAAACATTTGTCCCGCAGCGGGGATCGAGCCCGCAACCTTCTGCGTCGCAGGCGGACCTTCGCCCACTGCGCCATCTGTGGCGACCTCTGGGTCGTCATAATATTTTTAAGAATGACTCATAACCTTAACAAAATGAAGCAATACAATTAATAATTGAATTATTTTTTGGAAGAGTAGAATACCTTTGAGATATGGTGCTGCAGAAAAATGCTTCGCATTCCATTGACAGCACATCGGACCAACGTATCCACACTGTGGGAACCACGAACTCAAGATTGCCACATGACTATCTTCCGAATGTCTGCGTAAAGTCCTCAAGTATTTCGGTCACATTGCAAGGAAACATGGGGACAACCTCGATAAGTTGATTGTGACCGGAAAAATAAAAAGAAAAAGACCCCGAGGGCGAAGTCCGATGCGCTGGTCCGACCTAATTCGCACCACACTCGACACCACGGTTCACAATTCTCTTCATACTGCCGGGGACAGAGGAAGATGGAGAAAGATCATTAGGGAGAAGGTGATACCTAAAGGAGGTCACGACCCTCAGCGTTGAGGAATATGACTCGAGGAGGAGGAGGTAAATACTATGTAGAGTATTATAACTCTAAGCAAAATGTGATATAGGTATCATACTAAGATATCGGTTTCGTATCGTTAGGTCGAGAAACATACGAATGTGACATGAATATTTTGTACTAATGATCTGCGAATCTTTGATGGTCACAATGTAAACATACCTATCTAAATTGATTCAGTCGCAAATAAAAGAAAAATTACGTATTTACCTTAAGACTGCATTTTATCAACTACCTAGTAGTTTAGTTAATAAATGCACTCAAGATTTTAGAAAATTAACTAGGTGTGAGATATTTTTCATTACTTTTCCTATTTTCGGGGTTCGATCCCCGCCGCGGGACAAATGTTTGTATGATCTACAGATATTTGTCTCGGGTCTGGGTGTTTCTATGTATAATATGTATGTATTTACAAACAAAAAGTATATAAGTAGTTTCATCAGTCATCTAGTACCCATACCACAAGCTCAAGCTTACTTTGGGGCTAGATGATGCTGTGTGAAAAGTCCAGCATTATTTATTTATTTTATTTATTTTTTATTCAATCATTATTTTACAGGAGAAAAGCAAGCCAAAGTCAAAGTCAAATAGCATTTATTCAATAGGACCGTTGGAATCACTTTGAATCGCCGTTGATTTTACTCCAAGAACGAATAAATTTGTCTTTGCTGAATAGCTACAGCGTTAAGGCTAGCAGTATCTTATAGTGTACTAGCTGCGCTCCCGCGGTGAGACCTTCGGCATTTTTTTTATTTTTTCGGGATAAAATGTAGCCTATGTCCCTGGGATACAACCTTTATCCATACCAATTTTCAGCCTAATCTGGTCAGTGGTTTTTGCGTGAAATGGTAACAAACAGACAGGCAGACAGACAGAGTTACTTTCACATAATATTAGTATGGATTGCAATAGCAATGGTGCGCAAAGCTAGCTAATAAATGTTATTTTAATATTCCGGGCCTTCAAAACAACACATGCCCAAACATAAATCAGTAGCGACCCTTAGCTGTGCCCTTAGCGAGTTTTAATAGATGTTAATTCCTTACAACAGCATAAGAAAAAGGGGCTCTGTTTAATATCGAAGACAAATTAAAGTACCTAATGGAGGCTGTAGACGGATACGCCACGTGCTTGTAATATTAATTACAAGTTCTGGTACACCAGTTACCGTCATGACGGACGTGATTTCAAATTGCTTCACAATAATTGTAAATCTGTGTATGTTATTAGATTAGAAACGGAAGTACTAATTTTATATAGTTTTGTGAAGACAGGGAAGATTCATCATGTCAGCCATCTAGTGTCTACTGCTGAACATAGGCCTCCCCCATCGATTTCCACAGCAATCGATCTTGTGCAGCCTGCACCCAACGGCTCCCAGCAACCTTTACCAGATCGTCTTTCTATCTAGTGGGGGGCAGTCTTCTACTGCGGGAAAACTGAGAGAAAATTGCTTAAAAGATATTTCTAGATGATAGGTCTTTCTAAAAATTGTGATTCCGTTTCCCAAATTTTGTGTACTCCGTTCAATTTACCTCAACAATTTTGCTGATTGACTGAGGTAGTTGCTGATAGTCATGCAGCCAATATTGTTTTTTAGCTCCGTCGCTTAATGACGGTACCCGCTTTTTAGATGGATGTTTTTGACAATGAACAAGTCGGACCCCTCAATTACCTCCTCGTTTGAGTCGAACTAAGATCCTGGGCTCAAAACGAACTAATGAGTTTTTGTAAATTATGCGAAAACACAGTTTTAATGACCAAAGTCATCATCATCATCATGATCCAGGACTTCCTAGTTGGCAAAGTCCAACATAACATATTGGCTTACCTATTTAACCTTTTTTTTTTTTTTCCTTTTCACATAGGAACGGTTCCGTGACAAGGCTCATTTATGTTAATTTCTGAAATTATTAAAAAGGAAATAGACAAAATCCTTTTTTTTTGAGGTTGTATCTTATAATAACTAGATTTCATATAATTGTTTTATTATTGTTCAGCGTAAAACGTAAAAGTTCTATATGTCAGGGATACGTTCCTACGTGAAAAATACTATAGCTTCCGCTTGCTTGCTGATTAAATAGTTGTTAAAAAATAATATTACCTACACTTTTTTATTGCATTAGAAAATCTACAATGCCAGAGACTGTTTTTGTAGTCTACAATCTACATTTAAAATTTTAGATAGAGTAATGTGTGGCAACCATACTTTTTAGGTGGCAACTCGACGAGAGAAGCTGATGACAATGACAGCGTGTGACGTGAGTTCCGGCGGCGGTCGGGTGATTGCAGGTTTTTGTTGTTGAAATATAACGAAGTTATTGATAAAACATTGGAAGAAAGCTAAGAGTTAATAAGTGCCGATTCGATTGTATGTAAAATTTTTAAGAATTTTACAACTCAACTGAATAGCCCTAAATCAATTTACGGAACCATTCTACTGTATGTTTGGCGTTATTTAAATTAAATACTTAGACAAAAATAATTGAGAACCTTTTGTTTGGTTTATTCCCAGAGGTCCACGACTCTTTCATGCTTGGATTCTCAACGGGTCCACGACGTTTTAAAATAAATATTTTTTCCTTTCCGAAAGGATTCCCAAATATTTGTTTCTTCATGAAATAAAAGATAATGTTACGAAAAATCATAGCTCTTTCTTGGATCATTTAAGAAGTCAACACGATGTATTACTGGCTGTTAAAGTTTTACTGAACGTTAAATTAAATAGCGAGAATTAAATATTTTCAAAATTTTAAACAAATATCCGTCCTGCAAATAATAAAAAGAACAACAAACAAGGTCCCCAGTTCAACTCATACACGGAGATAGCACAAAAGTTAATCCTGCTTTGATTTAGCGCGAGTAATTTCTAACAGAATTTCGATTTCCGTAAAATTCACTCGGAAAACACCGGTATTTCCGAATATTTTGGAGATTTATCGTCGCCGCAAACCGGCAACTTTTTTCCGTTTAGAAATGAAATATTACAGAGTTTTGAACGGGAATTGAATATGCTTGGATTGTTCAACTTTCTCATTACAATTTTCATCAAAATTCAGGTGTACCTACATTTTATAAATTGCTCAATATATTTTTTTATCTTTAACCGTTTTAATAATATACGAGCTCTTACAAATATCTTAGAAACTAGCTACTTATATATATCTTCATACAATTAATCCTTGTTGGACGTGCACTATTAAAAGTTTTTAAGTACTTAAATTAAGTATAAGTTCCTACCTACTAGCTAATAAAAGCTAAATTAAGATATATTTGTATACTAGCTAATGCGCGCAGCTTCGCTCGCGTGGTATCATTTTGAAAGGCTGATGCTATTTGAGGTCACTATCTACGCATTTCATCCAAATCGGTTCACTGGTTTGTGTGATTGAAACACAAACATACTCACTGACAAACTTTCACCTTTATTATAAGTATTTTATATAAATATTTGTATATTAGGTAAGTATTTACAAACATTATTTCATTAAAACTGTTTCATTTAGGTATATTGTATCAAGGTTATTAGTAAATGTTTTGAAAATATAATATTCTTTTTTGAAGTTTCATTCAAGCACGCACTTCATTTGTTACACTTTTAATTTTCTCTTCGTAAAACTTCCGCTTCAGTGAATTAACTTGAAAATGTTTCATGAAAAATCGAACTTTATCTATAAATAGATTTACTTCGCTCAGTAAAATACAATATTGTTTACAGTAACTATTCTACTTCATCAGCAAATGCAAAAAATGTGAAAGGATTTCGGTATGTGAGTACGTACCTATTTTTTTTATTAAAAATAAGTCAGCATTTGACCTCACTGCCTGATGGTAAGCAATAGCGAAGTCTAAGATGTAGCATGCTTCCCTAAAAGGAACCTATTTACTCTTGATTTGAAGATTAGAGTACTTATTATTAAGAGTACTTAGGTACTGCAGAATGGATGTGGATGAAATTTTGAAGGTATGTACTTTGTTCATACTCTGGATCAACACATCGATTTTCTTTACAAACAATAAAAAACTCGTCCTCCATACTTTATACATTTTTCATACTTGTACAAGCATACTTACCTGGTTTTTATGGTTTTGAATCAGACCAAGGAATCATATTTTCCATACTAACTTTAACACCCTGTAAAACATCCATATGGGTTGCTTTTTTTTAATTAGATAAGCCTATATTGAAGTACATAAAGCATCTACGTTCAAAATTTCATCACAATCGGTTAAGTCGTCACGGAGCAACAAAACAAACATTCACTCACACAGACTTTCTTTTCGAATCTTACGACTTTGTTTTTACGGTAATACCAAATTTCACCAATTTAGCCTTAGTATGCTCGCTTAGTATACCGCCTTGGTCCATCGGTTGACGGGACGACAACCGATGGACCAAGGCGGTTACCGAGAGGTGGCCAAGAGATATGCGGCGGCCTCGGGGCAGACCACCTGCCTGATGGTCAGACGACATTGTGGGGGCGGTGGGAGAACAGTGGATCCGGCTGGCACAAGACCGCCAGGAGTGGCGTGAAAGAGAAGAGGTCTATGGGTATAGGCCTCTTCTCTTTCACGCAACTCCTAGCGGTCTTGCACCCACTGTTGGGTAACAGTGGGTGCTACCGGCTGAATAGATAGATGCTCACTAAGCCCAGTTACCTACATATGTTTGTTAAAACAATTTCCAGTCTTTTCCAAAAATATTTTTATGAATAAAATTGTCAAACAAAACAGTTCTTGGAAATATCTTAGTCTGATGGAATCAAAAACATTAATTTCTCTAGGTCTTCGCATTATTCACATGAAACACCTAGCAGCTTTATTTATTTGCATCGGTTTCTTGCTGGTTTCAGTAGTCTTGCTGCTTTTCATTTCACTAGATAGTAGTATTTTATCATTACCGTCACCATACTCAATGCTAATATTTGTATCAGTATAACATGTAAATACCTAAACACCCAAACCTGGAATAAATATCTTCAGATCATGCAATAGTTTTGACGAATGCGAGAATCGAACTCGCACTTCTTGCGTCTCAGGAGCAAACACTAGCAACGCCACGGAGGTTGTTTAAAAACTCCTGTAATAAGTACTATCATTTTACACATCTTGCATACATTTTTGCCTATTGCTCCGTTTAGTTTGACAAGACAGCAAGAGACATGTGTAAGCGAGAATCGTATTGTGTAAATGGCACTTTAAAGCTTAAATTCACCTGCGATATTAAGTATATTAACTTCATTTACAGAAAGTAAGCTACTATACACACACACACACACACACAGGTTCACGACTGTATCCCCAAGGTGCGGTAGACATTCTCTCAGATCTTTTTATTTTACTTATTCCAGATCCTATGAAGATGTCTAAGGGGGGTAGTCAGCTACTATATATTTACATATATTTACAAAATACAACAGGATTGTCAAGCTATCTAAGGATCGTTAGAAACGTTCTATAGATAGCTCAACTGATCTAGGTCACTGTCAGTCGGAAGCGTGCCCAAAACACTGGCGGCATTACCACGCTGGATGGCAATGCTGATCCTTTGAGCCAAAAATGTGCCAGCTCTCGGATCAGTATATTAAGTTACTTTAAATATAAACAAACCTCATTTTGTTTATTCTTTGCACGGATAAATCTCAGCGGTACATTGAGTAAATGAAAATAATGCGCTCGCTTCCTGACTATTAATCATACTTTTAATTTGTGCAGGTAAAAATTGTGCACTGCGGACTATGAGAAAAATGTTTGACTAAGGTTATTCTAGCGCCAAAATAATGTTTTACCAGTTAAAAAAAGGTGTCTTCATGACTGCAGAGACTGAGAGACTGCAGAGAGAGTGTTGGTCGAATGCAGTTGTGCCTCGACTTTCAATCTGAAGGTCGTGGGTTCGAATCCCGGCCGTGCATCACTGAATTTTTCGTTTCGATAAATTTATATGCGCTTGAACACGAGCTCATAACGGTGAAGGAAAACATCGTGAAGAAACCCGCAGCATAGTCAGCTCCACACGTATTGACGTCGTCTTTCCTGTGGGCCAGGCTGATTAAGCTGAGAGGATGGTTTAGGTACTGGGCAAGCCTATTCCATCTCATACAACGTCCCGTTAAGTGCAGGCATAGGTTTGCCTCTTGATGCTGTATAAATCATCTAATATAGATGTAAAGGCCTAAGTTTTTTTAGTTCATTACTGCATCGCCAAGAAGCGTTAGACGTTCAATTGGTTACAGGTACTTACAGTTGATACGATTGGTAACTTTGTAACGTTGTTGTATTTTGTAGGTAGGGTCAAATCAAATCAAATATTTATTTAAATTCTATCACAAACTAAACTTACATTTAAATAAATACACAAATACACAATAAAGAATCTAAAATATATACATTATTTATCCAAAAACGTTGATGATATAAAAACCTTTTTGGTGAGAGACATAGGTATAGAAAAAACCTGTGCTACAAGTCACCAGTGCCCTACTCAACTGATTTCTAAAGGTAAAAATCTAAACAAACATTTTGAAAAAGGGATAAGAAAGTGGAAGGGTAAGGAAGAACTTAACTCATTCAGTGCCGGACCCGCCCATGGGCGGGACATGTACCAATGTATGGCGGCATGGGGGGGAGATGGTTACTTTCTAGGCCGGTGTTCAATGGGTTAATATTAAATGTTTAGGGATTTTCTTTTATCGTTTGCGCCTCCCTGTAGCAACGGTAGTGGACACTAGATGGCTGACATGATGATGATAATGATGATATAGCAACGGTAGACGATCCCGGCTGTCCAAAAGTCGGAAGCCAGGAACACGTACCTGGCAGCAACCCGGAGCATGTACGACTTGAAGTTGGTTTGATAGTTTTACTTTCATTCATTCATTCAACTATTTTGGTGATACAATTGGTAGAACGTCGTGAAAGTTGCAATAGTCGTGGAACTACAGCGTGGAACTTATTTTGCTCTCAGATTTTAATGCATTTAAGTTCCTTTGAATAGGTATATCTAACGAAGTACCTAGTAAGAGGAGTGCCTTAAACATAATTGGCTCAAACCCGCATTTTTCATAAGTTAGCATTCCATATGTGACAGATTACAAGCCCATCGATCGCTGCATATTAGAATATTAACTGGTTTCACGATAAAAGTCACCTTATGATTTTCAAAATGAAGCGTATCAATGAACCGAATGAATAAACAAAGGGATCAAAATTTATTGCTTTCAATAAAACACGTCGCGGCAAAAGTACCAATTTATTATTTCACACTCCGATTAGAATAGATAACAGATAAATTGTGTTTATTTACATTGTGCAAGAAACCGAGAGTTTTACTTAGAATAACAACAAACAAGCTATAGAACGTAATTTTATAAGCGATAGATACATCCGACACAATTTCTTTATTAAACATTTATGAACAATCACTTTATTTCAATTATAAAAAAAATGATGCCTTTTCCTGATTAAGAGCCTAATTAGATATTATAATTGTGTCGATTCTGACTCTGACATTACATTGTTCATTGGAACAAAAAAAAACAAGTAATAATAAATACCACATTGAAAATCGATTATGCATTAAATTGCAATAATAACCTACACATTTTGTGTTTTTATTTTAATGCTTAAATCGAATATAATAATCTCTTAATATTCTTAATCTCTCTTTGTACATTTTATGAACTGCATCGTGCTTAAGTCTTTATGGGGCGCAGAAAGGGGTGATTTTGATAGCAGCAATTAAAAAATACTCAACTACCCACTTTTTAGCACACCCCCTTCCCACGCCGTAAAAGTGGTCTCAGTTTGAGAGCGTTCTAGACACTACACAAAATGCTGCCACGTAATATTTTGATGCGTTCTAGACACTACACAAAATGCTGCCACGTAATATTTTGATGCTCGAGTTTATGTCTAAATTTTTGGTATTTAATAATAAGTAATAAGATTGTGTACTATGCAGACATTTTATATGGGAAGTCATGATAAATATTATAATTTTAATAAAAAAACTCATTTCTTAGTTATCTTTAATAATAAGTAATAAGATTGTGTACTATGCAGACATTTTATATGGGAAGTCATGATAAATATTATAATTTTAATAAAAAAACTCATTTCTATCGTTGAAATAAGTGTGCTTTAGGCACATCTTATAAATTAAATTAATGCTTTCCTACTTATTATTGCTCCGCTAAGTTTCCCCAATAAATAATGAATTTGTTTACAAAATAATCTTTGGTATGTAAATCACGGTTGCGCTATGAATATTAACAGATGAAGCAAACCTACCGCGTTATATTTGAAAACAATTAAAGATATGGCCGTATTTAGAGTTCTCACACAAGCGTAATTTACTCTTCACGCTTTGTGAGAACGAAAAATGGCATTTTTATACAGGGTGTAAAAAGACGTCTACCGAAGCCGAAATGGGTAGGTACAACATCCCAACACACAACCAAATCCAAAAGGATTTTCCGAAAAAATCATTATATCCGGAGAAAACAGCGTTGGAAGATTACTGTTTGCGTATGTACTGGACGCGTAGTTTTACGTAGATTGCTGGATTTTTAGTTTTAACTGTTTTTTTCTTTTATAAATGAAATTATTAGGTAGGTATAATCTTATTATGTTATACTAGTAGTAAATAACCGGTAATAGCATAAAATGACGTAGCTAAGTCAAAAAATTGTTTAGCGTTTTTTTTTTCGCTAAATATGTTTAGAATCATGGTCTGATTGCAACCCCTCAGTTTTCGGTAGTAGTCTTTTTACAACCTGTATATTTCAAGAGTCAACTTTCATAAAACTGTCAAAAATATTGCTTGAGTTGAGAGTCAAGTCTGAGTGTAAACCTTGAATGATTACCTATGGCCCGTAGTGTTATCCTTCAAAACACACTGAATAAAATACTTACACAAGAATCAATTTTGTCATTTCAGAATCGTTACAAAATATCAATAGCCAGCTGGGCCCGTATTCCCGTTCTTATTCTCGTTCGTTCGATGAATATTCGGATGTTTCTTGCTACAATTTCCGACTTCAAGGGCCAATTGTTCGGTTTGGAGTATTTGGTCCTAGGTTAGGACCGTGTTTTGACGTTGATCTTATTGACAGAATACAATGTAGCTCGTAGTAAGAAGCATCCGAATATTCATCGAGCGAATGAAAAAACGAACGCGAATAACCCTGATCACTTCCAATCAGAAGCTCGCCTAAGTAGCTCAAACTTTTGGCAATAAACTATTATGATAGTGTGTGCTTGTGTGTGTTTATGTGTGTGTGTGTGTAAATACGTAAACACATTGATATTCCGTGAGCACAAATAAATGGTTGCCCTGTTCTTTAAAAAAAAACAAACTTCAAAAACTGTTTGAAAATATAACTTGATTTCGATTTCATCACGTTGGGTTTCACGATTGAGTTCAATTGAAACGTCACTCAATTCAGGAATTAATAATTTCCATTTGAGAGAGATAAATGCGCAGTGCGATTTGATTTTAGTGCGGAAATAGAACGGGCTTTTGACCGTTTTCTGCTTTATTATAAAACTTGCACCTATTTCGGGCACAATACAATGGTGGGGTCAGATTTTTCCTCATACAATTTTCTAGGCATGTTTTATAGTGAAACAAAGAAAGGTAAACAAAGAAATATTTTAAAATCCTAGTTATTATTAGAGAGAGATACCATAGACACCATAGGTACCGAGAACAGAAGGGGAAAGATGGTCGGCCATCTTATACGACATGTCAGTTTCATTAAGAACATTATAGAAGGGAAAGTGGAAGGAAGAAGAGGAAGGGGAAGACCGAGGATAAGCTACATGAGCCAAGTGAAGGAGAAGGTAGCTGTCATGTCGTATAAAGAGGTCAAGGAAGCAGCCCTGGAAAGGTATACATGGAGAGGGATTCATCAGTTGTGCCGACAAGGAGTAAATCCTGAAATAAGAAGAAGAAGAAGAGTTATTATTAGTAAACATCATTGAGTACGAATTATAAATATCAAAATGCACTTTACTCGAAGTCCAATGAAAACCAATTAATACATTCAACTCAAGCAATCTCCAATAACGAAACTCAAACGTCTCGCAACAAAGATGAACTTTGTAATTACTCCACAAACTATTAGAACTCTGTATTTAGCGTTAACTTAATCGATTCAGACTGAACTTTCAAATTAGATTCGAAACTGGTTCATAACGGTGAACTCTTTGTATTAAAATCGGTTGAAAGTTAATAGTGAGAAAAACTGTTGCAGACTTACCATATGTCAATGATAGTATTTTAGTCATTTTTATATTTAGATCTCTATATAAAAAAATGAATCCCTATATCCCTTGGTCACGCTATCACGCGTGAACGGCTAGACCGATTTCACTATTTTTTATTTTGTTGTGTTTGTTATTGTCAGGAGAAGGTTCTTATGACAGAAAAAAATTAAAAATTGTGCGGAAAAAATGAATCCCTATATCCCTTGGTCACATCATCAGGCGTGAACGGCTGGACCGAATAATGCGCAGATGAAGTCGCGCGGGTCAGCTAGTTAGTGATAAATAAATATATTTAGTTCAAATAATCATAATTATAATAGTTGGGTTGTTGACATTGAAAAAGTCGCAAGCCACACCTGGATCAGGAATGTCTGGAAGAGATCGCTTTTAGCGATAAGGCCGCCCATTGTACCTACTTACTTGTTTTCGTGTATTTCCTGTAATGTGTTTTTGTGTACAATAAAGTGTTTTTCTATTCTATTCTATCAGGGAGACCCCTGAACCAGCAGTGGGTGATACCGGGCTGAGATGATGATGATGATAAATTCAAATAATTATTTAATTTTTCTAGAAAAAACTAGTAGTAATTCGACTATTATGTTTAGGAAGTTCACGTCAGCATTGCATTATGTATGTGTTACATACCTAGTTACTAGACCCGCTGACTAGAAATACAGCGTTGCATTTCAACTATTGTTCGACCGGTACATCGCGCTCGCCTGCGCAGACGCAGCATTTTACCTGACTCCGCGGACGGTGTCCATTTGTTGCTACTGTCGTCATTTTAACTCTGGTATCCGCATCGACCGGAGTTAGTTTCCGTATTTTAACTTAGAATAATTATTTTTAGGCTGCATTGGCTGCCCGGACAGTTGAGGTAGTACTTTGATTGATAGTTTTTTTTAAACCATCGGTTGCGTCTAACGTAATTTATGCACAAGCGCATAATACAAACAATCATAATTATGTGACTTTCTTAGGGCAGTTGACGACACAATATAATTTATAATATATTTTAGGAATGTGTATAGTGAACGATCTCTCTCTACAATATTAAAAATCTAACAATGAACTGTTAGGTACTCAATTCATTTAGGTGAGTACATCTTACTTCACCTACCATTTAAAATTTTACTAACATCTTACTTAAACACGAATTGAATATTATGACTGTTTCCTAACAAAAAGACGAATAAATTATGCCTAAAGTAATTATCCTAATTCTAACTATAAGAATAGAAAACAATCGTTATTAATTACTATAGTTATTTCGACTTGAACCCCCCTCATTATGCTACGTTTATTTATGTAAGAATATATGAGTGTCGATGTGATAATTACAGAATGAAAACATAATGAACTTCAAGCAGTATAATGTTTTGGTCCATCTATACATATTTTGTGAAAACATGCATCATTACAAAGCAGAAAGATAAGGTCAATATTTGGGCATCCTCTACAAAGTATGCTCTTCAATGCCTTTCAAATAACTATTGCTGATGCTATCAGCAAACTTAGATACAGTTCATTTTATCATACAAAATAAGTATGAAAATAAAATTGCTTGAAATTCATGAAGTGAGTTAAAGCTATTAGTGAAAATATCAAACTATATGTATACTAAATTCCTCTACGCAATACGCTACAAAATTCTATACAAACTGTACATAAACAAGCAAACGTCTAAAGAATATCTCTGGGGCGAAGAAGCTTTGTAATATTTCACTTCATCTTGCGTCGGAGGAGAATAAGACGCCTCGTATATCAATCGATTCGGACAAGGAAGCATCTCATTAGGAATATCAACCAATTTTCTCCTGTACTCAATTTTCGCCTCATTTTCCTGATCTTGCATTTCATCGTATTGTTTTTCATCATCCTCTTCATCTTCGTAATCTAGATCTTTTTTCGGGGATATAAGGTTGGTTTTTGTTTGAAGTTTCACGATACCTAGGTTGGATTTGAGCTTCATGTCCATTATGCAGTTGAGTCTTGCGATGGATATCTTGAGACGTTTGCTTCTGGTTTCGTTGCGTAGTTTTTGGAGCCAGGAGAGGCGACAGTCACACGTGAGTTTGTTACCTGTTGACAAGAACATAGTTTTGTTACTACGTTTAATTACTAAGAATAAGTCAAATATTAACTTTTGCTTGTGTATGTGTGTGTGTAGGTACGTAATAACTATGTCTTAACTACGATACCTAGGTTGGATTTCAGTTTACTTTAAGAGCTTCTAAACTTACTTTGACGAGCCTCAATTTTGTTTGACTGGCTAGTTCTAGTTCTAGTTTAAGATGAACTTAAAAGAATGCTAGGCCCCAAACCGTGTTTATTGCCCATTCTTCACGGTATTGGTCACAAACGAACAGGAGTAAAATTAGTTTTAAGTATATTCGTAGTGATCCCAGCGGTTTGACTTTGACTTTGACTAAAATAGACCTCTGTATTAAATAAATAAATAAAATTCTCCATTTAATAAAAGTCTCCAGAGGGCTTAAAGGAGGAGGAGTCTCAAAGGGCAAAAAAGGTTAAAATTTATTTCACTTAAGTAAAAATAAAATACTAGAACTCTCTATCTAATACCCACTTTCTAGATGTAAATAATAAATTGCTGAGCAGAAATAAGCCTGTGACATAATCTTTAGTAGACAAATTAAACGCTCAGACAGTCTGGTAAATTCTTGATGACATTAATATGGTACCCGAAACATCGTCTGAGTGGGTCTTAAATGAATAAAAATTGATTTTCTAAAGTAGTTTTATGGTAAAAAATGTGTGTGGTTGTAAAATAGCAGACGAATTTGATTAGTAAGACATCTTTCAAGTAGACTTGAAAGGTAAAATGTATGACAAAAATAATAACTGAGGGGCGCAAAAACCGCACCCATTCGGGATTTGAATCACTACCTCGCAGATCTGATAGAGCTGTTGACCTTTTAAGAGACAAACTGGACATTTTGTCACAAGCATAAGGAGGCCTAAGCGTTGGATGAAGTCAAGTTGTGGATGATGATAATAATGAAAACTTTTGAAAAATATAAGTAGCATTAAATTTCTGCATGTGGTTCAAACAGTTTCGTTTTTCAATTTATTTACCCAGTAACAAAATAGCAGTTACCCAACTATGAACAAAGTTAGGCTAGCCATGAATTAGCTCCTGAAACTCACTATTTAGCTACATTGTGACATTTTAATGGAGCCTATATTTCGCGCGGGAGATTGTTATATTTTCCACAAAACTGACTGCAGTATCTTTGTTGGTTTTGATTTGTTGTGGGGATTGTTGGTTTGTTTTAGGAAAGGTACTCATAACATGGTTAAGCGTTTTTTATAAGACTACAGCAGGGAAACGGTTCACACGTCCGATAACAATGCAATAATAATTTTGCATTGCTAAGCTACTCCGATGATGTACAAAAATATGAAAATATATTTTTTTTTTTTGGTAACTCATAATTTATGCAGAGCTGCTAGACTTAGATAAACTTTAATATACTTAGTTTGACTTAAGTTTGTATTGCTAAACTAGCTTTAAAGTAAAGTTGATGTTGTATAATTTCAGAAAGTTTAAGATCCCAAACTTATATAAGTCCCAATAATGTTATTAATTGACGACCTCTGTAGCACAGTGGGCGAAGGCCCGCCTGCGACGCAAAAGGTTGCGGAACCAATGTTTGTATGATCTACAAATATTTGTCTTCGGTCTGGGTGTTTTTATGTATAATATGTATGTATTAACAAACAAAAAGTATATAAGTATTCTATCAGTTAGCTGATTCCCATATTACAAGCTTTGCTTAGTTTGGGGCTAGATGATGCTGTGTAAAAAGTCCAGCATTATATTATTTTTTTAATACTATTAGTTTTTGCACGCCTGGGATTCTAACCCACTAACGTTAGACTACAGTACAATTCGAGGCATCACACGAAAAACTCTATTTTTTTATCCAAATGCAAACTAAGGCCATTATATCTTTACTAAATGATTGTATAGCGTCAAGAGGTCTATGCCTCAACGCTACTGTCGGTCATTGTAGTGCCTAAGCTATTGTTTGAGATGAAATTTTCTTGCTTACCTACCAAATCATCATAAGTATCAAATAAGGCATATGTAAAAGCTCAAGCAAGTAATAATAGAATTACATCGATCGTTAATCACGGACGTCATTATAATGGCACCGGCCTGCGACTGTTCGAAAGGAATAATTGGCTGGTTAATTGCTATATTCCTATGGACTGCGAACATTGGGTAGACAAAGAATGGCTGATACATTTAGGCTGATATTTTGCCAAAAAAGAATGGGGCAATCCCTTCCAAAAAAAATATTGCCCGCAGAGTGGGCATAATGTTGGAATCAGTTGGCTCAAAAATAAATTTAGTTCAATTATTTCATGCACTTTACACATATTTTCGAACGGTATGCTGGTTTTCGCACAATATTTTTCCTCACTGTTTGAGAGTACCTACTGGCATGCTTAAATTTTTCGATGGAAACTCTCATTTGCGGACCGGATTCGAAACCACGACCTTAGGCTTAGAAGGCGCTGCTATGACTCTACCAGTGTATCTCTTTTGACTCTTTCTTGTGCTTTTTTTGTTAAATAAAAGTCTGTCTAACCGCTAGCATTAGACAACCAGACTCAGTGCTCTCAATTAATGGACCAACTCTGTCTAGCCTTTCTTTCTGAGCTGTGCCTCCGGTTTAATTACTCGAATGATATGAACGAGTATAATAACTTTATACGCATGGACGGCTCGAATTGGCTTTTATTCGATTTTAATTAAGCTAAGTGGTCGAATCGGATTATTATAATGCCGTTCACATTTTACCAAAACTTTTTATGAAGATATGAATGAATTTTAAGTGGGTTTTATTAGATGGCAATCTTTGATTTATTGGCATTATGACAGTTGCTATTTTTGTTTCTTGTTAGTAGGTGACCACAAACTTATCTATGTATTCAGCCAGTATGAACCCACTGCTGGGCAAAGGCCTCTTCTTTCAATCAAGTCATAGATAATAAAAACTTAGGCCTTTACATCTATATAATTAGATGATTTATACAGCGTCGATACGCTACGCACAATGTACAAAATATTCTCGAAATTTTATTTTAACTACCACTTTTTTTGCTGCAATTTGCAGCTTGAACACACAGATGACGGACACAGAAAACTAAGAGAAAAATTCAGTTTGATGTACTTATCTACAAAACTCTTAATATAGAAAACCCTTATCAAACCAACAAACTCACAAATTAGAATAAAATTAGATCCGCATTGATTTATCGCTTCAACACGCTAACTTTGTTTCGGCCAACAGAAAACAAGGATATAAAACTTTCCAACTAAATTAATATCGGAAGAATTCAAAAGCTGTGCCAACAGAGATAAATCAAATTCACAAAGTTATTGACAACTCACCGTCAAGAGAGATTAGCGCGTAATTCGACTTCATATTTTCCAATACATTGTGAACCGCTTCCTGCTTCACAGTTTCTAGGTTATTGTTCCTGAGATCCAGAACGTTCAACTTCTGAATGTCGTCCAACACACCGTCGTCCAATGTCCCCAACTTATTATCGGCGAGAGAAAGTTTCCGCAGCTGAGTCAATCCCCCGAAACCTCGCTCCGATATAAACTCTATTTCATTACCGTCCAGGTAAAGTTCTTGAAGACTCCAAAGTTCCGCGAACGCCAAATCACCTATCATTGTTAATTTATTGTTTCGCATATCCAACGCTATCAGGTTAGACAGCCCGAGGAAGTTCTCCCTAATGACAACTGTCAGCAGATTGTTGTCGAGATCCAGCCTTATCAGGTTGTTGAGGTGCTTGAAACAGCCGTCGTGCAACACCCCCAAATTGTTCTTCGATAAGTATAACCTTTGCAAATTTGGGAGGACGTAGAACACGTCTCTTTTCAGTTCCGAAATCTGATTTTCAACTAAGCTGACATTTGATAGCATTATCAGATGAGCGAACGACATCTTATCAAGTTTCGCTATTTTGTTCTTCGGTAGAGTTATTTCTCGGAGTGTTGAGGAGTTTGTGAATGCGAAGGAGGGTATGCTGTAGATGTTTGCATACTGTATGTTGAGATACTGTAGTCTGTCGAGACGGACAATTACTTTGGCGGGGATGAACGTCAAACCTCCGTCTGCTCTTACATTGAACGTAAGCTTTTCGATTTTCGGTTGCGAGTAAAAATTGGACCAAAAAGGATCATCCTCCGCGATGCCGCCATTGAAAACCCAACAGTCAGCTTTTGTGGCAGTCTTTATTTTAATACTTTCACAATAACAATGAACTTTAGATCCTCTATCTTGAATATCGCAGATGTTTACATAGTGAGAGTAAACGCTTTTGTCATTCTTCCATCGCTTTTTGTCGTTCTGTCTACTCTCAGTGACGTTTATTTCGACAGTTGCAAAAGCAATCATCAGGATTAGGTATTTAAGGTCCATCTTTGTTCTTCACAGGGATCTGTAACAAAAGGAGGATGTTTAGCGAGTTCTTTTGTTTTGTTTTGTGTTTCGGGCATTAGCGAAGTTGCTGATTAGATCGTATTGTCGTGAGGTGCCGTTACAGAGGCGCGGAATTGACTCTTCGGTCATTGCGAGACAAAAGTAAGGGGAAGTAAGAATATAAAGGAATTTACGTAAGCGAGAACGCAATACAACTTTTGGGTAAATGAAAACATGGAATGTTTGTGGAATGTGAAATTATTTCGTTTCTGCTCCACATTTCGCTTGCTCTAAAAATATAAAATACAATGCTCTGAAATGATATAAAACTGGAAATAAAGTTCCTAGCATCGAGTTGATAAAAGTAAGGTATTCACATCTCTGCGAAGTTGAAAAAGTTTGTTTTATTTGCATGACCCGTTTAATGCAGTTTTCTTTGCCTTGTTTGTTAGTAGAACCTTTTGGAGGTAGTGCGCTAGGCATTGTTGAACTCCTTATTGTCAGAAATATGGTAATATTTTTTATTGTTTACTGTCAGCTAAAATCCGACATTCACTCAAGATATTTTCTTCTCAAGATATTATGAAGTAATAAGTCTCCTAAATCACTCATTCGATTTCGATACTTTCATAAATATTACTCGTAGGCTATGTTAGTGATATGTGAGCAAAGCCGCGGCTGGAAACTAGAGTCAGAATAAATTCCAAATTAATTTAATTGAAATCGCAAATAAAAGCCTACCAAAGTAAGTCTTTCAGCAATAACACGGTAATTTTGTTGAACAACCGTACAAACTTGAAGTCAAGTCTTTACGTGTAATGTCAGTCTTGAAACGTCTTAATAGGGAGAAAGTTTAAATTATCTTTATTAATCCTTTTATCTTGCATCCTGTCTTTACTAATAAAACTCAATTAGAATTAATTACGACGGTATTATACGAGGCTCATTGAAAAACGTTGATTGAAGACAAAGAGAAGAATGACATAATCTGATATTAATTTGATGGTTCTTTTTTTTTTAATAATAGGTTAGCATTTTTGACCTCACTCTGCCTGATCTAGAGCAATTAGTGAGGTGTAAGATGAAGAATTATAAAAATAAAAATATATAGTAATATTGTAGTCTTGTAATTATTAAACTTTCGTGATTTGAAGACATACTTTATTAAGTTTTTTTTTATTTTGTAAATTTTTAGCAATTTTAAGATTTTTCGATTTTAGGGTCATATCCCCTGTGACACCCCCCCCCCCCCTCGGAAGCGCCTGCATAGGTTACCTTCTGACGCTGTATAAATAATAGAGTAAGTAAAGTTTTTTCGTAAGTTAAGCAAAAGGTTTTACGAACTAGGTAAGTCTATGAATCATTCGATTTATGTTCTACAAAAAACTTCACTCTAATAGGACCTCAGAGATGTTCAGATAAAATTCTGAGTGGTTTTATAAACCTCATGAGAATTATTTACCTTCTGTAGTAAAATTCGTTATATTTGTGGGGCTTTTTAAAATACTTTGAAATTAATAACAAAAATTGTTATAATCATCATCATTATTTTTGACGACGTCTGTGGCGCAGTGGGAGAAAACTCGCTTGGGACGTAGAAGGTTACGGGTTCGATCCACGCCGCGGGATAAATGTTTGTATGATCTGCAAATATTTATCTATGTATATTATGTAAGTATTTACAATCAAAAAGTATATATGAAGTATATCAGTTACTGGTTCCCATAGCTTTGCTTAGTTTGGGGCTAGTGATGCTGTGTGAAATTATTGTCCAGCATTATTATGCAACTGTGAATTAAATATTGTTCAGTTGGTGTAGGAGTAGGTTGCCTAGCAACACCGTTGACACCTAATTGTATACCAATGCTCTTAAAGAAAGAACATATTTAAATATTTTTTTCAATAATGCATCAACTTTGATCAAGCTCCAAGACCCTCAATGGTATCACTAATCAAGAGATGATCTTTGAATCTTCAGATTTTTTATTTCAAATATAAAAGCTCACTTAGCTCGCTATATGTCAAGTATACTTAACAGCGAGCTAAGCGAGCTTTTATATTCTACCTACATAGTAGTGTATTATGTTTGCCACATACAACTATTAGCCCAGCTAGAACCAACTGCTATCAACGGTCAATCTTATCAATTCTTTCCATTCAATCTCACGCCTATTTGAGCTTTGATCGAAAACGAGGCGAAAAGTGTTTGTAGTAAATCGAGATTTGAGGTTCGGACCCAATGTAATAAATTTAAGTGCCAAAACTACGACCCACAAAGATAGAACGAGTGAAAAACGAACCAATTCTATTTTATAATATAAATCTCAACACACACTCTGTAAGAACCAACATTTAAGCACATACATCCATCGTAGACCTCATTCTTACCTGTGTAAGTTTCGAGGTCAAGAGCAAACCCATTCATCATAAAAAAACATACATTTTAAATTTGTACAATTGTTTTACAATTTAAAGATTAATTTTATTTATTTATTTTTGGCTCAAAGGATCAGCGTTGCAATCCAGGGTGGTAATGCTGCCGGTGTTTTGGGCACGCTTCCGACTGACATTGACCTGGATCAGTTGAGCTATCTTTAGATCGTTTCTAACGATCCTTAGAAATTTTAGAAACTTTAAATCCACAGGTCGTACATGGGCAAGACTGGCTCAAGATAGAGGCGAATGGCAAAAGCGAAAAGTAGCCTATGCCCAGCAGTGGGATGAGAAGGGCTGATGATGATGATAATGAAAAAACACTGTTTTCTTTTTAATCTCTCGCTCTAGCTACGAGAGATAGAAAGAAAAAAATATCAGTTTACATCGCACCTCACGAAAACTAGCATAAAAACAGCCAAGAACCAAATTGTCCGCATTAAATTTCATTTAGTCGGCTAATGACCCTTATAAAGCATACGCAGCCCAAGAGGCTATGAGTAACTGCCGCGACACAAAACCTACTCGACATATTTATGGGGCCCATGATAATTAACATGGAACAAGGAAATATATACACTGGATACGGCACGCGATGGTAGAGATAGTACTATTGTCTAATAGTTCGCAGCGTGTCATATCCAACTTCGTGTTTTAGTGCAGAAAATGTTTTTACACACGTTACAAAGCTTAACAAAGTTGTGACGATGGTACCAAAGGAGGAATTGGTTGCACCTCAGTTATTGTTGTGGCTTAAAATATCTTAAGTATTATAAACTAACTAAATGTATTTGCAGCAAATCTTATTATTTTGTAGATCAAACTATGAGTACAAATTCGTTAATAGGGCCGTTAAACTCAATTGATACTATGTCCATACGTTTTTTCATAAAGTAGGTCAACATAAATGAATTTCATTTTAAAAAGAAAGTTAAATTGTATTGTGCTTCATATTGGTATTTATAGAATGCTATCATGTCAAGCGTAATACGAGAATATTTTAAATTATTAATTACTAGCTGCGCTCCCGCGGTGTGACCCGCTGTCTCTCGGGATTTTTCGCGATAAAAAGTAGCCTTTGTCCTTCCCTGGGATACAACCTTCATCCATGCCAATTTTCAGTGTAATCTGTTCAGTGGTTGAAACGTGAAAAGGTAACAAACAGACAGACAAACAGAGTTACTTTCACAATTATAATATTAGTATGGATTTTTCACAGGCAAAGAGAAAATAAATGTCACAAAACTGACAATGGACACTGTCGAAATATACATTTCAACGTGAACTTCAGTCTATAATTTCCAAGTTTTAATTTCGAGTTCGCCTTATTTTTTTTTTGTTGTTTAGTCATATCCATTGAAACAAATTCCCCGTGAGGGATAATTAAGCTAGTGCATAGTGCACACTGTCGACCGTAGGTGTAAACATCCTTTGACTAACAGACTGTGTAACCGGGGACCCGTGCCCCCGGGATGATCGCCTAATAAATTTTATATACCCAGACAATACTCGTCAAACACTCCCGAAATTCTAACCTTATTCTCTAACGCAATAGAGTGTTTTTCGTGTGAGAATAAACTGGAATATTTCATACGGCTTACAACGGTGGGAAAGAGTAATAAACTAGTTAAAGCCAGTTTTGTAGCTATGTTTGTAGGAATGGTTGTGGTACGTTAGGTACGGTGGTGGAATTGTTAACAATTGTGCTCTAAAAAATTAAAGGTAGGTATACAACAAAAAATATACAGAGTGTAAAAAGACTGCTACCGAAAACTGAGGGGTTTCAATCAGACCATGATTTTGAACATATTTAGCGAAAAAAAAAACGCAAATAAAATTTTACTGCTACGTCATTTTATTTTATTTTCTAGTTATTTACTACTAGTACAGTATAATAAGACCATACCTACCTAATAGTTTCATTTATAAAAGAAAAAAACAATTAAAACTCAAAATCCAGCAATCTACGTATAAAAACGCGCCCAGTACATACGCTCGACCAGCTGTGCGAGGTCGGTATCTCCGTATATAATGTTTTTTTCTGAAAATCCTTTTGGATTGGGTTGTGTGTTGGGATGCTGTACCTACCCCTTTCGGCTTCGATAGACGTCTTTTTACACACTGTATAATCTGCATGATAAATAAATAATCCCACAATATAATAAAGCTGAAAGTTTGTGAGTTTGTTTAGATGTTTGTGTTTCAATCACGCCTAAACCAGTGAACCGATTTGGATGCAACTTGGAATAAACGTAGATACCAGGCACATAGGCTATTCAAAATGTTGGTACCACGCGGGTGAAGTCGCGGGCAGTAGTTAGTAAATAACAAATAAATAATGCTGGACATTAAAATTTCACACAGCATTATCTAGCCCCAAACTAAGCAAAGTTTGTACTGGGAACTAAATAACTGATATACTTATAATTATGCTTTTTGTTTGTGAATACATACTTGTAGAAACACCTAGACCCGAAATATATAGATCATACAAACATTTATCCCGCGGTGGGGATCGAACCCGCAACCTTCTGCGTCCCAAGCGGGCTTTCACCCACTACGCAGTCAATAACGTTTAAAGTTCTCGTAATACTCGTTGGTATCTCGTCTATTAAAATATTCTACAATTGAAAAGCAATTAAATCGAATTGTTTCACTACCACATATTTAAATAAATAGCACGCTTACCAATTATAAGTTAAAATGAGGTTTTTCGTTGTGTTAAACCATTTTTATTTCTTGTTCAATATTTTTTTAATATAGAACCTAATTTTGAACAATTTTGAGATGACAACTGATAGAGGAGAATGGAAGAACATATTATTATTTTTCATCATCATGACTTCTTCCTGTTCTATTTTCGTTTGATCCAAAAATACATTAAGGTCATCATCATCATCATCATCATCCGCAGCCCAATTTCAGCCACTGCTGGGTATAGGCCTCCCTTCGCTTTTGCCATTCTTCCCAGTCCTGTGCCAGCCTGATCCACTGTCGGCCTACGACATTAATGATATCGTCCGGTAGCGAATATTTTGGTTAATTTTTTTTCTTCGGAATAAGATAAGAGGTGTTTCAAATTGTCGCAATAAATACTTTTTTTTTTAACTTTTACGCAGAAAAGCAAACAGAATTCTCGAGAGTCTTATAACACTACACGTACCTAAATACCACTGACAAGACCGCATGATAAACCAAAGAGAACTAGCCGCCTCTACGATCCGAAATGCTCACCGCGTAATATTTCAGGCGGTAATCCCAACTGTTTTTGTCAAGTCGATTGGAGCTTACGTCTGTGTATGGAAATTGCTGCAGAGATTACTGTTTGGTCTTTTTAGAAATTGTAAGCATAATTTATTGCTTTATTAGCTGTGCCCTTTGGCTTTACCCATCTTTTCATATCATACCTACACTTTCACCTTCGGCTTTTAGAAAATGTCGTGTCAAGTAAAAAGAGTAATTATATACAAAACGAATTTATAGACTTTATTGGTTGAATGGGTATTCTTGACTTTTGGATCGGTCGTGGGTTCGAAACCTATAAAGGATTATTTTTTTTCGTTGAACCTTCACCGTCTTATTACAAGAAAATGAACCGAGTTTAGACTAAGACTAACTAAAAAACTGTCCCTAGAAAAAGAAACTCATCTTAAATACTCGTACATAGAACGCTTTTTTGTGGTAACAGTTTTGTTTTGACATGTGTCAACATGGGGTTCAACTAAGGTTTATGTAATAAGCAGCTCAGTGTTGATGTCCGACTCGCACTTGGCCTGTTTTATAGTTATGACATTCCTGAAAACGAGATTTTTTGTAAAACATTTCATAACTTATACAATATTTTTTAAACAATGGTGTTTCCATCCTGCATTTAACAAGGCTCGGCCTACGCGAAATGGACAAGAGCAAAATGCAAATGACATAAATATTCAGATGGGTAATGGGGCTGAAAGTTACGCGAAGTTTTGTAAAACATTATATTTTTCCACCTATACTCGTAAATCAGTACAGTTAGTCATGCTAACTGTACAGATATCACACAAAAAAAGGACATCTGTGGCAATGGACGAAATCCCGCTTGTGACGCAGAAGGTGGTGCGCTCGATTCCCGCCGTGGGTAAATGTTTGTATGATATATTTATCGTGGGTTTGGGTGTTTCTATGTTAAACCTAGTATTTACAAAAAAAAGCATATTAAGTTGTATCAGGGTGATGTGTTTATACTTCCTTCTATTCTATGTTTATAACATTTTTGTGAAATATTAACATGATACATAGAAAACACCTAGATAAAAGACAGCAGAAAAACATTTGCAGATTACCTGCATCGGTCTTCGCTCACTGGTACTGAGGTAGTCAGAAGGTAGATAAAGATAATTATGTTGTAACATCAGTTTCGTTGACTGTATCAGGTTATATTTTATACTAGTTAGTTACACTCGCACTAGTTTGAAACTAGGTTTCGCATTGTGTGTGTGATTTACTGAGTACGGACGACGGGAATGCTTATCCAAAACTTTGGTTTTATGAATGCAACAATTATAATAAATGGAAATGGAAGAGGAAATATATTTTTCAAATAAAACTGCGTTGAGATCACCGACCGTGCTCAAAAGGCATTGCTTGTTGATTTAGTAAACTTTTATCTTCTGTCCGAAGCTTTGATCAAGAATACTATAGATGCAGCGTGACATACAAAATCAAAGCTAAATTCTGTCTGCGTGACCACAAAGTTTTAAGTTAAGCCGAATTACACCCTTTGCGCCTAGTAATAAAGTAACAAATCCTCAAAACAATATCTTATACTTACGATCATTCATCACGAAAAACGTCAAATTCTCAACAAAATAACGGCCCTGAGCTGTTATTTACCGAGTCGGTTTTGCTGCGCTGACCCTAAATCTAAGGTATTCTTGATCGAAGGTCCGAAGTATGAATTAGCTCTTCGATCGTTACTCTCGTATTATTTCATCCACACTGTACTCATAAGACATTGCCAATACCTACGTCTCATGTTGTGGACACTGGACAAGGCCGAGAGGATGGATCAGGTGCTTGGCAAGCTTGATTCATCTCAAGCAAATACTAGACACACGTCCCGTTGAGTAAAGGTATAGGTTGCGATCAGACGATATATAAAATCATCTAGCAAAAACTTGTAAAAGCCTTTACTCTTAACTTGCCTAGCTATATAAGAGAAATAAGTAAACGCCATGGAAATCTTTAAATATTTTCATAAAAATATGCACAAAAGGTAGTTTGTCAAGACAATAGCAGACAAGGAAAAATACTCAACAGAATAATGGTATCTTTCACTTAGCTACTTAGATTTACTGCATAAAACTGGGAACCAGATTTACACATTGTTGTTGTAAAAAAAAATTTAGGCCTTTACATCTATATTAGATGATTTATACAGCGTCAGGAGGTAACCTATGCCTACACTTAACGGGACGCTGTAGTGCCTGGGACATTATTTGAAATGAAATAGGCTTGCCCAGCACCTAAGCCATCCACTCAGCTGTATCAGCCTGGCCCACAGGACAATACGTGTGGAGCTGACTAAGCTGCGGGTTCCTCACGATTTTTTCATTCACCGTTAAGAGGTCGTGTAAAAGCGCAAATAAATTTTACGAAACGAAAAATCCATTAATGCACGGTCGATTGTTGTAAGAAACCACAAAAACAACGGAAGAGAATCACGGCAGAATCATTCAAAACCTTTGCAGGTGTGTTTAGCTGGATTAATTTGTAGCAAGACGGATAAAACAAATAAGATTTTCTATCTAGACCTTATCTAGACCCAAAAAGAGTGAAGAAAACAGCCGGCCCTAACTGGATTGAAGTAGCCCAATCTAGAAAGGACTGGTTATCCTTGGAGGAGGCCTTTACCCGCAGAGGGGTTCTTGTAGATATTTAAGTTTAAATAAGTTTTTACATATATTATTAATACCTATACAATCTAAGCTAAAAACTAAATTTAAGAACTACTTAATCAAAAACTACTAACAACAATTTTTTTTAGTAAGTACCTACCTACTAACATAGAATTTAACTTTCTTTTTTGTTTTTTTTTTTTATTTATTTTACTCGTATATCTAGATACAGCAGTTAATGTAATCCCGTTTCGTATTTTTTTACACCAAGCCACAAAAGATGGTTAGGTTAGGTTTCCTTTTTCAGAAAACTTAAAATCGAAATATATTTGCTTGTATGAAACAGGTATCAGTGTTTTGAAGTTCCAAGGTAGGCTATATACATTTGTTTGTGTGAACGTGGGGATAACTACACCAACTTATTGTTAAAATAACCCCGTGTTTGGAAGCGTTTTATAATTCCTAGTTTCGGTCTAAGCTGTTTGAAACTAGGGTGGAAGCCTTAAATTCGAGTTCTGCAAACTCGGCGCAGCCGTTGTGGATGGAGTGTTTGAATTTTGATCCAAATGGTTCCCTTGAAACATGTTGGAGGTTATAATCCTACTAATATCATAAACGCTAAACATTGTGAGGATGTAGTGTTGAATGTTTGTTATTATTCTACGCAAAATACTGGATGCAATTTGGCACAGCGATTAATTACAGTTTACAATAGAGCACATGCTACTTTTTTAAATCGCAATATTCCCAAGGGACCGCGTGTTACACGCGGGGCGCAGCTAGTTGTACATTAGGTACTAAACAAGATCAAGACTGTATTCCCAAAACACCAAAGACCTTCCCTATTTTTTATGCTTAGGTCCTTGAAAGAAATCTTGATGCTTTCACAAACACTAAACAGTATTCTTAATACTAAACTCTAAGCGATATCAATAGATAACCACAAATTACACAAAGAACCATGGACAAAACCGATTTGTCAATTATAACCATACGATTTCGAGCAACCGCATGCAAATTGAAAATCGGCGTGCAGTAATGAACCCATTGTACTCGGACGAATGGTTTTTACCGTGCAATTAACTTGCAAATCAATGTTGGAACGAACCTGTGATTCGTGGTTTAACGCGAGCTTCGAGTGGTATGCTCTTGGAACTATGATGTCAAGGTTTTAAGCTTACATTCATTGTTGAGCCTATTAATTTATTAAAGAAATACGCTACAACAGTTGACACATAAGGATCATCAAAAATGATCAATAGATTTTAAATGATTCAGGTCACTGCCAGTCGGAAGCATGATCAAGATACTGGTGGCATTACCACGCTGAATAAGAATGTAACACAGAATAGGTACAGACGAAAGTTCTTTTAGATAGTGCCACGCGGCAATTCAAAATGAGTTTTCTGTGTTAGAAAATTACAAAATGCGAGTAGGTACAGTATATTAAAAGCTTTATAAACTTTAGTAAACAATAAATGAATAAAATTATGGTCATATTTTTCCCAAATACAGAGTTGGACAAAACGTGATTACCTACAATATTTAGTTTTCGTGCGTTAGTTATTCACATTAAAATGTTGGTTTATCGTTCCATGCTTACTTCTACTTACACTTCAAATTACACTGCTACGAGTACAACTAAACTAATAAAGAGTAAAGGAAAGCATTTTTTTATTTGGGTTCCGTATCCAAAGAGTGCAAATAGGATCTTGTTTCAAAACAAAAATACCATTGGCGCGCAGCTGGTATCAGAACTCACAACATTTAGTAAGACAAACGAGAGCACATACATAACACTATGCCAACAGGGTTCTTCAGATTAAGCAAACCCGCAAAGACAATTTTATCTAAAATCCTGTTTACCGACTTAATCCTTACTAGTTTTACTTTAAAGAAGTTTCTCCGTTAATGCAGGGATAAAGCTGATAAAATTAGTTAGTACGGTGTGCATATAGTAGGAGTTTTGTTTTATAACGTACTAGTAATCTTCTAGTAATTCTACTAGTAATCTGGTAAAGGTTGCTGGGAGCCGTTGAGTGCAGGCTACACAAAATCGATCGCTGTGGAAATCTATGGGGGAGGCCTATGTTCAGCAGTGGACACTAGATGGCTGACATGATGATGATGATCATGATGATGAGTAATCTTCTACCCAAATTAGTTACTTCTACTTTTGCTCACGTGGTACATTCAGACCTCATCCATTCTCCTGCCCATATTCCATGATTTGAGAATATCTGTGCAACATAAAATAGACAGGACCATGACTGTATCTCCAAGGCGCAGTAGACATTCTCTCAGATCTTTTCTTTCGAAGATTGGACATCTTCAGGGGGTAGTCAGAGGCATGACCAAATATATATTTGATACATGCCTACATTTGCAGACATGTTAACTGAAAAGCGATTTTTTCTGTCAAAATTAAATTACGTGACTCACAAGTAAACAAATACGCTCATTTAGCCTCACACTTTCCCTGTCTAATTCTTTCCACCAAGCAACATTACTTATTCAGAAATTATAATTCAGACACATTTAGTTCCTTAAATTATTCATACTATTCTCTTGTTTATAAAGTGAATAATTGCGTTGTAAGGGATGTTTGTAAGTAAGTTTTAATGGAATATTAGAACGAAGTGAGGATTAGGTATCTCTAAGTAGGGATTGACCACATTAACTGAGCTCATATGAAAATTGCTGACTGTGGTACGATGATAGTAATAATTATAATGAATGTATAAATAAGTCGATATACCTAATTCTGAAAATAAGTTTTTTTTTTTAGTATTAACCTTGTCACGCGATTTTCATTTGACCATTCTTGCGAAGCGGAGAAATTTAAATCTCCGTTCAAGCACTGTGATTGGTTAATTTGTCAATGCACATGGCAAAATCGCTTTTACAGCATCTCAATAATCTATTTTTTTTTTTGTAAACTATACCTTCTTCCTTTCGCACCATTGCTGCACTGATTTAATTTCTTATATTCACGTTAGAATGGAACCATTAAAGTTTGAACTTATTGAAAAAAAAAATATTACTTACTTTATTTATTTCATTCTATACAAAACAAATTAATGATAATAAACCAAAGTGATACTACTCATTATAAGTAATAATATTATGGCAGCTAATATACGAAGGGCCATATTTAATTAACCTAATACAGCGTTTGATTAATGATATTTTTTATAGATCGCATGATAACAGCTATCCCTTTTCAACGCATGCATACAAGTTGTCACAGAAAGGGACGGCAATACTTGCATGCAACGTAGCAGCAAGGCCCTTAGTGTATACACAAGTAGGTGTTATTAATAATGTTAAGCGATAGTCGCTATCAATATTAATTAAAAAGTATTTTAGTTAAAACATACTTTTTAATTACGTTTTTATACTAAAAAGAAAACCGACTTCAATGTTTGACTCGAATCGCGGTGTGACTCAGGGCGTCAAGCTGTCGATTCGATTTCTATTTGTGACATGGCTAGGAGGGAAGGTGTTTAGAGTTTTACGGGGAAACTAACTATCCCTCAGGAATAAAATTTATATGGGACCACCTCTGGAGTATACCCTTTCAAACATGAAAAGAATTTTGCGAATCGGTCAACAAATGGCGGAACAATCGCGTAACAAGATACAAAAAAAAAAAAGAAAAAAAAAAAAAAAAAAAACATACAGACGAATTGAGAACCTCCTCCTTTTTTGAAGTCGGTTGATAATTATAATAAAACTAGACTTGTTTAACTCGCATAGAGATTCCCGTACAACTTAAGTAATGTTCTATAACAAATACCCAACTTATATATCATACAAATACACAACTTTCGAACAACTTAATAAGTAAAAAAAATACACATCTTTATTTATGAATCAAGTTTATATTCTTTCAAAGATTGTTGTGAATGTTTTATTTGTATCTGAAAGGGTTTGTTCCATAAAGAAAATGGAAAAATAAGTACTTAAATATTGACAGAATCACTTAACATTAACATTAACTTAACATTCATCGAACTTATTTTGTTGAAGTTCGAAGTTCGAGCTAGCATATTTTTCTAAGTTGAAAGTAGCATTTCATAATATAATTTATATTTTAAGTACTAACTAAAGTTTCAGATTTTTTGTGATGAAAACTAAAATACTCAGTTTAATGATCAACCATGAAGTTTTTGTTTTGAGTAGAGTTAGTTAAGGTTCAATGTTATGGTTTGGGGATACGTGGTTTAACGCGTTTAATTTATTTACGAAGTATCTATTAGTGGTTAATTGACCGCTAACTTATGAAAGTTTCCTTCGTATATTTTTTTCAAGTAACACAATTATTCTTTAAATATGGAAATACTAACTTTCCATTTCTATCGAAGGTCTCCCGACTTCCTAATAGTACCCTTCGGTAGGGTTGTCCACTAACTCATATTTACGTCCATACATAACAACTTAATAACTACTATCATTATCATCATCACTTCAACCTGTCAATAGCCACTGCTGCACACTTAAGCCACTCAGACTCTTAAGCCACTCAATCCTGTGCAAACCGCATTTTTCGTGCAAATACGTTGACGTCAAAGTGTTTTATTATCATTTATATTAAGACCAAAAGAAAGAACATAGAACAGTTTCTTCCCAGAATAGACAATTTATCTCGAAAATAGCTTAATTCACTGGACAGGCCAATTGTCGTTTAAAGCCAAACGACGCATTTTATTACACACAAAATCGTCTTTGCGCTCGATAGACCCCGCTTTTGTCATTCCATATTTTATTTACACGCACGTGTCAGGGCTTACGGCCTTGAGGTACGGAATACAATTGTGAAACGCGACATTATACAGCGACTTTTAAAAATTATAAAGCATGGCAATTTTATTAAAAAACATCTGTGGCGTGGAACATCTGACTGTATGAAAAATAACATCATCTAGTTTCACTTTTTAAACTCACACGATTTAAACTCATTGTTGAGGAAAAGTAATAGTTCGAATATACACGCTGAGTGGTGTCCAATTTTGTGTCTAGTATTAAGGTGTTAGTATAGTTTCTAATAGTATTTTATGCTCTTTAAAACACAAAATAAATGTTTTTCTATTCTATTCTATTCAAATATTATTTAAAACCTTTACGCGATCTCGTTCCGCTATTAAAACAACAATCATCTAGTTTGTCACTTTAGTTTCCGATTTCACGCTATAAATCATAAAAAATATCGTTCGAATCGAAGAAGCGTCACTCTTCGAAGAAGGTGGAATCAAATGAGGAGGCGCTCTGCAGATATAATCATTGAATGGGAATAATAACATGAAAAAAGAGAGGTCTTTGCTCACCAGTGTTGCATACCAGGCTTATAATACTACTAGCAAATTATACATAGCGACATAAAGTCGCATCTTACAAACTCAACGCTATAGATTTACAAATGTACCGCACGCAGTTCTTCAAATGTTTTAGTTCTGTCTGAGGACTGCGCGCTTCCATTACCTAGATTAGCCCGGATTATTTGCTAACTCTGGGATGGCGAGAGGATGGTAATGAATAATATATCATAAGAATTTCATTAGAACGAAACAGGGTCAGGACTATCCTAAAGACGCAACATTATCAGATCTTCTGTAACATTTCATTTTTTGAAGTGAAACTTCTTATGCGACTTCCAACAAGGTTGCGTTAAAATTTAAGGGACATATCAGACAGAGAGCGGTCACGCGGTCATCATTCATTGCTACCATGGACACATACACCATTGTAAATGTTGTAGATTTTAATATTTCTCCACTCCAAAATGATAATTAAAAGATGCGATCAATTGTAAGCGATGTTAATAAAGTTTGTCTTAAAGAGACAATATGATTTCACTAAAAATCAATTTCTACCCCTTCCTATTTTCATTTCCACATTACGAAGTTTCATTTCTTTCGCGCGGAGGGACTCCACGCACATTTTTTTTTAATTCTATAATATCTATCTTTATTTTACATAAACCTACCTGTATATAAAGGGGTAAGTGAGAAGTAGGTCCAAATATACACTGAATATTTAAATACTTAAATAAAAAAATGATTATTACATTATTTTAATACTTGTTACTTTCGTTCTGTGTACTTTTTATTTACAATACCGTTTATTTTACAGTGAACCTATAGATGTTACATTTGTAAATATCAATCTATTTTTTCGTTACTGCTTCGCTACCGATAAAGATAGATAAAGGTTTACTTTCGTGCTATTTTATCAAATAAATGATTCTGATATGATGACACGAATTTTAATAAAAAATATTTTAGCTTATCTCTGTTTGACTTCTGAATTTCTTTGTTCAGAGAATTTAAATTAGGATAAGGGTCAAAATAATGTTTATTTGTAAACATTTAGCCGTTTTTATGGAGGTCTACGTTGTTATGATTTTGATAATAAAACTGATCCCTGTATCATATTTTGTACAAAATTACTTTTATTCAAAGTAAAAACACTAAGAGAAAATACCTACTTTCAAAATTTGTTCAAGGGGCCCTAGTATAGTATTAGTTTCTCCCACGGGGGAAACAAGGTGAATTTGTGAGTATACTTCTTCCCCACAGAAAAATTACCGTACATTTTCCAATCTCTTTCTTCTTCTATGGTTGTGTACATCTCACTCGGTCACAGTGGGATTAAGGTGCATTTAGACGATACAATTTTTCGTACGATTTGCTAAGCCCCGCCCATTAAACGTGCCGACGAGCGTCGCGCTATCTATGACAAATCGCATACAATGAGCATTTACACGTGGAAAATTGCCGTGCGATACGATATCGTATGGGTTGAAATCGCATGGTGTAAATGCACCTTATGTATTTTAAGCCAAAGGTTGAGAATTAGAATCCCGGTCATGTATCATTAGGTCAGGTCATTACATCATTCACAGCGCATGATATCCCACTGCTGGGAGTAGCTCTTCATCTCCTATTACGTTGCTCTCATAAATACAATTCATGACATCTACATAAATAATAATATCATGTAATACTTTCTTTTACTTGACGTGTGATGAATTTATGCGTGTTCAGAATGAAAACTCCACAGTAATATGCTTGAGCTCCAATACATCTAACTAGGTTAATAAAACTACAGAAACTTAGTTCCTCAGGGACCAAACCTCGGGAACTATAAACAAACACACAAACTTGCTGATACTTCGAATTGATGTTATTTAAGTAAACCATCTACTATTCTCAAGTGTCTAAATGTATGTTTTAATATATCTAGGATGAAAAAAACAAATACTTCAATGAATAATTTCTTTACTATACTTTTTCACTATTTGTGATATTATATTTAAATTTATCTAGAGTCGGTCCTTGCCGAGAAAAGCCAAAAGAAGCGCAACTACCACCCTTTTCAACCGACTACAAAAATAGGTTCTAAATTCGTCTGTATGTTTTTGTATCTTGTTACGCGATTGTTCCGCCATTTGTGGACCGATTTTCATAAAATACTTTTTATTTGAAAGGTCTCATGAGGTAGTCCCATATAAGTTTTATTCCTGGGGGATTGATAGTTTCCCCGTAAAACTCAAAAAACCTCATCTCCACATGACGCCCACGCCATTGAAGTCGGTTTTCTTTCTCGTTTTTTTCGAAGCGTTTAAAGCTTCGACTACATTACTGTTTCAAGACCAAAGACTTTGAAAAAGATCACCGAACGTAAGTCATTTTGACGTTTATTAGTAAAAATAACGCTATAATCTTATTTACACGCCTAACCTCATAATAAAAGCTTCACCTACGAAAAAGTGATAATAACGTGTGAAATATCACCGCCGAGCGTGACCCGGCCCTTCTCACCCAGTTCACTATAATGTATTCGGCTAATTGTAAAGGTATGTCACATATGGCTTTGTCATAAAACAGAAAGATAGGCCTTGTCCAGATTGAACTAAAGATACTGAAACAAAGAAAATCAACTTCAATGTTTGTCTCAGGTCGAAAATTACAAGAAAATTAGAGATTTTAGTTTTACGGAAAGGTTGCGGGTTCGATCCCCGCCCCGGAACAAATGTTTGTATGACCTACAGATGTTTGTCCCGGGTCTGGGTGTTTCTATGTATAATGTGTATGTATTTACAAACAAACAGTATCAGTCATTCTAGTACCCATAACACAAGCTCTGCTTACTTTGGGGCTGCTGAAAATGCTGAAAAGTCCAGCGTTATTTATTTTATTTATTAATTCCTCAGGAATAAAATATACATATACAACACACTTGTATATCGGACCATCTGCGAAGCATTACCATAGTGTAGTAGCCTGAGTAGTTGTTTGAGACGAATTACTTATCAAATCGATAAAAAGACAAGACTATAAATTATAAAATATAATGTAAATCGTAAAAATATTGCTCACTTTCATAGAATGACATAACACGAACACAGTTTCCTATTTATGTTTTATAAAAAGCCAAGTATTAGGTTACAAATTAGCTTCAAACATGCGAAAAGAAAATAATAAATATGAAAAACTAGGTTCTTTTTCTTTTACAGTAATGTTAACGTCTAAGTGAAAAACACCTATCACATAATAACTACTTACAAAGAAATAAATGAAACTAATATAGTAGACTAAAATATAACTTTGACACTATTTTCAAAGTCGTAAATAATAACAGTCTACATAGTTGGTCGGTATTTGCAAAAGTTAAGATTGTATTCCCAAGGCAGTACATTTCTCAGAGACCTGGTTCTATTTTTTTTGTAAATTAAAATTAAAAATAATGTTAAATAAAGACGGTTGTCAAATGAAGTCTTACAATGAGTCAGAAATCAGAAATTTACAATGTTTACCTGCACAAAGTTACAAAATCTCATGTCCAAAATTATTGGAAATAAAAAGAATTTAAAGCTGTTAAATTATTTTTGGAAGAATTTTGGATTTTGTATTATTTTGAGGGTTCCAGCTCATATACTCGCCATGGTGGTATGGTGGCATTCTTTCCGGCTTTTTGTTCCAAAACCACAGTGGTTAATAAGTTCAATAAAATAAATAGTAAATAGCCACAATACTCAACTTGCTCCAAACATCCTAAGGCAGCTTGCAAATGTCTCTCGTTATCAATTCTAGTAGCCAAAGTATCATAACAGTTAAGTTTAAAAGCTCCATTAGATCCTATTAACAGTGTTCTATGACCTAAAATACAATTTGTATTTCGTAACGATACTGAGACGAGACTTTTAGAACTGACGAACCGATTGTGTGATTCGATACGATTAAGAGTTGCTAGCAGTGAAAACAAAGTTTTCAATAATTTTAATCGTCTTACGTTTATATGTTTTTTGACAATTGACAGGGTTAAAGTGGATTTTGGTAATTTTATTGTTAAACTGAGAGTATGGTTTAGTTAGGTGCTCGTCAAGCACTCGTCAAGCCTCATCATCAGCATATGGCAGTCCACTGCTGGACACAGGCATCCCCTAATGAGCGTCATTGCGTCTGTCCTCAGCCCGACGCATCCAGCTTCTGCCAGCAGCCTTTAGCAGATCTTCACTCCACCTGGCCGGAGGGCGTCCTACACTACGTTTGCCGAGTCGCGTCAAGCCTATTCTATCTCAAAAGGTTGCCTGGAAGAAATCGCTTTCAGCGAAAAGGCCGTCCATTGTACTAATTTCGGACGTGTTTGATTTATGTTATCTTATAACAATACATTATTAACTCAAATAAATGATTAGGTGAGAGACAAGTTTGACGAGCAATATCGCGTGCAAAATCTAGTAAGAAATCTACAGTATGATTTCTCCTCGGTATAACTGTAATAAATTTCGTCAATTTACCCAAATTGAATCGCCGGCTATAAAAGACAAAGAAGTAAAGATTGTCAAATTAAGCAGATGACGATAGGATATTTCTCGGAACGACTGTACTAATGACGCGATTGTAACCGAGCGATACGACCTATCATTTGCCAAGGAATCGGAATTTGTTGACTTGTAGCCTTTTGGTTTTGCTTGGTACTCAAAGGTACTCATTTACACGGAAGAATTTCACGGATACGAGTTAGATCGCACTGCATTTTTTTACGTGTTAGGTCATCGGATGCTTACAACCAACGCTCTTTCAGTCGTTAAATGGCATTGGCAGAGCAAAACGAGTCAAATATTGCATCGTGTAAATGTTCTTTTAATAGGTAGTTTATGATCCTTATACCGCACAAATAATAGATATTTGGTACATGCCCATTTTTATGGTAGTCAGAGACATATACACACGCACAGGCATACTTATAGTTATAATTCCAAATGTGACAGGTAGCAAGCCCACCTCTGCTATAATTTGACATAAAAAGAAAAATTTGACATAAATAGATATTACTTAAATAACCTAAAAAATAGGCAATTCTTTTATTATTTTAAAAGGAAACATTATTAAATTGAGATGGTATGGCAGTACATTTTCTTTATAAGGTATCGCATATAAAAGGTAAATTACATCAAAGAATACATTTTCCACATATTTTGCAGCAATTTCCCGAAACGAGATATTATATGACTTTCTTTTGGCAAACAAAATATCTATCATCTTTTAGTTTCGTATCAGCGATACCACACTTTGATGTTAACGACATTACTCGTACTACGAAGTATCTACGCCGTAGCGATCTCGAAGCAGGTTGCTACGAGATCGAATCTATTCAATAATGTAAATGGAACTACGAGTACATTAAGTACGCAGTTTAATGTTGACTCACATTTTGGAATCTGTTTAGGCTGAGCGCAGACTTGAGTCACAATAGTTTTAAGACAGACTATTGTTGTACAAAAGTTTGCTCGTCTTCATATTTTTTGTACAGCAATAGTCTTAACTATCCTGACTCAAGTCTGCGCTCAGCCTAAACATTTAGGGCCTTACTAATAAATGTGGTGTAAAGTTATTCCTGAGTGTAAACTGTCAAAATGTATGGTTATTTTTAGTTTATTCCGAGGAATAACTTTACACCACGTTTATTTGTAAGGGCCTTAGAATCAACTTTATCACGATCAACAGTTCAGTTGTTGATTCAGTTGATATCTGTAGATCGTTCGAACTCCTAACCAAAAAAAAAGTTTGTAAGACTGGATGATGGTTTTGTTTGAACCAGCTTTTTTTCTTTTACCACACTGGTTTGAAAGAACTGGTGACACGATAGGAAGAAGAATCAGCTTAACCAGTGGACAGATCTAGATGAAATTTGAATTGGGTCGTAGCCTGGAAAAGCGCTATTTAAAAAAAAATGTTCCTAGAGTAAAGCTATGGGCGAAAGCTAGTACTTTGTAGTGATGGCGTGGCTTTGTAGTGATGGTACTTTATAACTTTAACGTATCTTTGCGTGTCAGTATAAGCTGCATTTTTTTATTTTTTTGGAAAAAAAAAGTAGCCTTTGCCCTTCCCTGGGATACAACTTATTCCATACCAATTTTCAATGTTCATTGGTTTGGCCGTGAAAAGGTAACAAACATTACAGACAGACAGAGTTACTTTACATCCATACTAATATTATAAATGTGAAAGTAACTCTGTCTGTCTGTCTGTGTGTTTGTTACGCTTTCACCCCCAAACCGCTGAACAGATTAAGCTGAAATTTGGCATATTTAAAGGTTGTATCCCAGGGAAGGACGTAGGCTACTTTTTATCCCGAAAAAATGAAAAAATCCCGAGGGACCGCGGGTAACACCGCGGGAGCGCAGCTAGTTATATATAGTAATATATTAGTATATAATTGGATTTCGTGTTTTTTTTCTATCCACACTTTCTTCATAGAAAACAAAGCCTGTTTTCATAGAACAACAAAATAAAGCCATAAAGAACCATACCATGAATCGCGTGATAATTTAGTCGACCAATTATTAAAATATCCGAGTGACAGACACGGCCTCATACATATTCCAGCGGTAATTACAATGACACATTATAACTCAGTTTTATGTTTCATTAATTTAGCAGTTTTTACTGGTTTTCGCTTGAACTCACTGGGTGGAATTTTTATAGGTTTACAGGGTAGGATTAAGGGACATCACTTGCGATAAAGTTAGTAAATTGTTACGTTGTTGCTCCTTAATTCTCATGTCCAAGATAATATGATATTTTTTCTTTAACTATGTCCAATAAATTTAGTTGTGCGTTTTGCAAAGAAAAATATAATTTTTAGGCATTTACTGGGTCATCTATCTATAAGTAACAATGGGCGTTGTGCTCAGTTGACTGTGAAAAAGTATTGTTTAAAATTAAACATTTAAAACATACACTTTTCTAGTCCTGCTGAGTGTCACATCTCTCCTTTCGATTCCTGTTTTTAAATAAAACTGAACAAAATCCTTATTCCTTAGTCCGTCTCTGGCAACGCAACTATTTTTATGTGACGAGCTATCAGGAAAAAGTTACATGTGTGAATTTCCTGTATTTAACCGACTGCAAAAATAGGGGTTTAAGTTTATTCGCACGTAGCCAACAAAGAAATAAAAAACTTAGGCACATATTTTCAAAAACCTCAGAGTAGTAAGCTTAGGTCCTGTATTTGTGGCCCAGGGGCCGTATTCCCGTTCTTATTTTCGTTCGTTTTTTTTGAAACCTGATAAATATATTTTTGTATTTTGTATTAGATAAACATCGAACTGTCTATTATAGTTATGAAATGTGTTTATTGTTATACAAATTGTTGTAGAAATCAGAAATCAAAAAACGTTATAGATACAACTAAATTCTAAAATATTTTTTTTGCTAAGTCTATATATTACCAACAAAAATAAACTTTGTAACTTACTTATAACTTTATTATACTATGTACGTGGCAAGTTACAACCTCAGGGCATATCCGACGCGTTCAAAAACTAAGTTAGCGTCGAGAATTACGAACCTTGCTTTCAATATGACGAGAGCCGATATGGTTTTGATTAGCATTTACGAGGAATATTCGTTGGTAAAGCTAAAATGTTTACTCATAGATGATCTTTTGACGACCTCTGTGGCACAGTGGGCGAAGGCCCGCCTGCGACGCAAAAGGTTGCGGGTTCGATCTCCGCTGCGGGACCAATATTTGTATGATCTACAAATATTTGTCTCGGGTGTGTTTTTATGTATAATATGTATTTATTTACAAACAAAAAGTATATAAGTAGTTTATCAGTCATCTAGTACTCATTACACAAGCTCTGCTTACTTTGGGGCTAGATAATGCTGTGTGAAAAAGTCCAGCATTATTATTTTTATCTTGACTTTTGATCCGAAGGTTGTAGGTTCAAATCCCACGCATTAATAAAAAATATATTTATCGATTGGTTGCAAATAAAGTTTTATTTCATTAAAATTAATCCTAGCCTTAAAATTATCCTGTTGGCTTAGATAATGCAAATTTACAATATTATTTTGCATTTACAAGGAATTTAGAGCATTTCCTCAGTAAGTGGATGTATCTTAATCTTGACTTTTGATCTGAAAGTAGAAAGATTACCATACATCAACACATTATTTTTTCGAAAGCGGTAAAATAACTCTCACAAAATTGTAACCATAGCTTGAAATGCTCATTACCTCAGTTGGTCAGAGCATTGCCACAGATCGAAAATAGTCGAGTCTTGCATTACAAAACATAACATCTATCAACATAGCCTCTCCCTATCCACGCTATTCATGCTACATCCACTGTAATAGTTTCGTTGGATTCTGGCACAAATCCTATTTCATTTGCGAGCTGCATTCGCAAAACAGCTTGCGGATTCATCGAGATGAAAAATATCTCTAATTGGGTGTCTGAACTTTGGTAACATGTTTCTAACGGATTAAATCAAAGTTATTGTTAAACTTTTCTCTTGATAAATAAGTTCGTTTAATATTTGTGGTTAATTAATCGCTCAATTGATTTGGTGAATATTTTTTGGTGATGACACATTATACACCGCTATTTTGTGACAACTACAAAAAATTTAAGGACAGTTGCAGCAGATGCAGAAAATGATAATGGCGTGGTCGGATTTTTTTTATATTCAATTCAATTCAATTCAATTCAAAACGTTTATTGCTTCATGTTAGTAAATAGATCTTAAAATAAAATTGTGTTTCATAACATGAGCCGACCGAGAAGACCGAGAAGACATGACCGAGAAGAAGATGGCGAGACGACCTTGACAAATTTATGGTCGATTGGGAGAGCCTTGCACAGGATCGCGACGTCTGGAGGGAATGTGGGGAGGCCTTTGCCCAGCAGTGGGACAGCAATGGCTCATAATAATAATAAAAACATGAGCCCCGCTGGGGCACTGCAACATTTGGTACTTAGTTTAGGTATTTTAAACTTACAATCTAACTTAAGTAGGTAATTAATAAATTGGCACAGCCTTTTTCTTAACTTAATCAAAAGGAACATTTTTGGTTTAAGGTTTAGGTACTGAACTATCACAAAGTTATCGAGGATTGTAGTCAACCAAAAGTGAACAAAATTTTATGAAAACTGTACAAATAAGTACTACAGACAACATTCGCGTACGGACTCTCATTCAAACTATGCTCTCGCATCATCCCCAGTCAGTAAAACCCCAGTAGCTATCATACATCCGGATATCTGAATCGTCTAGTCTAGTAAAAAAATTATAACCTAAAGGTTATAATTTTTTTTCCTTTTTTTTTTGAGTTTTATCTACAAAAATATGATCAGTAACAGACACCGAAACGATGTTCAAAATTTTTTTGGTAATTAAAAAATATATATTGTAATGAATATTTTTTTGAACGTTTTAGTTCTGACCCACTGATACAACTCTCATGTATAATCATCGTTCTACTTATCGCTTTTAAAAGTTATAAGTTATATAATAAATATGTAAAGGCCTTAGGTAAGGCCAATAGAAAATTTGTAATTGCTTTAATTAAAGCCACTTGTAGTTATCCGTGAAACTACGTAACAACAGCGTAACTTTACTACGGGTTCACCCAATCAATATTCAGAAAGTTGCAACTTTCCCTATATTAACAAATAACTCAAAGTCTGGAAAATCAGTTTCTAGCTTTTGTTACAGCACATTCTGGACAAAAACTCCATGATTTACATAAAAACAACTCATTCTACTTATTTATAAATAGGTAAGTAATAATAAACGATCTATAAAATTCGCATTTTTAATGAGAAGCATAACCAATAAAATCGCTTTAAGTTTTATTGCTCTGTTAACATCTTTATTTCATTTTAAATTTTATTGGTTGGTTTATAAAAAAATGCTGTAAATAATTTTCCAGCCTGTTGAAGCGGTTCTCATATAATATTTTTAATGAGATCAAGATATGGTTTTGCACAAATCCCAATTTCATAAACCTAAATAGCAATGAACTCATTTAATCCGTATGACTTGGCAAAACAGGAACATGTTACATGCGAAATAAAAACTAAAAGAAACTTTGTATATGAAACAGATTTAATTTCTTAAATGTACAAGTTTTTTTTAAGTTTTAATACTGTTGCTGAATGCTGTTTTTTTAATACTGTTTTCTTATAAAATTAAGCATTATCCTTTCTTTCTTTTATGTACTCGTACTTTTTTTTTATTTTTTTTTTATTAGGTTCTCAAAACTGGCTGTTACACTTTGGGAATTTTTCGTTACAATTTTAGAGATAACTTAGGCTAGTGTACGACCTTCTCGATGAGAACACAGCATGCATTTAGATAATTATAACTAGTTGCCGAAATGGAGATAAGCTTACTTATATAACTATTAGCACAAACGGGATATTTACCATGATTTACTGCTTTTTGAGTTTCCCGATATTTCGGCGCAGTTGTATACGCCATTATCACGGAAGAACTGAAGTAAGTCATGGTAAAGCTGATCGCACATTCGTCCACGTCGTACTCGCCGCAGTCATTTTTCTATACAAAAAATACTGATGACGTCGGAAAATGCGGGTCGCTTCTCACAAAGTTCGGCGCGTTCAGCTCGGCTGGACCTTTAATATCCCGTTATTTTTGCTAAAGTGTTAATACTCGTAACCATGATACTCGTAGTTTAAAAAGTTATTTCACTATGTATCAAATTTTGGAGTAATCTGTTCAGAAGTTTGCGCGTGAAAAGCTAACATTCAGATAGATAAAGTTCCACACTTACATTATTTATTCTATGAAAGAGTCCGTTTTCAGTTTTTATAAGGCTCCAGCGAAAGTTTGCCAGATATGTATTTAAGAGGATGTACGGTTACTACCCTTATCTGTTTCCATCCCTATTTGTATCCGGTATGGTTGGCATGGACACGTTGCAGTTAAGGCGTCAACTCCATCTGGCCATGCATTATTGTTTGATACTGCGTAATAAAGTAAACAATTCAGATATACTAAGCAGTATGACACTTTATGTCCCTGATAACTATGTGCGCTGTGGCCGTCGTAGGCATAAGTTGTTCTCCTGTCATTCTACACGAACCTTTCACGCAAGTAACGCGCCAACGTTACGTGCCTTAAACCTACTAAATAATTTTCTCCACGAGTTCCAGCATATCGACATTTTCAATGACAGTCTATGCTCCATATATAACAATTTAAGAGTATATTTAAGTTATGTTCATTTACGATAGTTAAGCGCTTTGGACTTTTCTGTAAGCTTTCTATCTATTTTTAATAAATCATTTCATTTCATTTATAAAATATCTTATTAACAAAAGGCTCGAGACGGGTATCCGTTTCGAATTATGCAAATAACTTTCTGAATTATCAAGCTTACCGAACACGGCTTGAGCTTTTGAACTTTAGACTCGGGCAGCTTGCCAGGAAGTTTGTAACGAACTAGATTGAAATAATACACTAATACAGTCTCTAGGCTTTTTCTTAGTCTTGCTTGTGGCTTACTTAGATAAACAACACTAAGACTGGTTTTCTTGTCACGCGTACCGTCAGCGCTGATAGAAAGCATAATCTTTATTACAATGTAGTAAGGATACTGATTGTACAGCAGCGCCGAGAGAAATTAGCGATGCCAATTCTGCTGATACATTAGTATCGTTACTTCATTGTAATAAAGGCTATGCTTCTATCAGCGCCGACAGTACGCGTGACAGGAAAACCAGCCTAAGATACAACTTAGATATCAAAAATCTAACACGTGTTTACCTAAGCACTGACTAAAAAACTATCTCTAGAGAAACGATCTCTAAATACTCTTACATAAAACGCTTTTTTGTAGTAACAGTAATTTCGAAATATGTGTCGACATGGTGTTTCAACCAAATTTTAACAGATGCTTACTTTTTTGTAGTAAGACCGTAAATGTAAATAATAAATAAATAAATAATGCTGGACTTTTTACACAGCATCATCTAGCCCCAAAGTAAGCAGAGCTTGTGTTATGGGTACTAGATCACTGATATACTACTCATATAATTTTTTGTTTGTAAATACATACATATTATACATAGAAACACCCAGACCCGAGACAAATATTTGTAGATCATACAAACATTGGTCCCGCCGCGGGGATCGAACCCGCAACCTTTTGCATCACAGGCGGGCCTTCGCCCACTGCGCTACAGCGGTCGTCAATGTCTGATTTCTGAATTTTAAATTATAAGTTTACTACTAATAAAGTTCTGACAATTGTTTTTCTATAAGTCTTTCTTTCTAGAGAATTACAAGTGCGCCTCGTAGATTCCCATTTAGAGGCTTTCTTGCTTGTAATTAGTAGGTCAGTAAACAAAAGTTCCCTTCAATATTGAAAATCGAATCAAAACAAACTTTTCAAACGAATTTTGGAGATATTTGTCAAAACAGACCCTTTTATCAACTCCCATTCACAGCATTTATCAACATAAATCTTTCAATATCGCCATATTTTACGTCAATCGCGTAATCTCATGAAAATATTGTTAAACCTTTTCCATTTAACTTGTGGAGCCTCCCCAAAGGCTGTAAACTAAAACTTTTAAATATCAGTTACATTGTTATACTTCGAAGTGTCAATACTTTACTCATGCCTCGTTTATACTTTATTATCTTAGGTTATAAAAGTGGATTTACTTTTAAACTAAGTTAACTCATTCATTACATTAGCTTGATAGGTTATATTCAGTAAAAACTGGATAGAATCTGAAAAGCGGGTTTAATAAGAAAGACTTATAATGAATTTTGATCTCCTTAGAACTTTTATCTCTCTGACGACCTCTGTGGCGCAGTGGGCGAAGGTCTGCCTGCGACACAGAAGGTTGCGGGTTCGATCCCCGCCGTGGGACAAATGTTTGTATGACTTACAGATATTTTTCTCGGGTCTAGGTGTTTCTATGTATAATATGTATGTATTTACAAACAAAAGAGTATATAAGTAGTATATCAGTCATCTAGTACCCACAACACAAGCTCAAGCTTACTTTGGGGCTAGATGATGCTGTGTGAAAACTCCAGCATTATTTATTTATTTATTTATTTATTTTTAAATACCTACCTAAAAGATAAGTGTAAGTCACACTCATCCTTGTGTTTACCTACTATACCATGATTTTGTTTCATTTCCAGCAATAATAATTCATGAAATAGAAACTAACAAACGTTTGTGTAACATCAACAAGCTATTTAACCTGTCTGAACGCGCTGTCGTCGCGTTTGTGTCATTGTGACATTTGGACGTTGCTCGATTCGGCCGATAAGGACAATAACCTTTACTTAGGCCCGTATTAATAGTTGTGTGTGACACGTAAATACTATAATCACATCTCAAGTCACTGACTGCCTGCACTCACGAAATCGCATCTCGAGAACCCGCATTGTATACTTAATTTTGAGTTTCGTTTATTAATCAGTCCATCACTCAGTTGATAACGTAAACCTATCCGCAACTTGAGAACATCTATAATCATGTCTATTAGTATGATCAGGATTTCAAGATTGATATCAAGTGCGGCCTCTTAATCTGAGTAAGGTTTATTAATATGGGCCTTAAAGCCGCGTACAGACATTGCGAGGCGTGTCCCACGTCACCGGTGCGCAGCGGCGCGGTGCGATTTGAAGTAAACGCGATTTGTTCGACATTTACGCGCGAATCGGTATACTCAATCTGTAGTCTGTAGGAAAATTCACACCGCGCCGCATCGAATCCCATCGCTTCGCTTCGCAATCGCGTTCGCGTCAAGCCGCCCACGTAGGGTTACGAATGGTTCGTCTTGCATGCCTCAAGCTTTGTGGACGTGTGTGCTCACAGTGAGCGTTATACGATCGTTGCGAACGCCGCCTCAGTGCGAGCCGTCGCTCCGTATGGACGGACGGACGGGTGTTATTTGCTTTGCGCTTTGTTTGCATGCTCAGCTTGAGCATGTGTCGTTCCGAACGCAAACATAAATGTACCGTCGTATGGTTGAGGCATGCGAGACGAACCATTCGCAAGTTGTGCGTTTTGTTTTATTATTATTATTGTTCTTTTTGTTTTAGTTATGGTACTTCCAACTGTCAATAAACGAATTATGAAATTAAAAGAAGAAAAAGAAGATCCCTTTACTAAGCTAAGATGTTACTGATTGGGCGGTATAGTCGCTCAGCGACAAAGCCGTTTTCATTTTTTTTGTTCATGTAAATAAAAAAAACTGAAAGAAATAGGGAAATCCATGTCCTGATACTGCCACAAGATATTTTTTCCGTTCATAATCAATTCATAGTAATTCAGGCTAAATTTAAAATTAGAACATCATGACGGCTACGACAGCGTGACAGGATCAACGAACTTTATAACTGTGAATTTGAAATATGAATAAAATTGTGGATTATTTTTAACACATCATACATAATACATGCGGATTGCAGGCGTGGGCACTATGGGCATTGGGCATGCCCACAACCTTAATTGACCGAGTGAGCAAGCGAAGCGTCTCAGTTTCGAGATTGGGCAAAAATGCTTTTGTCCATCGGTCTGTTCTCGCCTATTATGTCAAATTGGCTCATTTGTAGGAATGCACTATAGGTACATACAGATCATGAGCATCGAAGTTAAGCGAAGTTCTGTAAGTTGGATTTTCGATAGGTAAAATATATCATTATAAAATAGGTAAAACGCGATAAAATCCTAGAAATATATTTCTAAATTTCTTAATTAAGGCATAATAATAGCAAGCGATTAATATGGTTCAGTGAAATTAAATTAGATGAAATAGCTTTCCAAGTGACATGCGGATCCCCACGTAGGGAGAAATATCAAAAGCTTATAGACAAAAAAACGTAGACAAAAAGGTTTTTTTTTTGTTTAAATTAAATACTCGTAATAGCAATAGGTATAATAGCAATAGGAACTCAAGTGGAGTTGGGCGGGACACCTGGCAAGACGTGGTGACGACAGGTGGTGTAAAAGGATGACAGAATGGTGGCCCAGAACTGGCAAGAGAAGTGTCGGACGTCCGGCAGCGAGGTGGGCGGACGATATCATTAACGTCGTAGGCCGACAGTGGATCAGGCTGGCACAGGACCGGGAAGAATGGCAAAAGCGAAGGGAGGCCTATATCCAGCAGTGGGTGACATCGGGCTGCGGATGATGATGATGAATAGCAATAGTAGGTAGGTAAATCGAAGTTCCTTTATTTTTTATTTTTTTCTAACGCATGTCTAATATCCAGCCTGTTATTCCCAAAACGATACAAAAAGGATATTTATTTGTACAAAAGTAATATCAAGTGATACATAATTCAGAGGTTCTTTTCAATGTTTCATAAAAGTAGCTATCTTTTGGGAATTCATGTAACTGTAGCGTAATTAAAGGGTTCCTAATGTATCGTGGGTGTACTTACGTAGTGTGTGTGATAGGGATAGATGTTTGTTCTGTGTCTGGGTGTTATAGTTGAGTGTCGTAGTTTCTTTAATTTCGAAGTTTGAACAGGTTGAAATCCCGGCCTGGCATCAATTGATTTCGTTTCAGAAAAATAATTATTATTAGTCTTTTATGTCATCCTACAAGCCCTGGATTTATTTCGGATTGTATAAAATATATATAATTACGTTTTAATACTAAAAAGAAAACCGACTTCAATGTTTGATTCGAAACGCGGTGTGACTCAGGGCGTCAAGCTGTCGATTCGATTTCTATTTGTGACATGAAGAGAAGGTGTTTAGAGTTTTACGGGGAAACTATCAATCCCTCAGGAATAAAATTTATATGGGACCACCTCTGGAGTATACCCTTTCAAACATAAAAAGAATTTTGCAAATCGGTCAACAAAAGGCGGAACAATCGCGTAAAAAAAAAAAAACATACAGACGACTTGAGAACCTCCTCCTTTTTTGAAGTCGGTTGAAAATATTATAGCTTCCATTTCCTTTGAGATAAAAACAACGGACCAGTTTGTTAATAGGTACGTTTATAACCATCAGCCCCTAGTGTTAATGATGATGATGATGAAACATTGCCTGAACAATAAAACACGGTTACCAACCATTCGTTAGGAATGATCAGCTTTTTATGATTCCCCCCGTAGGATTAAGTTACGAGTGGGACCATAAAAAGCTAGATAGGCAGGAAAAAACATAAACATGATCTCAAAGTATTCCCTATGGTATACGGCTTATTAGAGCTTTATTATGGAGTAAGGTATTGTTATATATATAGGAAAATATAAGGCAAGTAATTGAGGAAATTTATTATTTATTATATTCATTCCTTCATCAGACAGTATTATTATTTTCATATCTTTAGCTGACTCCAAGTGAAAATGGCCTTGGCATTCTCATTTTATTATGAGATTCGGGTTTATCACGTAATGAAGCTCCTTGCGTAACTCTTTAACAGCCTGTAGCGAATATCGTCGACTCAAGGCTATTTACGTGGAAATAAATAAAGCTAATATTATTATGGCACATTGAATAAATACTATGAACTCTGGAGCTTAAAATAATAACTGTCACAGTATAAATGCATAAAAGGAGCGTCTTTGAGGCGCACTATCTTATATTTAAGGCTTAGTTAGGTCATATACCCTTCCATATTTTTAATATTTCATTTACTGCCGCACTCAGAGTCCTTAAGGTGCATTTACACGATGCAATTTTTCGTACGATTCGCTAAGCCCCGCCCATTGAACGTGCCGACGAGCGTCGCGCTATCTATGACAAATCGCATACGATGAGCGTTTACACGTGGAAAATTGCCGTGCGATACGATATCGTATGGGTTGAAATCGCATCGTGTAAATAAACCTTTAATGCTTACGTAAATCTTTCTCTACCCAATCCCGTCACACTTGCTCTTGTTCGAAAAAACTATCTGAAAACAATCCAAATGACGCTATTTCATTACACACTTAAATAAAAATGCTTCCTTCAATGTTAGAGCCATTTCCGTCTTTATTTCAACTAAATAAGAACGTAACCAGTTTCAGTTTAATAAAAAAACTAAGCTGGATTTTTACACACAGCGTCATCTAGCCCCAAAGTAAGCAGAGCTTGTGTTATGGGTACTAAATGACTGATATACTTCTTATATACTTTTTATTAGTATATACATACATATCATAACATGGAAAACACCCATACCCGAGACAAATATCTGTAGGTCATACAAACATTATGTCCCGCGGTTGCGAACGAACCCGCAACCTTCTGCGTGGCAGGCAGACCTTCGCCCACTGCGCCACAAAGGTCGTCTAAATTAGGTTAATAAACACCAGAATCACCAGCAAGTTATATTACTTAATACCTATAATCAGTCTTATAAGTATTTTATAACGAAAATATACTCAATTATGAAAATGTAACATATTTTCTCAAATAAATATGATCAAAACTGTATCCCTAAGGCGCCATAGACATTCTCTCAGATCTTTTTGTGTATTCCAGATCCTTTAAAGATTAACATATTTTCTCAGGAAAATCGTAATTATGGACAAATAAATGAAAGAAATCTTTGAAATATAATCAATTCGAATTTAATATTCCGATGGCGAAGTTTATTATGCTTAAAACAATCAGACATAGCTCGAATTTAATATCGAAAAACTAATCGAAATATTTCTTAATTCTTTATTGTACAAATAGACACACACAGGATAATAACAATAAAGAAAGGACATGTACAAAGATATGTACGATCTTAACCATACAAAGAGTTTTCTTCTAGCAAACCTTTGAGGCTAGAGAAATATGCAAAATAGATAGTGGGTACAATACTCGTATATAATAAAATAAAATTATATTCCTACTAGTTGCGCTGCCGCGGTGCTACCCGCGGTCCCTCAGGATTTTAAAAAGTAGCCTATGTCCTTCCCTGGGATACAACCTTTAACTATGCCAAATTTCAGCTTAATCTGTTCAGCGGTTTGGGCGTGAAAGCGTAACAAACAGACAGACAGACAGACAGAGTTACTTGCACATTTATAATATGGATAATATGGATGATTAAATATAAATTCGAGCTCACTAAAATATTATGTCATCAGAAATATATTATTAAATACAACTTTGGGTATTTCAAGTCGTCTGATCAATTATTAAAAGGTTTAATTGTTAGGTTTAACTTTGGGTTATTAAAAACTGTAGTATGACTGTGAGGGACACAAAACGTCGGTTCTTGGCTGATAATAGATTCAAATAATTACCAAGTAGGTTTATGTTATTTATATTTATTTTTATGTTTTTTCTTTTTTTACTATTTTATTGTGTTAAGTATGTGATAAATTATTATCTAATAAAAGATAAATTATATATAGGATAAAGGATAAATTGCGCCTTTTCAACATCATCATCATCATCAACATAATACTCACATATTTCAACATAATACATTTAAAAAAAATTGCAATACAAATAAAATTCCGTCAATTTTGCAAACCGGTAAAAAATTCTATCAATTCGTTTATTTCAGACACGAAACCATTTAAAAAAAAATTTCAATAACTTGCGAAATAAAATTCAAACTGCACAAAAAACATATAAAAACATCTATAGTACATACCGTTCTGGATTCAACGAAAGTTCAATGGTTCACTAACTCGTAAGTTCACTCGCGAGGCTTACGTCAAACGACGTGCGTCCCGTGCCGCGTCTCAGGTGCTACTGAAGTATCACACAAACTTGAGTTGGGATTAGGGAGTCCCAACTTAACGACTTAAACGGCTCATTTACAAAAATGCTTTCTTTCTTTTTTCTTTAGTGCATAGTGGGTTTCGTAACTTAATTATCTTTCTAAATATGGATGTAAATAAGTTCGTATGAACTTGCTCTGAGGACAGGGTTGTTTGGGCCGCCCTAAGGCCTAGGCAAATAAAAAAAAGTCGTTTTAATAAAGTAAAATATGTTCGTATGAGTCAGTGGCCAACTCTAGAGACGGAGTTTTTAGGCCGCCTTAAGGCCTCCGTCATGGCTTAACGACTTAAATAGCGGTTAAATAAAGTAGAGAAGATAGATTAGTGACCCTACCCCCAAAATTTCAGGCTGCGACCGCGCCTGATGGCTTAGGTAGTAAAATATAGCCGTGACCGACACTATAGTATGCACTTTGATAATGCCAAGCGGTCACCCTTCTTTGAGACTGCTCATGCTCAGAACGTTCCTTTACTTCGACGAACTATCAATCAGACGTAGCATTAGACGACATTATACAACGTGCACTATATGCGTATTGATGCAGGTTTAGACGTTGGGCCTCATTCAAGCTCGTGGAATTCCGTAGCACTTGACAAATGGTAACTGCTTATTGTATTCGGATCAGGGAGCAAGAATGCATCTATTTACTGCAGTGTACCTACTGTGACGAGCTGTGCTAGCTCAGTGGGATGTTAGCTCGACTGTGAATCCGAAGCAAGGTTCGAATCTTGGCAGTGATTTTTAGATTTTTCGAATGCTAGGTTATACTCTCGAAGAAGAAAATGAAGAAAAACATAACGAGAGGAAACCAATTAGTTTGTCCTTGGTATTCTGAACAAAACAAATTACGATGATTAGTGAGTAAATTTTTGTTGTTCATACAATTGTTCACGAAGGCGAGTTGGTCCTAACTGTGTGTGTAGATGCACATGCACGTTGTTTCTGTGTGCGAAAGCTCGAGAACGCTCCTTGGACAAATGAGCGCTTAGTATCGTTACACACATAGAAATAAATCTACACACACATTTAAGACCAATCCGCCTTCGTAAGATAGAGCAATTGATAGCCATAAATACTACTCTACATAATACACAGGCTCAGGTGTTCCAAAGTTAATTTCTAAAGATTCCATTTATTAAGATGTAGGGAATCCTCGAATAAATCGGAATTATATTGTTCTGTTCCTTTCAAACGGGCAACTTTTAGAGCAGTTTCAAAATGCATAAGTTTTTTTTACTTTGTACTTTCAAAGTCAAAAAGCATTTATTCAGTAGGACCGCTGGGATCACTTTAAATCGTCTTTTCAAAATAATGCTCCTCTGATTAGTTCGTATTTTTCAAACAACCAAGCAGTCATTTTATTGTTGAACTAAACTTAGCCAAAAGATTCTTACGTCAAAGATAGCTTGTGAAGTTTTTTGTGTTTTATTGAAGTACATAACTGATTTATACAATTCACCATATTCGGTAAGCGAAAAGATAATGATTAAAAAAACTCTGAAAGTTTAGAAAGAATACTTATAAATAGTGATTCAACATTTGGTTCTTTATTTGATTCTGAATAATTTACATTTATCGCCCGCTTAGGCATCTCGCTGAGGGATTAAAATGATATCAGTTGAATAGGTAAATTTATTAGGTCAGGTCGCTTTTCTCGGCATAGCATTAAATGTAAAAACAGGTATTGATAGTAAGTTTATGAAACCGTGGCTTAGTCTGCTTCATTGTGTGACCTTGTATATGAGATTTGTACAGCGTCAGGAGGCAACCTATGGCTAACTCGTATACGTGTTGCCTACTTTTTATATAGGCCATTTTTTATGTTGGTGCCTCGTGAGCAAAGTCGTGGATCGCTGCTAGTAAAATCAACCCACTTCTGAACAACATTTATAAATCCATGTTGCAAGCAGTTAGTTCTGGCAGCTAGATCCCGGCATCTTGTAAAACGGAATTGCTTTCAGTTACACCATTCAAATAATTGAATGGACTCTGTTTAGTTTATTTGTTCCGTTGAACATGGCTATATTTCAAATATAAGACTGCGATATTACTCATTGATATTTATTGAAGCTTAGTCGTTTGCCAGTACAGTAGGAACCTTTAACTAACTAGGTAGATTACTTTTATGTTAAAAATGTCTGTCATGTTTAATTCCATACAAAATGTATTATTGCTTCTTGTTGGTTTTCAAAATCGCAATAAAATGTACCGCACTACCAAATTAAGTGATTTGTCTTACTTTTTTCCAAATCTGATGTTTTGTGAACAAACGGAAGCCAGAAAATTATATCGACGGTGGAAAGGAAAAACTTCTTAAGCGCCAAAAGGGTAGTTGTGGGAAATCAAGTTTAAAGTTTTTTTTTTTGAAAAAAAATTTTTAACTTTTTTGTTTTTAATGGAAAATGGATGAAACAAAAAGTATTATTTAACGATAAATATTATCTAAATTATACAGCTTATTCAAAGTACTTAGCTTCTATAGAAAGCAAAATAGATGTCGCTTCAGCATAAATCACTTGAGAGTTAGTCAGGAAAAAATTGCTTATCTCCATACAATTGTATGAACCAATGAATCGAAAAATGCTTAAGAATAACAATAACCATAATGTCAGGAAGCAACAAATGCTAATATTTTTTTAATCTGAAAGTCTAGTAAAGAAAAATTGCTAAGAAGTGCCTAATGTGCGTAATGCCGTTAAGAAGAAAAACTTATATTTCGATACGCATTAAACCTTGTTCACGGAAAATTCGCTTAAGAACATACCTAATCGAACAAAATGTTAGTAAAAGCTACTAACTGAATAAATTAAATTACTTAGCTTTCCAGTACTATGACTTATCTCTAAATTTCTATTACTTGTTTAATTATAAAAATAGCTTATTTCATCTTCTTATGTTATAAAATCAAACAATGAGTAATAATGAGATGATTTATTGTTATAATTTACTTAACCTGTAATTTAAGTATAAAATATAGGTAATTATCAAAATCTATTTGTCTCTCTATCTTCCTAATATTTTGAATGAATCTCATGATGTTCACAGGTAGGTTACAAATAAAAAACTAAACTAATCGAAATAGTTTTATTTATTATAGCAAAACATCCTAATATTAGGTGCAAACGAAAACTATCAAGGCAATTAACGAAAAGTTCTTTCTTCTTCAAAATTATTAATTCTTAATACTTTGTTTTAACATCTTAAATAATCACAATAGGTAGAATCTCGTAAGGTATACGTCGTACTCAAGGTAATTTATGACTTAACAACAACTTTACCTTATCTATTAAATCAGCGTCACAATTTTTTTTTTATATTTTAACTAACATGTACACAACTTTTATCATGTAAAATAATCACAAACATAATAGGTAGAAATCTTGTAAGGTATGTCCTCAAAACAATAAATTCTCTACTTGCTTCGGGTTTCACTTTACTAGGTCCAGGACTCCCCGAAGCACGTTTAGGTTTTTTTATGCTATTCCCAGGGATTTCTTTATTGGTATCTAGTTTTCTTTTACGATCTTTAGGTTTTCCTTCGCTATTTGCAGGCAATTCTTTGGCTTCATTATGTTCTAAGTCCGTTTCTATCTCTTCCTCCAACTCGATCGTGATTGTTGAACATTCTTCTGACTTTATTTGCTCCAAACAAATTTCAATCTCATCTTCCCGAGACATGAAATTAACGGAAGAAGCATTATTATTTTGAGGGTCCAGGGTATGCGGACCGTGTGCTGCATGTGTGAAGTCGCCTACGAAGGTAGGGTCCTGCAGAGGCTGATGGTCCGGGATGTGCTGACCGTGTGCTGCGTGTGTGAAGTCGCCTATGAAGGTAGGGTCCTGCAGAGGCTGATGGTCCGGGTTGTGCTGACCGTGTGCTGCGTGTTTGAAGTCGCCTATGAAGGTAGGGTCCTGCAGAGGCTGATGGTCCGGGTTGTGCTGACCGTGTGCTGCGTGTGTGAAGTCGCCTATGAAGGTAGGGTCCTGCAGAGGCTGATGGTCCGAGGTGTGCTGACCGTGTGCTGCGTGTGTGAAGTCGCCTATGAAGGTAGGGTCCTGCAGAGGCTGATGGTCCGGGTTGTGCTGACCGTGTGCTGCGTGTGTGACGTCGCCTACGAAGGTAGGGTCCTGCAGAGGCTGATGGTCCGGGGTGTGCTGACCGTGTGCTGCGTGTGTGAAGTCGCCTTTGAAGGTAGGGTCCTGCAGAGGCTGATGGTCCGGGGTGTGCTGACCGTGTGCTGCGTGTGTGAAGTCGCCTATGAAGGTAGGGTCCTGCAGAGGCTGATGGTCCGGGTTGTGCTGACCGTGTGCTGCGTGTGTGACGTCGCCTACGAAGGTAGGGTCCTGCAGAGGCTGATGGTCCGGGTTGTGCTGACCGTGTGCTGCGTGTGTGACGTCGCCTACGAAGGTAGGGTCCTGCAGAGGATAACGGTCCGGGGTGTGCTGACCGTGTGCTGCGTGTGTGAAGTCGCCTATGAAGGTAGGGTCCTGCAGAGGCTGATGGTCCGGGGTGTGCTGACCGTGTGCTGCGTGTGTGACGTCGCCTACGAAGGTAGGGTCCTGCAGAGGCTGATGGTCCGGGTTGTGCTGACCGTGTGCTGCGTGTGTGACGTCGCCTACGAAGGTAGGGTCCTGCAGAGGCTGATGGTCCGGTGTGTGCTGACCGTGCGCTGCGTGTGTGAAGTCACCTATGACGGTAGGGTCCTGCAGAGGATGATGGTCCGGGTTGTGCTGACCGTGTGCTGCGTGTGTGACGTCGCCTACGAAGGTAGGATCCTGCAGAGGCTGATGGTCCGGGGTGTGCTGATCGTGTACTGCGTGTGTGAAGTCGCCTATGAAGGTAGGGTCCTGCAGAGGCTGATGGTCCGGGGTGTGCTGACTGTGTGCTGCGTGTGTGAAGTCGCCTATGAAGGTAGGGTCCTGCAGAGGCTGATGGCCCGGGGTGTGCTGACCGTGTGCTGCGTGTGTGAAGTCGCCTATGAAGGTAGGGTCCTGCAGAGGCTGATGGTCCGGGTTGTGCTGACCGTGTGCTGCGTGTGTGACGTCGCCTACGAAGGTAGGGTCCTGCAGAGGCTGATGGTCCGGGGTGTGCTGACCGTGTGCTGCGTGTGTGACGTCGCCTACGAAGGTAGGGTCCTGCAGAGGCTGATGGTCCGGGTTGTGCTGACCGTGTGCTGCGTGTGTGACGTCGCCTACGAAGGTAGGGTCCTGCAGAGGATAACGGTCCGGGGTGTGCTGACCGTGTGCTGCGTGTGTGAAGTCGCCTATGAAGGTAGGGTCCTGCAGAGGCTGATGGTCCGGGGTGTGCTGACCGTGTGCTGCGTGTGTGACGTCGCCTACGAAGGTAGGGTCCTGCAGAGGCTGATGGTCCGGGTTGTGCTGACCGTGTGCTGCGTGTGTGACGTCGCCTACGAAGGTAGGGTCCTGCAGAGGCTGATGGTCCGGTGTGTGCTGACCGTGCGCTGCGTGTGTGAAGTCACCTATGACGGTAGGGTCCTGCAGAGGATGATGGTCCGGGTTGTGCTGACCGTGTGCTGCGTGTGTGACGTCGCCTACGAAGGTAGGATCCTGCAGAGGCTGATGGTCCGGGGTGTGCTGATCGTGTACTGCGTGTGTGAAGTCGCCTATGAAGGTAGGGTCCTGCAGAGGCTGATGGTCCGGGGTGTGCTGACTGTGTGCTGCGTGTGTGAAGTCGCCTATGAAGGTAGGGTCCTGCAGAGGCTGATGGCCCGGGGTGTGCTGACCGTGTGCTGCGTGTGTGAAGTCGCCTATGAAGGTAGGGTCCTGCAGAGGCTGATGGTCCGGGTTGTGCTGACCGTGTGCTGCGTGTGTGACGTCGCCTACGAAGGTAGGGTCCTGCAGAGGCTGATGGTCCGGGGTGTGCTGACCGTGTGCTACGTGTGTAACGACGCTTACGAAGGTAGGGTCCTTCATAGGCCACAGCCTATGAAGGACCATCAGCCAGCATTCCGGGGTATGCTGCTGACTATGCGTAACGTCGAAAAAACCTTCCATGTAGGTAGGTTCTAGGGATGCATGACGCGAAGTGCATTATAATAATGCAAATAATGGGCATTGTATGAATGTCCCGGTACACCTTCATAATCCGCTGTGTTTTTAAAAGTTTACCAGAATAGAAATCTCGGATAATTTTATTCAAATCAAACACTATCATAGCAATAGAGTTCATTTTTATGAAAAATGCCCGATATTATGTCATGCATGAGTAGTAGGGTTGCGATCTGAGGTGGGATCTATCAATTATGATGCAACTTGGCAAGTGATCAAAACTACTAAAATCTACTAAGGCATTTCGACCTACTAAAATATCATACTTTAGGCCTTAAATCTACTAAAAAAGTAGAAATCTACCAAAAGTGGTCACACTGCCGCTTATTTATACGCCGCGCGCCGGCCGGATGAATGAGACAGAAATATGCCAAATTAAGAGATGGGACGTGTTCCGACACTATTCGCGCGCACTTATAATTACAAGCATGTCAAAAATTGATTGCTATTGTTACTTAGATCTAATTTTTCATCAAAAATACTCCGCCGGATATCGCTTATACGACTCACTTTGCAATAAATTATTACCTCATGTTTCTAACTGAATGATTTATCTTTATTCGAATATTTTATTTGCACTTACCCTCTAAATTGTTATAATTTTCGATAGTTAAAAACATCTTAATCGCCAAGCGCTCTCAATTTGAATGCGATCACTTTTGCTTAAGCGACAATCTATTACGAATTGCAGTAATGAAAAATTGCTAACACTTAAAATATCACTAAAACGAATAAGCGCAAATTGCTAACGTGCTAGTTTTGTCCAAATCATAGAAATGAAGAAATACTTATGTTGCTGTAAAGAAACAAAAGCTAGCAGCAAAAAATCTCTTATCATCTAAATACAAAAAATGGGCCTAAAATATTGTACTTAAGCGACGTCTGCCTCAAAAACAGCAAAAAAACGTCGCTTAAGACATTGAAAATACAGATATTCCTCCATTTTTTCAAGTGCTTAAGCGCCAAAAAAGTGCTCAGATCGCCTTGAAACCAAGACTGATCGACGCAGAAAAAAAAATCCAATCCAACCATATATATAAGTCATTTTGGCCCAAATGGCGCTTAAGAAGTTTTTCCTTTCCACCGTCGATATGAACAGCGAATAATTTTGCATTTCCAATTGCGATTGGTAACGCCCCGGCGCCGTGTTTCCTGCAACTGCAGATTGGAAAATTCCACCAGTAGGTCTTCGGCGAGCATGTCACCAAACTCATGGTTTCCTGACTTTGCTTGTTATTGCATTTCATTCTGGGTTAGAAACGGGAATTCATCGTGTAATTCATATAATTAACACCTAGTGAAATTCCAGCAGTAAGTCTTCACACTCCAGTTTATGTACTCACTGCTAATAGTTGTTTCCCGCAACTTTGTCTGCATTTAATACAAATCTCCTGTCCTTAAACAGTTATTCCTGTGAAATGTTGGTCCTTGGCGTCCTTCCTGGGCAACTTTTGATACCTATCTTAATAGTATCATCTTTGTGCAACACAGTTAAACAATTTTTTTTCTTATTCCTTGAGATTATAAGTCGCAACGTCAATCGTGATTTTGTGAATATTTTGGATGTTTCATATTAGTAGAGGCCTAGTGGAAGGCCCGATGCATATGCATGTAGAATATTTTCTTCGAAAAACCTCTTTAGGGCAATATTGACAGCAAATATCACATTTTCTCTGTTTTTGAGGTGAATGTGAGCTTTTGAAGTCAATATTTTCCAACTACTTCATCTTACAAACACACCGCTTATTATGACTATTAGGAACGGAATGAGTGGGAAATTAATAGGTTTGTTTCGAGCATATTAATTCCAGCATTTCTTGTCAATTTAATTCACATAGCATGCAAGCTCGACGTGTAAGCCCTGTTATGCAGTACCTATTACTGTACGATCTCGTTAGAATCGCACAGTGTTAGGTAATAGTTCAATGTTGTAGTTTGAGTGCAATAAAATAGTTATTTCCACTAATTGTCACTTCATCACACGTAAAGTTAAGTTATAGACGATTCCGCTCCGTGCGGACACTCGCTTTACACTGTTTTTTTGCATAATAATTGCAGTAAACTGAATGTACGTCATCGTACAATTACTGAACATTGAAGTCGATTTTCTTCTTAATATCATAAGACGTTAATATTTCTTTTAAGGAACCCTAAAAGGATCAAGTATTACAAAACCGTTCTAATATAATCGCGGCAATAAAATACCCGAATCAATCACACTAATGTGCGTAAATGTTCGAGCGGAGACCAACCCTCAATAACTCTTAAGTAAAAGCCTTTTCATATTACAGATCAGGTGACTATCATACTCAACAATTTTTAGCTGCTTCATAAAATCTTTAGGCTTCTTCTTCAGGTCGTGTTTAGGTGCGGCTACAAATTACTCAAAATACAGCGCAGCGTCCCGATGAATGTAGGCATATAATGTTACCTCCTGACGCCTGTACCTACAAATCAGTGAAAGTGTAAAGGGCTGTTTTCCTAGTTAATGTTTAGTTTCTTTGAAAAACAGGATCACAACTGTACCCCAAAGCAGGATTTATAAGGAGTTTAAAATCGTTGAAAGGTGACAAGGGGATAGTCGGCATGCTTTCTTACACAATAAATATGTTGTCTCGTGTTTTGCTGTGGTACTGTGTCACTGTGTGAAAAGCCCTAATTTGGTCAAGCAGTCTCCGCGAGACGTGGGCCAATATTTCTATTTTGTTAGGACGCCATTCTCGAATATTGCTTAAACGTGCTGTATTAGCATTTTCTTTAGAATTTCCTCGCTTTTGCGGTGTTTTGAGACTAGGTACCGAATTTTCACTCATTTTTCTGTTCTCAGTTATTAAAGGTAGGTTTTTATAATGCAATTTTAGATGGTTATTAGACGCCACAGAGCAGAGAAGATTTATGAAAAACAGGTGGAACCTATGTCTTCCATTCCAGAAGAATGTCTGAGTATCGGGCACTGGGAAAAAACCACTAGTAGGTACATTACATTTACTATTCTCATCATATAACATAACTTGCTGACCCGCGCGCGCCTTCGTCTGCGCAATGTTTCGTTAATACCGAGTTTAGAGTAAATCGGATCCAGGAATAAAATTTTCCATATAAACTGGACCACCCTGTATACCATTTTTCTGTCATAAGAACCTTCTCCTTACAATAACAAAAAACAACAAAAAAAAATAGTGTAATCGGTCCAGCCGTTCACGCGTGATGGCGTGACCAAGGATTAATTTTTATATATAGAGATATTAATGTTTTCCTGAAATATCCATAGTTCAAGCTCAAAAGTTGCTGATTTTCATATTAAATTGAAACATTATAACCGTTAGTTGCAGAACGATTATCATGCAAATGGATGCGCGTCATTACTCGGCACGGGCTTCACAAATTAAAACCCGCCAACTACCAATATGTTTGTTGAATTTACGTAGAAAGCAGGATGGTCTTATTTTCATACTAGATCGCGACACGAGAAATCAGATCGCGATATCGTTTCGCTTTGAACTATGTAGGTATGATTATATGATAAGTCATTAACACAAAAAATCTCAATATAACAAACAATAAAAAAGTTAGTTTCATTTCATCCTGGGGTCTCAGGCAGGATGAAAAAAGAATCTGGATCAGAGCCTCTAGACAATATAACAATCAATTGTCGAAAACAAAGGTAGAAAAGTTCAATTGTAAGGAAATAAGACAATTTAAGGCACCGCATACATTTTTGTACGCTACTACTTATATCGCTTTCGCAAATTGATTGTTAACATTGTCTATAGGCTCTGGGCCGACTGAAATCTCAAATAGAAACAAAGACCCGTTCACACAATCCATCTATATTTTCTTAGACACTTATTACATACCTAGTATTTTTAGTTCTTGTAATTTTAAGTTAGATGTAACTTTCCTGTTTAGCTTAAGTCTTTGGTAATAATATTTACTACATAGCTGTGTTGGAACCACTAATCTTCTGTTGTTTGGAGAAGAGCGCTGACTCCGCTACTCAGTTTTCTAACTTTTGCGGCAGTCAACGTTTTCACTGTGTATCTTCATCATAAGTAATGTTGTTCCAAAATAAAGCATTTATTTATATATATATAAATCTTATAAAGAACATCCAAAGTTTTAATTTTTTACATTGTATCTACAACATTGAAGTCAGTTTTCATTTAACGTAATTATTAACCCGTTTTATCCGTTTCCAACGCAACTGCATCCTTAGTCCGTTTTAATTAAATTCATTATTTCGAAATGAGTTCACACTGGGTAATTGCTTTGCAAGCCATAACATAAATTCAATATTCTGGCTTCGATCAAAGAAATATTGTTTAAGAAGTTATTTTATTGCAGTGACTTACTGAAGAATTGATTGAGAACGTGGAATTAATTGAAAATATCGCGTACCTACTGTGTAATATTTTGGCAGTTACACAATCGATGGCATAAATAAATACACAAAAAAATCAATTGCATTAAAATTTTCTCTATCTATCTATCTATCCAGCCGGTAGCAGCCACTGTTGGGTATAGGCCTCTTCTCTTTCACGCCACTCCTGGCGGTCTTGTGTTAGCCGTATCCACTGTTCTCCCACAATGTTAAAATTTTAGTTTAATTAAAATAACGCATAACGTTTTATTGTAGGTATCAACACTACCAAGTATTCTGTGCCACAACATCCCATTGAGTTTAGGCATAAGGTTCAGTAATACTTTATTGTACACAAACACAAGGAAAAAGATGTTATAAAGTACACGTACAAAGGCGAGCTTAACCCTAAAAGATTTTTTTACCAGCAAACCTTTGATTAGAGGAAAACGCCATGAACTGTAAATGCGTAGTGTAGGTACGAAAGCTAATAATAGATGTCATTAAAATACATATAATGCAATATAAGAAGAACTAAATATAAATAAATATAAAATACTTAAATGTAGGTACTCAAATAAATATAATACCCAATATACTAAATAAATACCTCCAGACGCTGTATTTATAAATCGTCTAGAATAGCTGTGAAGCCCTAAGTTTTTATCCACATCTCCATGTCTATTCGTTATTAAAATAATAAATAAATAAATAATGCTGGACATTTTCACACAGCATCATCTAGCCCCAAACTAAGCAAAGCTTGTATTACGGGAACCAGATAACTGATAGATATACTACATACTTTTTGTTTGTACATACATATTATTCATAGAAACACCCAGACCCGAGACAAATATCTGTAGGTAGAAGGACTGGTAAGTTAGAATAGAAAAGACTAGCATTAAATAATTTAAAACCATTTTATCCAACTATTGTAATTAGGTTCGTGAGTGCGACACTGAAATACCTACACAGTAAGTACCAAGGTCAATAAACGGCTCAGTGTAAAGGTGATAAAGCTCGATTTTTATTTATTCAGCTATGTTTTGTCCTTGACAGGAGTTGAAGTGCCCTTAGCATTGGTTAGATCTAAGATGGATCACCTAAAAAAAACCCAAACCGTGTGTGTTGCCCTGGTTCTTCACGGTATTGGTCGCGAAGGAACAGAAGTAAAATCACCTAGTTTTAAGACGCTTCAAAGTGTTCCCAGCGGTCCTAATGAATAAACGCTTTTTGACTTTGACTTTGGTTCCAATTTCTAACCCCATACAATTCTCTCTTAGAACGAATGGTGGTAGCAGTTTGACTTTGCGCTTTCGCGCTGTAACTTAGTAGTGGGCATACATTACATTACATACATTTTATTCTTTACTTCAATTCAATACAATAAGCACTATACGAGTGTGAGCACTATACATACAAATACAGCAAACACGGTGCAGGTGAAATGTGCGAGCTTTCACATTTTACACTACAAGTTCAGGTGAAGTGCATCCAGTGCGTAAGATACTGTCAAACGTGCATTCACATTTATTATCTGCTTAGCCCGTTCGTTGATAATCAAAGAGCCCGCTTATTTTAATTATATTTAGTGGCCAAAAACTATTTTCTATTCAATTCTTTATTGAAAAACTTGTGAAACTTTTTTTTTTATTTATTTAAGGGTTCGTCGCTTAGCGACCACATCACCCATAATGAAACAAAATTATAACTTAATAACAACTTAATAACGCATTTCAAAGGGTTAGACGCAATGTTGTGTCATACGATTAAATCAAGGAGTCCATCTGCTTAGTTGTTTAGCTGTGTTGATAGATAGGGATGGCATGTAAACCTAACAATAATTTAACTAAAAACAAAACTTTTTTTTTTTTTTTTTTTTTTTTTTTTTTTAAAAAAAAAAAAAATATGTTTATTCAGAACGAATTACACTTGAGCAAAAATTACAATTAAAACGATGAGACTGCAAAAGTTGAAAAACTGTGAAGCAGTCTCAACGCCCACCTCCAGAACTGTTGAGTAGGTTCTGATGGAGAACTACATGTATAATTATTTTTATTTTTTTTTAAATATAGAGAACTTAAACTATACAATAAAATATGACGGAAGAGTTATGCAATGTGAGAGGTGAGAGCAAAATGAAAGTGTGTGTGAGTGTGTGTGTGTATGTGTCTGTGTATGTGTTAGTGTATGTGTGTGAGTGTAGTGAGTATAATGGATGTACATCTTATGTAACATGCGCTTATGATTTATAGAGACGAATGATAAGACTTTCAGTTTGTTCATATGAAAGAGATTGAAGCCAATTTATACATTTAGTTTTACATTTGTGTTGGGAGAGGGGGTAAATATCTAGATCTTTATTGACCCTGTTATACAGAGGAGGGCTAAGATAGTGAAAGTGGCGTCCAGCTATTTCCGTTCTGCTCATTAAAGTTTTGCACACAATGTCTGAACGACGTTTATTTTTAAGTGTATTAGAGTCAAAGAACAAGTGACGGTGCTGACGTAATATAGTAGCTAAGACAAATAGTTGTCGAACAGAAAGAACTTGACATTGTTGTAAGAGAAGGTTAGTGGGGAATCTCCTGGGTTTAGAGGACATAACTTTTAGGACAGCCCTCTGTGCACGTTCCACTCTAAGCATCTGGGTTTTAATGCAGCCTCCCCATGCAGTAATGCAGTAGTTCAAGACAGATTGTGCGAGTGCAAAGTAGACTGTTTTCAAACACTGGGAATCGGCAACACTTCTCAAGGTCTTAAAGACAAATATGAGTTTGCGAACTCTAGTAATAGTATTCTCAATGTGAGGGGTCCAGGAGAGAGAACTATCGATGTGGACGCCAAGATACTTGGTCGAGGTGACGTGATGCAGAGTTTGACAAGAGCAAGGACAAGAAGTGTCTGGACAGGTATGAGCGCGAAGAGTAAAGGAGAGTGGTTGGGTGCGAATGGTGGGGGAGAAGGTAATGAAATTCGATTTTGTGACATTCAGGGTTAGGAGATTGGAAGACATCCAGTCTAAGACGATTCTCAAGGCCGCCTCAGTACGTTGTTTAACCTCCCTCCAGCTATGCCCACCAACGATCAGTGCTGTGTCATCTGCGTAGGTAAATATTTTGCAGTTTGGTATAGAGAGTTTACACAGATCGTTGATGTACACGAGAAAGAGCGAAGGGCCAAGAACACTTCCTTGAGGAACGCCATAAAGTATCTGTTCCTCATCACTATGAACACCATCTATGACGACCTCTTGTGAGCGATCAGTGAGGTAGCTTCTAAATAAGTTGTTGACGGAGCCTCTGACACCAATCTTTTCAAGCTTTACCAGCAGCAAGGGGATAGAGACGGTGTCAAACGCCTTGGAGAGGTCAAGAAAAACTCCAACCGTTTTAACTTTACTGTTGAAGTTCTTGGCAATTGTGGATGTCAGTTCAATTACCGCGTCCTCTGTGGATTTGCTTTTACGAAACCCAAATTGGTTATCAGAGAGGATATGGTTTGCATTCAAAAAACTAAGTAGTCTGCGGTTAATAATTTTTTCAAATATTTTAGACAAGACACTTAGAACTGAAATTGGTCTAAAGTTACTTATATTCTTCTTGTCCCCTCCTTTGTGAATTGGGTGGACAAGAGCCTTTTTGAAAGTGGAAGGAAAAGTACCAGTTATGAGACAGAGATTAAATATGTGATCTAAAATAGGGATTAAAGCATTTCTGGCACCTTTAATGACTGTGGTGGGAATGCCATCCCAGCCCACAGCGCACTTGTCCTTAAGATTTAGGATAATATTTTCAATTTCTGTTGGGTCAGTAGGGAGGAGTGCCATGGAATCAAGGGGCGATGTGTTAGGAAGCATAGGGAGGGAATTAGATGAGATGGGAGGAGGGTTGATTTGGGAAGCTAAAGTTTTTCCAACATTGGCAAAAAACTCATTTACCATGTTTACAGAAACTTTGGGGGAAGCAGCAATTTTTAATAGTTCTTCAGAAGATGAGCGAGTACGATTAAGATTGGCTACTTTTTTGACTAGCTGCCAGGTAGATTTTGGATTTTTACTGGCCTTCCGAAACTCATTTCGTTCGTATTCTCGTTTTATTTTCTTCAAGAGGTTATTGCAGAAGTTGCGGTAACGAGTGAAGATGGTTTTCAGAGTTTCGTTATGAATATTCTTTTTGTATTTCTTATAGAGTTTATCTCTGTGACGAATGCACTTCAGAAGGCCAGGGGTAATCCAAGGCTTGATGACACGCTTTCTGCTAGGAAGAGACAAAATTTTAGAGTGTGTTTTGACAATTTTAGAGAGAGTGTCAACTAGACTTTGAGCCGCAGAATTTGGATTTTCAGACAAGAGAATGTTTGAAAAGTCAGTATTTTCAATTTCTGTAATAATAGCGGGCATGTCTATTTTTGTGTGAGGTTTTGGTTGTTTAATTTTAGTTTTCATATTTATGGAACAAAGAGAGGCGGAGTGGTCGGTTATAACTGTGTCTAGGATTAAGGATACAGCTGAGTGTGGTGACTTTAAAATGATGTGATCTAGGCAGCTATTCAGACGGGTTGGGCAGTTATAAGTGGGAAGCATAGCATGAGCAGCTAATAGATTCAGGTAATCATCTGAATCAGGATCATTGCAGTTCGGTGCAATATTTATATTCAAATCACCGACTACAGCAATCGTGGTATATTCTTTTAATGTGTTTAATGTACAGTCAAGGCTGCAAAGAAAGGGTTCAATTTTCTGTACCGAAGGAGAGCGGTAAAGCGCCACAATAGCCAAACTTTTTTCATATGTTATTAATAGACAATTTGCATCTGTAAATTCTAGTTTTTTAACACTGCAAGCCAGGCCGCCTCGGATGTAAGCAACCACACCTTCGTTCTGCGTTTTAAAGTCGGAAGAATAAGAGACAAACCCGGATAAGACAGGAAGACAGGGGCACTTTTTCAGCCAGCATTCTGATAGAATTATAATATCTATATTAGATTTTATTCTATGTAAAAGAACAGTGAAGCTATCAAAGTTGCAATTTATGCTCCTTATGTTCAGATGTAGTATTTTCAGTGCAGTATTGCAAGCTGGCAGGTACTGGTTGACATTTTCAGGGGTGCAGATATAAGAGTCTGTTACAGAAAGACTTTCTAACTCGGAGGTTATTGAAGCGACTTCATCCATAATGAAACGTAAAAACTAGCAGGTGGGCAAAGAGCAGAGAGAGCTTGTTTTGATTGGTCCCTAACAGAAAGCAGAATTTTGTTTGTGTTATGCAATTGGATTGGAGAAAAACAGTATAGAAGTAATGAGTATTGTTACATAAGAGAGTATTAGGTATTGAGTGTGTGATGGTGGGAGAGCGTGAGTGTGTAGTGTGTAGTAGAGTCTTAAGTTTCTCACATGACGACAAAAAAATACAATAAAATGTTAAAAGAGAAAAATTAAACATGCATAAATTAGTTACAAGGATGTGTAGACTATAAAAGACTACTAGTCACTTGTTGCCGGCCAAAGTGGCGAGGTCCGCTTCGTTTCCAACCCTTACAAGGGGCCCGCCCTCTCGCTTGCGCAGGAAGATTTTGCCACCAGAGACCCAGCAAAACTTGTAGTCATTTGATTTGGCATATTCACGGGCCAAATAGAATAACTTTTTAAGCTTCGCTGATAGGTTCTCGGAGATAAAGATAGGCTTGGGAGGTCCTGGTATTCTCAGTTTTTCAGTGGTGAGTCGGTTGTTCTCCCTATTACACTTCTTGTAACCAGCGATAAATCTCTCCTTCAGCAGAACACTGGTGAAGTCAACGATAATCGTTTTATTCGCTGGATCTTTTGTTTTTATCCGAAAGATATCTTTGACCTCGCTCGAATGCATTGGTACTTCCAGCACCTTAGCTATTTGGACGATACTACTGACAAGGGAAGGTTTGCCCTCAGTGTTGGATGAGGGCACATTTCTTATTTCTAGGCAAGTAGACCTTGCACTGCGTTCAAAATTTTCCACTTTAGCTTCTAGAGTAGAAATGTATTCCAGGTTGGCAGCCCTTTCAGTCTCGAGCTTATTAACTTGTGTCTGCAGCGACTCATTCTTTTGAGCAAGAAAATCCACAGCTTTTTGGAAGTCTTCCACTACAGAAAAAAGCTTTTCATACTTTGAGTTTTGCTGCTCCTGAAAGTCTGCCATCATTTTTTTAATATCACTCATAAAGGCAGAGAGAGACACATCCTCGGGATCGTCGCGTTTGCGCTTAAAGCTTCTAAAAGTTTGGGTTGGCGTACTACCTCTGGGAGTTCCAAATTCGGGAGTAAAATCTGCAGTGAGGCTCGGTTCCGACGTGCTGTGTATTAGTAGCGGAACGTTCAAGATGGGGACTAAGTCCGTAGGCGATGTAGATACGGTTGGTGGTGTGCGATTTAACGGCATGTTCCAGAGATTAAATAAAATTATTCTCAATGCAAGCAATGGTACTTCAAGTGTACGATAATTTCGCCGCGGCCGCTTACCAATCTCTGGCGCGGTGGGGGAGCGCTCGGCTGACAATCCGACGACTGGAGTTCGAATCCGAATGGAGCGCAAAAAGTCGAGTATAACTCACGTCACCGCGTCAGGGGGCGAAGCGCCGACAGGTCCGCAGTCAAAATCGAAGACACCGCACCGGAGCCCCAGACAATAAATTAATATGATTATTTTAAATTCAAATTTCAAACAACGGAAGGCAACAAACACGTCCGATCAGTACGGCAGCCAGGAGGGAAGGGGATTCACAATAAGGTTCCGAAAGAATTGAATTTATAAAGCCAATTTGTAACAAACTACTACTGACGACCTCTGTAGCGCAGTGGGCGAAGGCCCGCCTGCGACGCAAAAGGTTGCGGGTTCGATCCCCGCGGCGGGACCAATGTTTGTATGATCTACAAATATTTGTCTCGGGTCTGGGTGTTTCTATGTATAATATGTATGTATTTACAAAAAAAAAAAGTATATAAGATCAGTCATCTAGTACCTATAACACAAGCTCTGCTTACTTTGGGGCTAGATGATGCTGTGTGAAAAAGTCCAGCATTATTTACTATTATTTACTACTTGAAACTTTATAGCTCGGTTTTTATTTAGTAGTAAAAAACTATTTTCTATTCAATACTTTATTGAAAAACTTGTTAAACCTCATAGCTCAGTTTTGAAAAACCTGTGCTAAACGTAATGATAGACACGCGTTTTCCATCGGAACAAACAGTGTACCTACATCATTAATCAAAGTTAACGATGTAAGGTAGAAATCGGATTTTACCTGAGAGTAAGAATGTAGAAGCAGTTATAGCATAGAGAGTAAGTTTCATACAATACTGAATCGTCTGTGTTTGCCAAGTATACAGGGTGTAAAAAGACGTCTACCGAAGCCGAAAGGGGTAGGTACAGCATCCCAAAACACAACCAAATCCAAAAGGATTTTCCGAAAAAATCATTATATCCGGAGAAAACAGCGTTTGAAGATCACTGTTTGCGTATGTACTGGGCGCGTTTACGTAGATCGCTGGATTTTGAGTTTTAATTGTTTTTTTCTTTTATAAATGAAATGATTAGGTAGGTATGGTCTGATTATGTTGTACTAGTAGCAAAAAACTAGAAAATAAAATAAAATGACGTAGCTAAGTCAAAATTTTTTTTGTGTTTTTTTTCGATAAATATGTTCAGAATCATGGTCTGATTGCAATCCCTCAGTTTTCGGTAGCAGTCTTTTTACACCCTGTATATACGAAGAACCCAACTGAAACTTGATTGATTTCTCTGATGATAAACCATTGTTTTGATCGAGCCTTTTTTGCTTGCAACTAGGTAGGTATTCTTTCCCCATTAAAGTATTCAAGAGGGATTTTGACACTATTATAACGAATAAATATATTTGAAAATGAATATTATCTGTACCTCACTTACCTATTTAATCTGATGAGACAGCTTGCTCACATCCCTCGTAGGAGCTCTAGCTAAGTAGGTGAGTGTGGGTAAATTCTGTCTTCAATATCAATAATTGAAAAGGCTGTTCGTACAATAGCGATGTAAACCGTTTTCTATTTACCTAAGATAATTTTGTGTTATTAGAAAGATGTTATGTTATCTATTGAGTTTATAAACCTACGTATTAATATTAACTCAGTTATATAAAAGTTATAAGAATGTTATAAGTAACAAAGATGTTTTTCTTATTATTTGAAAGATATATTATGCTACTAAATATACGCTTCAAGACTAGTAGGTATTACTTGCGGCCTTTCAGATGCTAATAAAATTTTAAATAGATATCTTCTTTTCTATTTTCCAAACTATGCATCTCACATTGTTCAGCATTCAGCCTTCATCACCCTCCACATCGATTAAACAATGACATCGTTTGCGAAAAAGTTTACATGCTTTAAGCCATTAATGGATTAGAGTGGAATTCAATGTGGAAACAAAACCATTGATGGATTAGAGTGGAAGAAAAAGTGGAAACATTTTCACCATCATCATCATCATCATGTCAGCCATCTAGTGTCCACTACTGAACATAGGCCTCCCCCATCGATGTCCACAGCGATTTATCTTGTGTAGCTTGCACCCAACAGCTCCCAGCAACCTTTACCATATCGTCTTTCCATCTAGTGGGGGGCCGTCCTCTACTGCGGTTTCCGGTGCGTGGCCTCCACTCGAGAACTTTTCCGCCCCAACGGCCGTCAGTGCCACTTTATAAACATATCCTAGGTTTTGATTAGTGGATCAAAGTGGAATAGAGCATCATGTCGAGCTCCACCAGAGCTGTCTAGGTCTTGGTTCTCTCTCTTCGTCTTTTACCACAGATGGGTCCAGTCCCAGGCCGATTCACTTTAGGAATGCTTATGAAAATGTAGTTTCTTCAAATCGAATGGCTTTTTAGCGATTTAAAGCGTCGGAACGGAAACTTTTGATATTTTGAAATCAAAGCTGATGTTTCTCGGAAAGTTTTTAATATCGGAACAGCCGTCTCGAATACTTCCGACTTGCTGAATCATCATGCTTATTGCTCAGTTACTAGCATCTTCGAGTCAAATAAGTAGGTAAGCTTTGATATCGATAAGACACAGATTTACACGATACCATTCTACATACTAAGAGCCGTGTTGGTGGAATGGGGTTGTGCCTCGACTTTCACTCTGAAGGTCGTGGATTCAAATCCCGGTCGTACATCAATGGATTTTTCGTTTCGTAAAATTTATATGCGCTTTAACACGAGCTCTTAACGGTGAAGGAAAATATCGTGAGGCAACCCGCAGCTTAGTCAGCGCCACACGTATTGACGACGTCTTTCCTGTGGGTCAGGCTGATTAAGCTGAAATGATGGAATAGAGCGTCCCGTTACGTGTAGGCATGGATTGCCTCCTGACGCTGTATAAATCATCTAATATAAATGTACAGGCCTATTTTTTTTTTTCATACTATTCTTGCCTCTTGCCACAGATTATAAACTCTTGCTCCGTTGAGTTTTATAAAGAAGAGACAAGAATGGTATGCCAGACAGTCATCGTGAAAATGGCGTCTTAGCCTATCAAAAGGTACTTAACAAAACAACTCACATTTCGATCTATGTTGAATGAATCAAGGGATATCGTTTAGGTTTTTCATTCCGAGAGTAAATATTCTTGGAACAATATTTGAAAAGCTTACTGTTCACGGTGCTACTAGGTTACCTAAATATTTTAGTCTGTTTCAAAAACCTGTCGAATCTTTCCTTAGTCAAAGTTTTCCATTTAAAGCCGTTACTAATGCAACGGATAAGATATGTAGATGTTAGTAAGTAAGAGGTACCTAGTTTAAGTGTAGGACGCCCTCCGGCCAGGTGGAGTGATGATCTGCGAAAGGCTGCCGGCAGAAGCTGGATGCGTCAAGTTGAGGACAGGGCGCAATGGCGCGCACTAGGGGAGGCCTATGTCCAGCAGTGGACTACCATAGGCTGATGATGACCTAGTTTAACATAATTGTAAGTTTCTATGAAGGTAGGTATCTGATACCTACCTTTATACTAATATTGTACGCCCACGATGGGCAAACAGTTGTTACCAATCTATCATCTTTGTGCAACACAACATTTATCATATTTCTTATGAGTACCGGAGTACCGACATAAGAGTATTTTTACTTGCTAACTTTTCAAAATAATATTTATAATAATAATAACGGGGAAGGAAAACATCGTAAGGAAACCCGCAGCTTAGTCAGCTCCACACTCTTTCCTGTGGGCCAGGCTGATTAAGCTGAAAGGATAGTTTAGGTGCTGGGCAAGCCTGTTCCATCTCAAACAATGTCCCAGGCAGCGTCCCGTTAAGTGTAGGGATAGGTTACCTCCTGACGCTGTATAAATCATCTAATATAGATGTAAAGGCCTAAGTTTTTTTTTTTACTTTTCAAAAAAAAATTGTCAGCATCATGAAAGAAATAACGTGGAACCAATCATTTTTCTAATAGGTTTAAGCATCCTTGCGTTAGGCAGGACTTACTATCTGCCTTACTTATTCTTAAAGATCTCTTAATTCAAAATGATACGATTGAAGATTTTTAAAGTCGCTACATGTATAGAATGCTTCAAGCGAAAGTTCCTCAGTAAAATAATGAAGGCAGTCGAGTTTTCTCATAAATAGGAGACAGATTGTTAAGGAAATGGATATTTTTCTTAGCTTTTTTTCAGATCGAGATGAGGGTACTAAAACAATGTGATGAAAAAAAGTAATAACGAATGTATCCCCAAACTTTGGTAGACATAATGTCCGAAGCTATCTAGGGGGAAAGTCAAACGCACAACTTTATAAGTAAGTAATATACAGGGTGTAAAAAGACGTCTACCGAAGCCGAAAGGGGTAGGTACAGCATCCCAACACACAACCAAATCCAAAAGGATTTTCAGAAAAAAAAAACATTATATCCGAAGAAAACCGACCTCGCACAGCTGGTCAAGCGTATGTACTGGGCGCATTTTATACGTAGATTGCTGGATTTTGAGTTTTAATTTTTGTTTTCTTTTATAAATGCAATTATTAGGTAGGTATGGTTTTATTATGTTGTACTAGTAGTAAATAACTAGAAAATTAAATAAAATGACGTAGCTAAGTAAAAATTTTTTTTGGGTTTTTTTTCGCTAAAGATGTTCAGAATCATAGTCTGATTGCAACCCCTCAGTTTTCGGTAACAGTCTTTTTACACCCTGTATTTTTAATATTAATATATAATATATAATGCTTTATTTGGAACAACATTACAATATGAGCAAAGATACAGTAGAAAACGTTGACTGCCGCAAAAGTTAAAAAACTGAGTAGCGGAGTCAGCGCTCTTCTCCAAAAGATTGGATATTAGAGGTTCCAACGTAGCTATGTAGTAAATATTATACCAAAGACTTAATCTAAACAGGAAAGTTACATCTAACTTAAACAATTTCAAGAGTATGAAAGTAAGTGTAAGTGTATAAAGTGAATGTGTGTGCGTGTGTGTGTGTATGTGTGCGTGGTGTGTGTGTGTGTGTGTGTGTGTGTGTGTGTGTGTGTGTGTGTGTGTGTGTGTGTGGAGGGGGGGGTTAAGTGTGAATGTGTGTGGGTGGGTTTAGGTGTGAGTGTGTGTGTGTGTGGGTGTACGAAGCGAGTGAGTGTGGGATTTGGGTTTGTGTTGTGGTGTGTTTGAGAGATTATTCCGAAGACAGACATATTATTAATAGGAGATAAAGGATTATGATTTATGATAATGATGAATGTACAAAAAGAGAAATGTTCTATGAATCATTTATTGAATAGGTTTAAGAAATAATTCCGTTTCGTCGTAAGTGAGTGTCATCAGCCATGACGTATATTTTATTTTGCATTTATGAGACGTGAGACAGTAGATATTGCATGCTTTGTTAACTTTATTATATAAGGCGCAGCTTAGGTAGAAGTAGTGTTAAAAAGTATTATGTCAAAGGTTGCAATACTTATTTATACTTAGTGTAGATAACTAACATACTTTATGACTCACAATCTTATATTTGACATTTGGCTGCACAAAAATGGCCTAACCTTTGTTTATTAGACCAACCCCGAACCCCAATTCACCCTTACAAAGAAACTTTTACACAATACTTATTGCCAATACCCCTATTATACTCAAACCCACTATAAAATAAAACACACATCACTTATTTATACAATTCCTTTCAACACCCAAATTACCTAACACAAAACACCAGAATTATACACACATAATCGATAACCATTATACAGAAACCCTATCTCCTCAATCTTTTACTGTAGTTTTATATGCAGTGTAAGTTAAGCCAAGGGTCAGACTAGACTGGACAACGGAACCAGATTTCGTTTTGAGATGGCCAGTAGATTGGGTACGAAATGCTCGGAACTCGATTTGACACTCTCCCGATATCGTCACATTACACCCTTCTATCTGCTTTTGAGGATATGGAATATGGAAAAGGATTTTTTTAATAATAAATAAATAAATAATGCTGGACTTTTCACAAAGCATCATCTAGCCCCAAAGTAAGCTTGAGCTTGTGGTATGGGTACACCCAGTGTAGAAACACCCAGACCCGAGACAAATATCTGTAGATCATACAAACATTTGTCCCGCGGCGGGGATCCGCAACCTTCTGCATCGCAGGCGGACTTTCGCCCACTGCGCCACAGAGGTCGTCAAATAATAATGAAGCTTTGGTGAAAAGTAGATTAATTATAACGATGCCATCAAAGGCGGTTCCAGGTAGGGTCATTGGGATTACACATTTATCTACATGATGTACGCTTTGTATCAGATCAATTCACACTTGGCAAGTTTTATTTAAGTTTGTTATTATAATGCCCTAGCTTGTCCTGACTAGACCCTACGTAGCCCGAGGATTATTATCTTATGTGAGCACACTCTTACATGATAACACGGTCTCTCAAAGCTAAGGCGCATTTAGTAATTTATATAGGACAGACGCATAATATTACCCTGTTGGTCAAGCCTAAAATCATTTAGTTTAGTAGTAAAAAAAACATTTACCTATTTCTGTTCTTTCACGACCAAACTCGTGGTGGGATAACTGTTAAATACGCTGAAGAGGTAATCTCAACGTGTTTATTGCCTTTTGGTAATAGTAAGATACGATTGTGTCAACTGAGCCTGATGATAGGAAAGTGGGGAGTAAGATTTTTCAGTAAGTACCAAAGATTCAATTCAAATCAAGTTTGTTCAGGAACAGTAACAGTGGCTTATGTATACAGTGGAAACGATGATACCTGCAGAAGTTTTTTGTAAAACGGTGTCGCAGGCACGAACGCCCCCATCCGCCCCCATCCAAAGAAACGAATAGTCTATGTTAACTATTTGATTAAAAGTAGTAAAATAACTAGATAAGAAAAGGAAAACTTACTAAATATCAAGTTATGTATTTATGTTTTTGAAGTGTGTATGTGTGTGTGTGTGTGTGTGTGTGTATGTGTGTGTGTGTGTTTGTGTGTGTGTGTGTGTGTGTGTGTGTGTGTGTGAAAGAATATATGGGCCACCAGGGCCACAGCTTATTTGCGCAAATTCTTTGGCACCGAGACTGGCAGAGATCTCACAGAAAAGTATCACTCCCCATTTGCCTATCACGAGGCTCCGTTGAAAAATCGACAGGTGCATGTGATAGCATTTTACCATCGCAATTCGTTTTATTTATTGGACCTTCCGTGACGGAGGCAAAACGACACGCTGATAAGAGGGGACCTTTTCACGCCAATTATTTGTAGCGGGTCTCTGATGATGTTATATTTTTGACGGCCTTTTTCAATTTTGATTTGGGATTACCAGTCTACCCTTATCACCAATATGCAGGCTAGATATTGCTTTTATTTGATGCTCTACGTCTGTGTGAAAAATCATTCAAATATTAAAATAAGTTTTATTTAAATAAGTGGAATAAAATACCAATACCAAAATAGTTACAGTACGCACAGCCGATTTAACTCTCTGAAGTTAGGTGCACTAAACGATTGCGCAGTTTTGCGCGAGTAGGCTAGATAGGACGATGTGTAACAACAACAAACTAAGTGAGTTGAGTGAGCGAGGCAGCTATACAACGCTGTCTTCGTCTTTTAGGCGTCATCAAAAATGTGTTCTGCGCAGCTACTTCAGAGAGCTAAAGATTGGTTGTGCGTACTGTAAGTACCTACGTTGAAAGTAAGGCCACTGGCTATCTATGGAGTTTTGGTTTCCGTACCTTACTAAATCACTTGCTACGATGCTGACTCACATCTTTTGCCGCAATCACTCTCATTACATTACATTCTGCATACATCTAATTCAAATATGCTCAATTTACTACACCATCTTCTTCCAGCTGAAATAGGTATACCTACAATGACCTACATACTAACTTCAACCAAACATTTATAAGTCTTCTTTAAATATAAGTATGTACTTCTTTATCAGAAGCCATCCTAACCCAATGGCATCTGTGAGTCGCTACGTGTGCAAAGGTGAAGAACATTAATTGCATTATCTTGTCTCGCTTTCCGAACACCGGCCGACTCGAGTTCTTACCTAGTATACCTACATATTTTTTGACACAACCATAAGTACATACATCTATTACAGCTCTTCAACATGTTGGACTATCTATTTATGAAGAAAAACTGGTCGAGAAACCTTAAAATAAAGCCAAGAATCCTCAAATAATTCAATCATTACAGATAAAAAGTTGTACTGACCCAATTTCGTCCATTTACCCTCGTCTGTCCATAACACCGGACACAATAATGAAAATGATGATTGACATAATATAATTTCTGTATATTAAATCTGACATTGTATATACGTAATACAATTTTAAAATGTGAATAAAGTAGGTACCTATCTAAAAATATTATTATGAATCACTTTGATCAAGAATTGCCGATGCCATGCGGAATCATGCGTATGTAATTAAAAATAGATGAATCAACTATCAAAAGAGACTTATGATCTGACTCATAATAAGAGTTGACATCAAATTTTGTTTTTATTATATTCTAATCAAGACATTTTTATAACTAACTTTTTATGAGATAAAACACTAGTGACACAGTTACGGCAGATGCTATTGTAACGCGAAGTTCCGGACTTGCTAATTTAAATAATGGACCACGTCGCGCCAAACCATCCGCGACGCGTTACATTCCCTCGACGGCTAGCGCCACCTCGCGCCGACCGCGCGAGATTCGTCTCCCGGCACGCTTTCGGGACGCGGACGAGTAGTGTGTGGCTTACTACGTTCGGACGGACATTGTGATTTTATAGTTTTATTTTTATTGTTACTTACTTATGTCTTTTCCCGTGTCATTTTAATTAATTGAATATACGTGTTTTACCTTCCACTGTGCGTTGGACTCATTTGCCGAACCCAAAAGTAGCTAGCTAGCCGGGCTGGCGCTAAACTGGCTACCCAAGCGAGGGCCTTTTGAACAAAGTGCGTGCAGTGTAGAAGTGAATACCTACCGGGACATTTTTCCACAGTGAACACCAACGACAAAAATGTTATCCCGAGTGACTCTTTTGAGCACCAGGTTAGATTAAGGCCTATTTTAAGTGTTTTAATTTTAGGTATTAGGGGTAGGGCTATGTTGGATTCAGGCGCAAAGAGCAGCATTGCTGGTTCGTTACTTTACGAATTGCTTCAAAAACAGAACCACCCGTGTGTAAAGGCATCACGTCGGGTAAGGCTCGCCGACGGGTCGGCGCGTGATCGAGACGTCCTTCTTACTACGTTGGAAGTAAGAATCACCCCTGAAAGGTCAGTGTCCCTAGAGTTTACGATTTTCCCCGATGCTCACGGGAATGAAACATTGTTCGGGATGGACTTTTTAGTAGCAGCGGGTATCGTACTTGATTTTGCAGCATCGACCTGGCACTTTTCAGGTGAAAATATCAAGTATCCAATCGAGTACGAAAATCCAACTCGGCCAATTATGGATTTTTCAGCAGCTGATTTGTTGCGTGACGATGAAGGCGTCATGCTCACCCCTGGTGACAGACAACAGCTGTCTGATTTATTACAGCACAATGCTGACGTTTTTGAAATGCAAGGGGAGCCTACGCCTTTTGCGGAACATAGCATCGATACGGGTGATCATCAACCGATATCGGTTCCCCCTTACCGACTCACTCCGGCAAAAAGGGAGCTTATGAAGGTGGAACTCGACAAGATGCTAGAAGAGGGCATCATCGAAGAGTGTGAGTCTGCCTGGACTTCACCAGTCGTGCTTGTTCCAAAGAAAGATGGGAAGGTAAGGTTTTGCGTAGATTATCGGAGGCTTAACGCAGTGACCAAAACGGATGCTTATCCCATGCCGCTCATCGATGACTTGGTTCAGTCCACCAAACGCAACTGCTTCATGTCCACGTTAGATTTACGTAGTGGATTCTGGCAGGTGACTGTACGAGAGTGTGATAAGGATAAGACAGCCTTCCAAACGCCGTTCGGTACGTATCGCTTTTCTCGTATGCCCTTTGGCCTCAAAAATTCCCCCTCCACCTTCCAGCGGCTCATTGACAAGCTTCGCTCTTCGCTGAATCGAGATTTCTGTCAAATAGAAGGAGATAACATCACACTTCTAGCGTATCAGGATGATCTGCTTCTCATTACTGAGACCTATTCAGGTCATGTTGAAGCCCTGAGCGCCGTGTTTGAGAAGCTACGTGTCTTCAACTTAAGAGCGAATCGCGAAAAATGTGTCTTCTGTCGCAAACAGGTAAAGTACCTCGGACATGTAATAACTCAGGATGGCGTATCACCTGATCATGACAAAATTCAGGCCGTAGTTGAGATGAGTCCGCCCATGAATCTCAAACATCTGAGAACGTTTCTGCAAACATGTTCGTGGTTCCGAAAGTTCGTGCCCAACTTTTCTGCCATAGCGGAACCACTAACACGCTTGACCAAAAAAGATCAGCCCTGGATCTGGCAATCCGAACAGGCCGACGCTTTTAGTGAGTTGAAGAGGCGCCTCACTACCGCGCCTATTTTGATCCAGGCTGATTATTCCCAACCTTTTATCCTCAGGACGGATGCTAGTGCTTATGCTCTGGGTGCGGTGCTTCTACAGGGGGATGGCGTTAACGAACGTCCAATAGAGTACGCCAGTCGCCTGTTGACGTCCGCTGAGAAAAACTACAGCACCACAGAGAGAGAAGCCCTAGCCGTCGTATGGGCTGTCGAGCGATTCAGAGGGTATATTGACGGACACCAGGTGATCGTGCGCAGCGACCATCAGCCTTTGAAGTGGCTTCTTACCTTAAAATCGCCCGCGGGTAGGTTGGTTCGTTGGGCACTTAAACTGCAATGTTTCAACATCACCTACCAGTACACTCCTGGCAAGGTAAACGTAGTTGCAGACACCCTGAGCCGCCCGCCTTGCACAGATGACGACGCAGCTGAGACTGGTACGTGTTCCATCGTCTTAAACTTACCTTCGACTAGTCCAGCTGACTTGCGCGCTGCCCAGCTTGCAGACCCGGATCTGAAAAAGATTATTCAAGACCTGGAAAACCCCGATGAATTGACCCTTAGCAGATGGTTAGAACGAGGATTCTTGCTGTCTCACGGAGTTCTCTACCGTTACGACCCGGATTCGGAATCCGAAGAGGCCCAGCTTGTAGTGCCCATTTCCATGAGAAATGATATCCTCAAGGAGTTACATGACTCTCCTACAGCTGGCCATCAAGGTGTAGAGAGAACCCTTCAAAGGCTAAGGGAAAGGTACTATTTTCCAGGTATGCGCAGGTTTGTAACCGATTACTTGAAGGTGTGTGTGGAGTGTCTTCGGTACAAACCGTCTAACCAAAAGCCTGCTGGTTTGTTACAAACCCCTGTCCTGCAACAGCGAGGAGAAGTGTTAGCGATCGACTTGTTCGGTCCGCTCCCGGCTGGAGACCAAGGGGAGCGATGGGTGCTACTCGTAGAGGATGTAGCCACAAGGTGGGTTGACCTATTTGCACTTGTGGAAGCTACCGCTGAAGCTTGTTCCCGTGTCCTCCTGGAGGAGTACTTCCTTCGATATGGATTGCCGCGTCGGATTGTTTCCGACAACGGGTCGCAGTTCATTTCCGCTGTTATGCAACAATGCATGCATTTGATGGGTGTTAAGCAGGACCTTATACCGTTGTACCATCCGGAAGCTAATCCGGCTGAACGCAAAAATAGGGATCTTAAGGTACAACTTTCAATGTTGGTAAAGAATACTCACACAGATTGGCCTAAACACTTGGCCCAGGTTCGTTTCTCTATGAACAGCGCTGTGTGTTCCACAACGGGTAAAACTCCCGCGTTCTTAACGTTTGCACGTGAGCTACGAACACCATTCGATGTTCACCATGATTTGCGTAGTATTCTGGACAAAGAGAATTTTGTCCCTCAGGTCACGCCCTACTTACGAAATTTCATTTCCTCTCTCTCGGATGTTCGAGAACGCGCAGAGAAGTCTCAGGACATTCGAAAGGAAGTAGCGGATGCTACTCGTAAAAAGGAACCTAGGTACAGCGTAGGTGACTTAGTGTTAGTTAAAATGCATGATCTAAGTAACGCGTCTAAAGGTGTCACACGCAAGTTCATGCCCAGGCGAGATGGGCCATATCGTATTGAAGAAGTATCTAGCCCTACGACTTTTCTTGTTTCTGACCTTTCGGACAATATCATAGGGAAATACCACACCACGGACTTAACCCCGTTTGCCTCCGCGTCGAATACCGCTCATCCTATCAGACCCAAGGGGCGCAGAGGGAGACCTCGTCAGAGAGATTACAGTCCCAAGTTGGACTCGGGACGCGCTCCCAACTTGGAAGGGGAGTATGTAACGCGAAGTTCCGGACTTGCTAATTTAAATAATGGACCACGTCGCGCCAAACCATCCGCGACGCGTTACATTCCCTCGACGGCTAGCGCCACCTCGCGCCGACCGCGCGAGATTCGTCTCCCGGCACGCTTTCGGGACGCGGACGAGTAGTGTGTGGCTTACTACGTTCGGACGGACATTGTGATTTTATAGTTTTATTTTTATTGTTACTTACTTATGTCTTTTCCCGTGTCATTTTAATTAATTGAATATACGTGTTTTACCTTCCACTGTGCGTTGGACTCATTTGCCGAACCCAAAAGTAGCTAGCTAGCCGGGCTGGCGCTAAACTATATCGAACACCGAGCATCGAAGTATTCTAGAGTTAACTCCCGAGCGTAACGAGGGTGTGTGACTTTATATTGCAATCCAAATCAGTTCAACCAAAAGGTGATCAGTAAGCGATGGAGCACGCAAATGGGTAATGGCTCTGTCTAGCCGAGGCAAAGTTAATTACAGTCGATACTGATTTATGCAGGGATATAGGCAGGATGCATCTGAGTTGTTCTGAACAATGCAGTCGATTGTGAAACGCATGTTAAAGAAAAAAAACAATTTTTTAGCCGGATTGAAAAAAGCCCATGCAGATAAATATGTTAATATGGTCCGAGCTTTGACTGGACATTATCGCCTTAACAAGCACATGTTTAAGTTACGGCTTTGCGACACTCCAACCTGCAGGTTCTGCAAAGAGGCGGATGAATCGCCCCTTCATCTGCTAGGAGAGTGTGGGCCACTAATGCACAAACGCAGCGCCATTCTGGGCAAATACACCTTAAGCCCAGAGGAGCTACGAGAATTCACACCCAAAAAGGTCCTACAGTTTCTGTTAGCAGTAGGGCTTGGTAGTGAACTATGAACGCCCCGCCTCAAGGGGCGACTTGAAAGTGGCGATCACAATAGGTCTTCATGGCCGCAGTGATATGAAAGCCACGCCATCACTAATAATAATAATTAAATATGTTCATTTGTTCAGTTAACTAAGTTCCTTTGATGATGATGAGATGTGATTAGAAATTCATGATCAATCAACTTGTTTCCTCATATTTCTCTTTTGGCACTGCGTCCGTAGAGCGTGTAGACAATAGGGTGCTGACTGGCACTGCATAAAATAATTTCATCAATTGAGAAAATGAAAAGTATTATCAAAATTTTCGAATTCGAACCCGCGACGATCAGACGATCCGCTCGGCCACAGAATCAGTAACGTCGCATTCGACATTCTTGATAAGCTCATATTCGGTTTTTAAGTTACCAATATCATCAACTTTAAGACTCTTAAATTTTCCGATACAAAATGTTTATTTATTCGGCCAGGATCTCCCACGATACCACAATCTTCGGATCCACGCAGTATAATATTCTACTCGACCAAAACAGCTGTAGGTACGTACTTATAAAATATCTGTGGAATAATATTATCTCTCCTTACCCAAAGGTAATTGTGGGCGTGAAATACGTGGGTAGAGTATTGTGGTAGAATAGTGTTGGGGAATTCCGTGGGAATTGGAAACAACAGGTTCAACAAAACAACTCGGACCCGAAACAAATATTTGTAGTTTACGCAAACAGTTTCAATTATCTAAGGATTGTTTATTTAATCTTAAGATATCTCGTCTCAGCATGAAACGAATAGCTAACCACACTGTTCGATCTGAATTTGCCACCCTCAAAGATATATTTTCTTCATATATTTTTATTTATACGTCGGTCATGAATATTTTTTAAGTTCAAAGTGGAACTTGATAGTTCTAATTCACACTAGGATTCCGTGGGTATCAGGAACTTTAAGTACTATGATAGGTACTACGAAACTTAAACTCAAAAATGCGGAAAACCATAGATCACTAAACCATCTGTCCCACTGCAAGGTGAACACCGCAGTGCAAGAAAGGAGCCTCATAGATGCGCACTTAAAATCCTTTCACTGGTTCTAAAACATAAAAGAACTAGAGACACGAAAAGAAGAACCGCAAAATTTGAACACGCACGCTACGTCTCAGCTATGCATTCACCCACTATACCGAGATTCATTTCTGTCGATCACGTGACTAAGCGATGATTGACTCTTCAACTCAACCTCAAAAGTCTTCAATACCTTGGAATATGAGCTTCAGCTGATATAAACGTGCATATTCCTTTAAATTAAATCTTGCTTCCAGTGAATCTATTAGCAGTTAGGGAGGTTTGCTGAGCTTCCGTGTGGGTGCTATTCAGAGTATCCACTTCAGTGTTGCCATGAGATTCATCGGGACGGGATAATCTGTTAGCATGAACGTTAATCTGTTCGAATTGACATTTAAATTTAATAGGCGTAGTATTTCATTAAGACACTCATTCATTGTTGTGTAAATGTTTTGTTTACTAAAATAAATGTTAATCTCACTACATTATTTTGTATAGAAAACTAATTATACTTAAGTAATTATTCTAGTATTTCTAATAGAAGGTGATGTAATGATGAGCTTCAAATAAGGACGAATAGTTCGTCCGTGGCTTCAAACAATCGTAAATATCAACTAGGTATAGTGTGTACTAAGACGATTGCGCAGGTTTGGTAGAGTAAGCGAGAAAGCACGATTTTAGGCGACATCAAAAATATGTTCTGCGCTGCTACTTCAGAGAGCTAAAGAACGATTGTGCGTATTGTACCTTCCTTCAAAAAAACGGTATTTACTAAAAGGAATCCTACTTTGTATGAGTAGGTACAGCGGTAGTGGAGGTGTGTTTGTTTAGACACATCCTCCTCCAGACATTTTCAAAGAATCTTAAATATTCGTATACTATTTTGGATGTCAACTATTCTTCGAGTAAGCCGTGAGCCTGTTTCTGTCCTACAAAATCACAAAACATAGCCACAGACATCTCTCCAAGATAAACGTTATTTAATGAAGATTTATCTAGCACGCTGCACCGTGGATTTATGCAATGAATATTCCACTCCCGGATATCGTCTAGATAAATTGACAGTTTATTTAAATAGCCCATATCTCAATTATATTACTTTGTTATATAATTCGGGAATTAAAACTCTTTTGGTTCCTCCCAAAAGACAAAAAAGTTCCATACATTGTAGTTGATAGTTATTTTAGTGGAGCTTTATATTTTTCCATTTTCATATAACCATAGCATGATTAAAACTTATTTTTAAGAGGAAAATTTATTTCTTTAATACCTAAGTTTTTAAAATTCAACACAGAATCGCACAGATCGTTGTAAAAGACTGAAGTATTAACAACTCGTAACAAATAAAAAAGCGTAAAAATACAAAACTTCGACGACCTCTGTGGCGCAGTGGGTGAAAGCCACTTGGGATGCAGAAGGTTGCGGGTTCGTTCCCCGCCGCGGGATAAATGTTTGTATGATCTGCAAATATTTATCTCGGTTCTGGGTGTTTATATGTATAGTATGTATGTATTTACGAATAAAAAAGTATATAAGTAGTATATCAGTTACTGGTTCCCATAGTACAAGCTTTGCTTAGTTTGGGGATAGTGATGCTGTGTGAAATGTCCAGCATTATTAAAAATAAATAAAAAAAAAACATCGTCAGGAGAAAAATACAACATCCATGATTATTATATCGTCTACAAAAACAAAACAACTTTGCTAAAGCACTTTAACATCAATAGGAATCGCGAAGGAGTCCATATGCCCTTACTCGATCCAATCAATCTCGCTAAAGTAATATTTTGTTTTTATCCAATTTCTCTTTGAAATATTGTCTTTTGAGAGCAAGGGATGGGTACACAATGTGGCTTGAACTACAACTACATGGGTTAGCAATCTTCAGCACTATTCAAGAAACTTCCCACATAACACCAAAGTTTTTTGGAACGAAGTTCCTTCGGACGGTATGGGATGGGGGCTAGACGAAAAAAAGTGTTCGATTTTTGCGTCACGATACATACATAGCATAGGTAAAACGTCACATTGCGAAGTGCGCAGCCGCGAAACAGTCCATCGATTGTTACATTGTTATTACAGAAGAGCGTTAATTTATTTGACAAGCCAAATGTCAAAGTTGACACTTCGTTCTAACCGAGTGTTCCACGAAGGTTCCACGACACTCACGTACTTTTTTATTCCATTTCTCTTCGGAATATTGACTTCATGTAGTTCAGAACGTAGAGTTTTTCTCTCTGTTTGATTAAACTACCTATTCGAAATAGCTGGACCTATTTTGACGAGACTTTATGGCACCCTTTGAAAATATTAAAGGAGATTCTTAATAGTAGGGCAAAACCGCATGAAGCTTTTAATATTGCTGCAGCAGACATTGCTGAACTACGCGTCAGTATGTAGTTTGTCCTTCTAACTTGTTTGCAGATCGAAATTCAAATCTTGTGTATACGTGATATTGTATGAAATAAGTATAATGTTTTTCCTGAACAATTTTTACACCAAGGTAGGGATTTTTTTTAAAACGTTGGCCTCACACCTAAATGCCTTTCAAGAGGACTGGAGAGAGTTCCGATATTAAAAGTCAACTTTAAACTTTGTCTAAATTAAGATCAATTAGCCTAATTACTAATTAGAAAAAAATAAACTAACTATGTACCTATTTAATTCTATCAATTCAAATCAAGTTAGGACACCCATGTTAATTGTCAATGTCAAACTGACAGCTACCCATCTCATAGTGTGTGGTAACCGGTGTCCAAATTTTGGAGAGATTCCCTCAAATTTTCATGGGGTTTATTAATAATGTATGAACTAGCTACCTAAAGCTACCTAAACAATCAAAGTGGTGTTACCTTGACCTATTCATTCTGTTACGTATAGGATGCTAACTTCATAAAGTATATGTGCCAAAATTGGGCGTATCTTCAAATAAGCGTGGTTTCTGATGCTTTTCATATAATGTCTACCGTGCATGGGCTATACAATCTTGAAATATCAAATTGACTTTACGTTACCATTCCAGCAAAACTCTTTTAAAAAAAACAATTTGTATGTAAACTAGTAATAAGGAAGTTTAAATGCTCGGTATAAAAAAAAATAACGACAGCATTTTTATTAACTCCATTAGGTACTAGATTTAACTGCTAACTTTATTTACATTAATATTCCTTTCTGTATTCAAAATCATTAACTATGCTAACATTATTAAGCCTTATGGTATATTGAGATAAACCCAGTAATTAAATAATAATTAAATGTGTACACCCGTGTTGGGTATCCTTAATAAATAAAATAAAAAAAATACCGATTTATTTCCTTTAACACAACGCGACTCAGTATACTTATCCAAAGATAGAGAGAGAGAGATGCGAGGGCGAGCGAGTACGATGATAGGTGACTCGTCTATAGTTCACAGATACCACAGCCCTCGTAACTAAAATAACAAGTTCTTTACAAAAATCAAAACTCGTAGTGTAGCTTACTTTTCTTGATAGATTGTCGAAGTGAAGCAGCGTTCTGAGCGGTCATTATGTGGATGGGTGACCGCTGGAGGCAATATCACCTGAACGTCTTCCATGCTTCGGAGGGCATGATACATTTTTGGTCTCGGCTTCGGCCATAACGGAACTCCGTCACCTGATTTGGTCCCTTACTTTTTTGTTTTTTTTTTACATTTTATAAAAATGTTACTTTATTTCAATTATTTTATGAATATTTATTTTTTGTAAAATAATAAGTTACGAATATAAGAAGTCTCATTAACTTAATTATAAAACCAAGAGTTCAAGAGACGTGAGTCACCTCACCAAAACCCACACTATCTGTTACTTTCATGTAGACAAATGACATCTAGGATTTTGTTTTATAGAAGAGGGGGCAAACGAGCAAATGGCACACCTGATGGTAAGTGATTACCACCGACCACAGACAACTGCAGCATCAAGAAGCACTGCAGCGTTGCCGGGCTTTGAGGTAAGAATAGGCTCTTTTCTTGAAGGCTCATACTCATATCGGTCTGGAAATACCGCTGACAACATTTACATTTGTACCTATACCTACATCAACACTATTACATTTGAAACGAAACACAATCTCTATAATATCATACCAACCGCGGGATACACCATCAAATTCTTTCACATCAAGACAAGTTGCAAGCACATGAATTATAATGGTTTTCCTTTGCTATTTTACACGTAGTCCATTATCAATTTTAAGAAATAAAAAATCCACCTTTAGATTGAAAGTCGATGCAATCTGTATGATGACATGGACATTCCCTCTGATCATAGAAGGATGTGGCCAATTCTTAAAGCTGATTTGTCAGTCACCAACATAAAATATCCAAGGTTTGGTAGAAGCTGGCGTGTCTACAGCATATTATAGCCAAAACAGGCCGTTTCCACCGTTTTACACGCCAGCCGTATTGAATATGGCATACCTTGCCGATTACTCAAAAGAACTACATGTTCTCGATCTGAAAACAACAAAAAAATTTTCATTGTCATAAAAAA